>JAYXIM010045703.1:0-97767 GCA_037575425.1 Anastrepha fraterculus
AGAAACCCTGTGTAATATGAATGTTATGAAATGAGCGAAGTGAAAAGTGAAAAGTGAAGCATTAATATAATAAGTTCGCCAGAAAATATTCATTAATTTCGAATTAAAATACGAAGCACGCATTTCCCCTGAATGCCTTAAAAGCATTTGCTAACAAATCACAAGGAACGTTTTGGTTTTTTTTCAATTGCTATTTCTAAGCTATTAAATAACAGCTACAGCCTACAGCCTACAGCCTATATACATAAGTCACTATACAAAAAATTTGTTATTGAATTGAGAAAATCGCTCGTGCTCATGCTCGTATAATTCTTTTTGTTTTATTGCAACCGGGTTGATGAACGCGTCACCGCACACTATCAGCGTTATATAATTGGAAAGCTATGTTTTTATTTTACTAACTAAGTCCACATTTACAGTAACTTATAGCAGATACGAGACACATTCATTTACATACTTACTGCATTGTATTCTACATTTGTTTTTCGTAGTAGCCTACGTCACTTAAGCGCATCCATTGCCGGGACAGGGACAGGGACTATTGGCTATGAATTGATGATATCTTTTGTGTATAAAAGTCTAGAATTAAGTAATTTATTTTTCGTTTTTTAAATTGAATGAAGCCAACATTAGCCGCTATTTGTATGAAGAAAACTAGTTGATTTAAATTACAAGCAATAATTGAATTACAAAAAATTGTACAAAAACATAGTTTTAGTTCAAAATGATTGCCAAAAATAAAACTTAGCTGTAAATGCAAATGGAAAAAATTACAACTCATTTTTTTGTTCTTAACTGCCCTCAGTTGTGTGCTTAAAAGAGCGTACGAATTTCCGTTTATGTACAAATAATATTAATAATAATTCGTAAACTGAGTTGCCAACGTTTTGTAATGTACAGATTTATCAACAACCGTACTCGTATTAGTAATAAACACTTTTGAAATGCTTTACAAATATAAAAATGAATGAAAATGTAATTTTATAAAAAATTTCAAAGCTATTTTATTTTGTTATAAACAATGCTGTGTATATACTCAAACTGTTCACTTAAAAACACCAAACTTTAGTGCTCACAAACACCAAAAAAATTTGAATGCTTTATAAAGCTGAAAGGATTAAAATTGAAACATTTTGTTTAGTTTTTGAAAGCTCAAAATTAAATATTTATGTGCGTGCGACCTTTTATGCAAATCAATGCAATTGTTTCAATACGCAAATTCTGTTGATTAAGGAGTTACATGGGTTTCGTCGGGTAAAAAAAGGCCTATTTTCAATATTTTTTTTTCTATGTAAAAAATTATTTATTTAATTCAAACTTTTTTCTGTCTTATAGATACATATTTAAAGAGTAATTTCTGAAATTTTCAAAAAAAAAAAACAAAAAATTAAAACTCCTGCATTGTGACGTCGTTTTCGGTGACCCCTCGAAGAAAAGGTGCGTCCGCGTTCTTAGCTCTTGAGAGACTCATCGAAAATGAAAAAAACAAAAATAAGTGTTTTAGTTAAGACCATAAACTCGTGCTTGAACGAAGGAAAGAAAAAAAAGTAAAAATTGGAATTTTGGCACACATTTTTCCAAAAAAAAGAAAATTTCGGTCAAATTTGCTTGACATTTTGTTTTTTTTAAATAGTTGTAATTGAAAAAAAAAAACAAAATCCTTCGTTCAAGCACGAGTAAATTGTAGTTCGAACACCTGTGCAAAATTTCATCAAAATCGGTTGAGTAGTTTTCGAGAACATTTGGCAATTGACTTTGAAAACACGGTTCCGAGAAAACAGCGTTTAAAGTTTTGAGTAACAATAAAAGTGGCTTCGAGCGCACACCTTCCACAGGCTGTATCTCCGAATTTATTATTCGGATAGACTTGAAAATTTTGGATAAT
The DNA here is from genome assembly GCA_037575425.1 of Anastrepha fraterculus. NCBI lineage: Eukaryota > Metazoa > Arthropoda > Insecta > Diptera > Tephritidae > Anastrepha > Anastrepha fraterculus. Next base: position 1,886 of record JAYXIM010045703.1, read on the forward strand.
ATTCCTGAGGAGTTGTAGAAATTAATAAGCAAAAAAAAAAATAAATCGATTTTTTGAACCATCGAAACCCATGTAACCCCTTAATAAAAAAAAAACGGTAATTTTGATGAAAATACTTCCGAAACTTATTTGACGTATGGGATGTTTGTACGTAACCTCACATATGTATGAATGAAAGAACTGCATAAGTTCCAATGCGACTTCTGAAAACCAAATTCTTAGCGGTTAGATCTTCTTTTATTCAAGCGCTCTTATGCCGCAATTTGTATAAATTAGCTGGTTATATATCAGGTATCAAAAAAAATAAAAAAAAAAACTGCACAAAAACAAACAACCAACTGAGTCGCAGCAGCTGCAATAGTTTATAATAATTCTATTTTTACTACTAATCGGCCGTAATGTCAATTGAAGAATTTTATTAGTAAAAAGAAAGCGCTTGCAATGATACAATAATTAATTAAAATAAATAGAGTTGTACATAAGCCTGGGTGACGACAGCCTTTAAAAATATCAAAATATTTGAATTTAGCAAAATTGAAAGAAAATGCATAGCAAATCTAAAGTTAAATAATGACTAACTCCGCACATATGTATGTGGACAGATGTGAGAAGTGGCCACTTCACTTGTCTGCTAAAATTAAAGTGTATGTTAAATTATGTAAATTAAACCAACGAGCAACTATGAATAGTTATAACTCATGCAAAGCGTGATTTTTTTATTTTTGTACAGTGCGTGAGCTGTTGTTTGATGGCGACCGCTCAAAAACATTCTACCGCAAAATAGGAGTGTAACATAACCCAGCAAAAATAAAAAGAAGAAAATACCAAAAGAATGCCAGAAAATGTTATATAGCTAAAAGTGAATGTTCGACGAATAATTGAAAGCACATACATAAATATTAGCATTGCTGAGCGCATTCGCATTCAACAGCCAAACTCCAAAGCGCGCCCCCACGTGGTGGCGCAGAGTAGACCAATGCAATGCATAGCTAGCATACCCAACTGCCCAAGAAATTATTGTTGCATTAAGTTTTGGCTGCCGATTTTCATACATTCAATAACTTGAAACTCCAATCATTCATATCATTCACTTGGCAACATGTTAATTGTGATTTATTTTTAAGCAATGGCCGTCCCGCCAACAACCTCTTCTTTTCAAGATTCTGTATCCTTATTATCCATTAATACTAAATTCTTCAGCAGTGAAATTATTCATTCCCTTGCAATGCTCATCGTTTTATGAGTGTGCGTGAATGATTGTATGCTTTGGGACGACGTTTTAGTTTGCGCGCAACGAACTGCCTGCTGCAAACACTTTTAGCTGCAAATCATTGTAACATAATTGTATAATTAAAACAAGCAAAATTAATTTTTGATTGTTCGTTTAAGACAAATACATCATACGAGTAAAATACAAATTTCGTTGAGTCGAAACATTTATAATCTCCTTAAATATGAACTTGTCTACTTACATACATATTAACGTAACACACGCAGATTGTGCTATACGGCTATACGTATGTACTCGTACACATAAATATGACTTGGGTTCGATTGTAACCTGCATGTAGCATAGCGTAATCACAACTTAAATTGTAAACTTATATCATTCTTTGTAAATTGTTATTATAAACCAGCATCCTAACTAAGTTAAGTTTAATATATATAAATTTTTCGTATACATAATTGGGTTACGTTTAAAAAGCATAAAAGCAAAACTGCGTTTGTATGTATCCGTGGTTATAGCCATTTACCTAATTTTTAACTTCATACCTGCATAAATAAATCGTAAATGTATCATACTTTAAATATTCTTTTCTTCCTAAAAACATTTCCTAATTTAGTTTGTATACATAAATATTTTACATAAATTTTGAATTACTACATATTTTTTAACTATAAATACATTTTCATGTCACATTTATATTTATTTTAAATGTTTGTATTAAAGATTAATCGTGCGATTTGCCGAAGTTTTAAAATTTTCATTGGTTTTATTTATTGCAATTTGGTTTTACTTTTCCCATCATCTACCCCACAGCTAGGAGCGTGTTACCCAAAATCCAACTCAGTCTGCCAGCGTTGACGATGATGCCTTAGTGTTCTATTAAATACGTATGTACGCGAATTTTCGAATTTCGTTTGATTAATCATATAAAGAGCCATATGTATGTATGTATGTATGCATGTATGTATGCAAACAAGCAGTTTTAGACTATGTTGAATAAATTAGAGCTATTAAAATATTTATCCTAATACGTGGCAATGTGTTTCAATAATTTTGATTGTCTTGGTTGTTGTGGTGTCTACTTATTCAAATCAGGGTCGGAATAAAAAGAAAAATGAATGCAATAAACGTTTCACTGCCACTAGTTGTTGTTGTTGTTGTTGTTGTTGTTGTTGTAGCAGCATAAACATTGCCCATATAAATAAATCCGGGTCGTTTCGGTAACGTAGAACCGACTGTCGTGGAAACGACTGCCACTACTTCTTCAGTGCTAGTTAGGGGGTTACATGGGTTTTGTTGCTTCAAAAAATCGATTTATTTTTTTTGCTTATTAATGTCTACAACATCTCAGGAATATTATCCTAAATTTTCAAGTCGATCCGAATAATAAATTCGGAGATCAGCCTTTGGAATGTGTGCGCTCCAAGCTACTTTTATTGTTATTCAAACTTTAAACGCGTTTTTCTCGGAACTGTGTCTTCAACGTCGGTTGTCAAATGTTCTCGAAAACTACTCAACCGATCTTGATGAAATTTTACACAGGTGTTCGAAATACAATTTACTCGTGCTTGAACGAAGGATTTTGTTTTTTTTTTCAATTACAACTATTTAAAAAAAATAAAACGGTCAAGCAAATTTGAACGAAATTTTAATTTTTTTTCAAAAATGTCTCCCAAAATTCCAATTTTTACTTTTTTTTCTTTCCTTCGTTTGGGTTTATGGTCTTATAAAGCACTAATTTTTGTTTTTTCATTTTTGATGATCCTTTCGGGAGTTATGCTGACAACGCGGACGCACCTTTTTTTCGAGGGGTCACCGAAAATGACGTCACAATGGAGGAGTTAAAATTTTTTTTTTTTGAAAATTTCAGAAATTATTCTTTAAGTATGTATCTATAAGACAGAAAAAAGTTTGAATTAAATGAATAATTTTTTACATAGAAAAAAAAATATTGAAAATAGGCCTTTTTTTACCCGACAAAACCCATGTAACCCCTTAAAACACGAATTTCATTATCGCTGAATATTTAGTGACAGTGAAATTCATTAGTGATAATTACAAATTTTCAGTAACGTAACACTGCTTCTTGAAGAAATAAAGTTGCTATATAGAGCTGAAGCAGTATAAGAAAATGTTTTCAAAATAAGCCATAATTTTTTTAATAAACCAAAAATAGCCTTTTTCGCTCGCTCTTAGCTTCACAGTCTGTGGTGGACCATACCCATGATTCAATTATTAAAGGTTTGCTCACTAGTGACATTCGATTTTTGACACTCCCTTACAAAAGGTTGTATTTAAGAATGTGAATAAAGTAGATAATATTAAATCCTTTTTGGTTAAAATGGTAGCAAAAAAAAAATTTTCTAACTTAAATTGAAAAAAACTGCGAACGGTTTAAAAAATAAATTTTAATTGATATTTAGATGTAAATAATGGTACAAATAGAAGTTATTAGCCTTATATATGCCAAGTCTAATATTAAATCAAGAAATTATTTCACTTAATACAATATTTTATTTTTTTAACTAATTTTTAAATTTAAAACCGATCGCGAAGTTTCGAATATGAAACTTTTTTGTTAACAATAAATAAATAATTGGGACGTGCAATTTTGTTAAGTGTTTGGCCGAGATCCTCCTCCTATTTGTAACGCGCGTCTTGATGTTATTCCATAAATGGAAGGACCTACAGTTTTATGTAGAGCTTTTTCATGCTGGTACTGTGCTTTGCTAAGCCTTCTCTGGACACTTCATGCATCCATGTTCCGTCAATCCCAACTTTTTTATAATGAAATGTTATCGATCGCGTCGGGACTATCCAATTATTCTCCCTGTCGTAACTCTTTGGGAAATGCTAGCTTTTTGCAAAACATGAACTCTGTCTAAGTCACCACATCATAAGAAATAAAGCTTTGTAAATTCTCCACTCATCGATCTCGCATTGCCTCAATTACTCTATCATGTCCTGACTTAAGCGGTATGTATTTCATGTCATACTACCATAGTCCTGAATATACCGTTGAAAACTCTTCAGCGATTTGTTGCTCGTACATAAGTAAACCATTTCTACAAATTTTAGTTTTCCTCCACTTTTACTCAAAATGTTTAGAGCCAGCAACCCAGTGTCTTGCTAAGGGAGCCGATTTGTCAAGAGAGAACGAGAAAGCTGCTTACTGAGCAAACCTTTTATCATTGAATCATGGAGCATACCTTCATCAATAATCGTCCTCCAATTCAGTCTCTCTCTTGCCTCATTTCTCCAATTACGAATGTTCATCGCTTTTAAGTCTGCTTCGTCGTCATAAAGCCATCTCTTTCTTGGTCGGCCTCTCTTTCTTCCTCCAATTGGACGCAAAGTAAGCACCCTTTTTTGGATATTTGGATTTTTTCTAATATCAATTTTTGAAAATTACCGTTTAATGAGATTTTGCCTTGTCGTTCGATTGACAAGTATTTCCACTCGCGCAGAGGAAGAAAGAGGTGTGTTGTATTTTAAAAATATTTTTTTTTTGTTTTTTACATTGCAATAGAAAATCATTCAATCGTCATTCAAGTACAAAATTATTTCGGCTGCTATAGGTCCGCCATGGGAGCATATATTAATTTTCGTCTAAAAAAGTTATTTACAAAAACCTTACAGGTTCGCAATATTTTTCAAACTTTGATTGCTTTTGAATAATAATTCCCGTTAGAAATTTAAAGTTTTCGGAAGCTAAACGTCGCATTTTTATTTTGATGGACATTAAAGCATGAATAAAATTATCAAGGAACATATTTTGTTCCCTTTGAGGAAAGTCAATAGCTTCAGCGATAGGTTGCATTACTCTTGCATAGTTTTCCAAATATTCAATTTCTTCTGCATTATGTGCTGAAATTTCTAGCTTGTATGTATTAGCTTACTAAACGCCGTCTGTGCAATGCAGTCCCCGGTCGTCTTCGTCTAACTCATCTAGCGGTAGAGCCAGGAAGAGTACTGTTTCGACAGGTTGGGCCCAGAGGCTGAGGAGTGTTAAGCCAGTAGGTTTGATAGGGCGTGTGAATAGGTGGTTAGTGTCGTGCAATGTGCCTCCAAATGCTGGAAATATATTGGGTATGTCGAAGTCGATTCTGGATAAGTAGGAGTTTAACCTACTACAATATCCAGAACGCAATTGAGCCAATGTTACGCGAGTCACAGAAGGCGGCTGGAGCTCTTCGTCTGCAATAGGTGGTGATTGGACTCCGATAACGGCATTATGGGGGGCGGAGTTCAGCAAGGTGGTAATAGTCTCCCGATGAATGTCATTTAGTGTCTGTCTAAACACTGTCCGGTCCAGTAGTTGTTGAATTGTTTTGTCCTGGATCTTGTCGGCGTAATTGAAGAGGTGCCTCCTGACGTGCCTGGGAGATAGTTCAGGCTCAAGCAAATGTCTGCAGGGGTGACACCTGTGGTAGCACCCACGCAAAAACTGCTTGTTGAGCATTTTGTTGTGCTCCTTAACAGGAAGCATTGATTTCTCATTGTGTAGGTGTTGCAGGGGGAACATCAGGGGGCATCCCGTGGCGGTCCTGATAGCAGCGTTTGGACAAGTTTGAAGCTTTATCCACTGCGAGTCACTGGTTCCAGGCGACCTGTAATTTATAACCGGCCTGTCAATTGCTTTAAATGTCACAAGCAACATTTCTTTGTTTTTGGACTGCCGGCAAGCAGAACCTTGTTGCGGTTTTGGACCTTAGTAGCAATTAAGGCTTTTAAAGGTGACCTCTAAAATTTAGAATTGTTTACTGTTGGTATTGGTGTGAATCGACTTTTACCGTTAGCTATAGTTTGAGCTCATTTGTCCAGGCGGCAAAGAGGGTCGCCGTGGATTTAGTGGGGGAAGCAGGAGATTCCACTCAGTGAACAAGCGAGAAAGTCTGGTGGTTTATTTTGCTAGATTGTCTCAATTACACCGCCTATACACTAAGAAGCATTTTATATCAACAAAGTAGTTAATAACTTATTTCGGACATAAAATATAAACTCAAATGTATTTAGTTAAAAAACCCCTTTCCCTGAAAATTTAGTGACAGTGAAAAAAAAAATTAAGATTAGTGATAAATTTGTAAAAACTTCTTTTGTAATCATTCAATTCTAGTAGCAATTTTGTATTGGGCTTCAAATAACAGAGCCGTACTCCAGCTTTTAGTGGACCAAAATATTAAATAACGAGTGTAGGGATCTTTCGCAAACTAGGTAAGAAGGAGAGTTACTATGCGCCTTTGGAAGCATATAAGAGTCAAAAATAATACCTTAATAGAAATTGGCTGGTTATTTAAAATACATAATATAAGTTGATAAAAAGTGGGTTTGAGATTTAGTGAATGCCGTATGAAAGCATGTTTTAATAGAAAGTATGTGATTTTAAGCAAGTTGAGAATTCATTTATGACAGGAAAAGTCTTCATAAAACCCTCAGGCATTCAAAGGTAGCATAAAATTGTTTCTTGTAAAACAGGCTTGGCAATTATTTCATAAAATGCTTAAAAGCATATTGGTTTAAAAGAAGCTATTACAAAAGTTATTTAAAAAATATTTTTATATTATTATTGTGACTTCACACCAACCAATGCCTTCAATGACTTACTGGATTCGAAAGCATATAGGTACATATACGTATGTGCACACATTTGGTTAAGAAAGAACTTTTGCATTTTCACAATAAACGGTTCTGAAAAGCAAAACAACAAATTGATACGACTTCATTTACTATTAACAACTTTTATTTATATTTGAATTTGATGTCCACATTAACCACGCCACATAACGTTTCGTTCACTTGAAAATAAAAATATTCAAGAAAGTTAATACAAATGTCCTTTCCTTACTAATCTTCCCTATGATTTTATTCACGTTCGAACGTGTAATGTTTTCTGCCATCGCCAGGATATTGTTTAACGGCAACTGGTCGGTACATACGGTAATTTTCCAACCAGTAATACAATGCAAAACAACCAGACATTACACCTAAAAAGCTAAGCCAGTATTGAGCATTCGTGAATCGTGGTTTCTCCGCCTGAGAATAACGATCTTCTCCATATAAATCAACATCGGCATGCACCTGCAAATACAGACATACATATATTAGAAAATTGTATAGTTTTCAAAAGCTCAAGGAATTTGTTACCGTTTCATGCAGATTGCGCTTATGCTCGGGAAAATCATAGGGATAGTAGGGATCTTTCGATTCAACACCAAGACCCTTGCCCAAGTCCGGGTAGTCGCCGTAGCCTAGTCCATTGTCGGCATATGGCCGATATTCCTCTGGCAGTAGATAGTATTTTTTGGCAGCCGCCTCACAAGCTTTTTCGGTTTCAGGAATTGGGCCAGGTTTGTAATCCTTGTTCCAACCAGCGTCTGCCAAAGAGATACAATTATATGATGCACACAAGCGAAAGGATAAAAGCAGACGTTACGTAAAAAAGTGTGTGCATTCAACAACTTTGTGCTGTTATGCCCTACGCAACTTCCGTTCAATCCTGTACTTACAGTTTCGGGCCAATTGCTGGAAAAGCATCGGATTGGCAGCTTGCAGCCTTTGCGCCGCTTTTAGTCCATTAAATAGTGCGGACATGTTTTGGAAATGGTTACTCGGGCTGTGTGTTTCCTATTGCTATACGAAAATTACCGTGCTACAGATGATAGAATGTCAATTTGAGATGTCAGTTTTGTTGACATTTTATTTTGAAGTTAATTCTTTGTCATGATGTTGCCACCTTCTTATTTTGTGATTGAGTTACCCTGTAGGAATTGAAGAATAAAAACAAAAAAATGTTGCTCTAAAGTTCGCTACGCTTAGTGGTGACGATATACAATTGTTTGGTGACTGAACTTTGTTGTTGCTGTAGCAGCATAAAAGTTTCCCCATATATGTAGGGGTAATGGTGTTGGAGTGACAAGTCCTTGGTTGTATATAAATCCGGGTTATTCCGGAACGTAGAACCGACTGTCGTGGAAATAACTGAATGTTAATACTTTGTGTTCTCCGTCCGTCTTTGGAATAGTTTACCCAAAAAATGCATAAAAGCGAACTTGCGTTTCAGACATAAATTGCTCCGATGCCTTGCTGAATATTGCTGAATGTATTTAAATAATTTCTCATTCGTTCAATTAATTCCAATTAATCTCTACTATCACATTTTTTTAATCCGTTTTCTTTAACACCTTCTACAACTTCAACTTGTTTACTACTAATTACAATTTAAATTTTAGTTTTATTTAAAGAATTAATCTTTTATCTGGGATCTGATTATTTGAGCTATTTTTTAAGTCGATCATGGCAAAAATAACCTGCGGCTGAATATGTGACTTAACTAAAGGAATGAAATGAACACATAATTGTTTTTTTATAGCCTAAAGGAGGGAATGACCAAAGAAAGTAGGGGAATTAGTTCGGGGCTTCAAATGTTCTGTTCTATATCCAAAGAAAACTTAAACGAACAATATATAATATTCACCACAACAAATTTCATAACACCAAAATTAAAATTTCTAGAAGTAAAAAACATTGAGGATTGATATTTTGTCCAAAGAAATTTGCATTTAGACTAACCTACTTTCCTTTCTTTTTGGTGAAATTAGCGGTAAATTCGTATAATTTGTAGAAAGTGATCAGCTGATTATGACAAAACTAAAGCAAAATTCATTTAAATTTGGATTTTGTACTACAACTCCACTGTAGCCGAATGAGTTGGCGCGTGACTACCATTTGGAGTTCGGAGAGAACGTAGGTTCGAATCTCGGTGAAAGATTTTTCTAATAGCGGCCGCCCTTCTACAGGCAATGGCCAACCTCCGAGTGTATTTCTGCCATGAAAAAGCTCCTCATAAAAATAAAAAAAATATCTGCCGTTCGGAGTCGGCTTAAAACTATAGGTCCCTCCATTTGTGGAACAACATCGAGACGCACACCACAAATAGGAGGAGCTCGGCCAAACACCCAAAAAAGGATGTACGCGCCAATGATATACATATGTATATCATATACCATATATACTACAAATCTTACCTTGTGTCAATTCGCTTTGGATTTAGGAGGCGAAAACACTTTAGCTACTAATAAATTTAACCTAAATTTTAAGCCGTAATCTGGAAAGAACGTTCATACTCGTATAAAGTTACGAAGCTGTAATTTCGGTGAGATTGTCTAACAAAACTTGGATAAAAAATTGCATCACACTACGAAAAACTGAAACTAATTATGATACATTTTTAATTTGGTGAAATTTACTATCTAGGTTTGGTCAGGGAAACAGACGAGAATTGTAGCAGAGCATGAAGACAAGAAACTGTAACCCTCGTCCGTTACGCTAACAAAACTAGTGTGGGAAATTTTACCACAAAAAAAAGTAGAACCAAGTATTATCATTTCAGCTATTAGTTTTTATGTGGTGTTTTCTGACCGAGTTACGTTAGAGCAATGAACCAGAAGTGCAGTCTCTAGCTTGTGATTGAACGTAGTCGACATTCATCATCAGTAACTTTTCTAGATCTACCTTCTAAATTTATGAGGGTCAAAGAATGTGTTCCACAAGCGAGCTTGGCGGGCTGATGTTACCTGTCACATCCGACTAACTGTCGCAGATCCTCCTGTGATTAAGCGGAAGGGACTGTAGGCAGCTGGTTGGACTGATGACGCGCCACTTTCTATGGGCGAAGCACATGGAAAAAGTAGGCATCTCAGATAGTGCACTCTGCCCAGCATATGGAGAGGAGGATGAGACGGCGCACCACTTTCTGTGGGTCTGCTCGGCCTTCGCCCGAATCAGGCTTGAGAGACTTGGCACTGATGTGTTAAGAAGCGACCACCTTGGCTCCTTGGCACCATAAGATCTACTCAGATTTCTTCGGAGGTCGGTTGAATTTAAAGAAAATTAAAAAGAGAACTCGGGTGCAGTACAATGGACTCAATGTTGCTAGTTGTTCCGACAAAAAAAAAAAAGAAAAACAAAAAACCAATGTGTCCACCATGATAGTATCTTCTACTCCAAGGATGATATACATATTACCAGTTTTTTCCTTCAGCTTTGGAATGAAGTAGCATATTTGGGGGTTGTGCTGATTTTCTTCGTATACAGTCTTGGCCGATTCAGCTGATTCTTTAAAATTCGCTGAGAGCCGGTTAACGGTCTTATATACGCTCCACTTTCTGCACATTTTAACCATATTCTACCCACTTCTGCATTTCCAAGGTTCTCCGCCCATCATCACTATTGACTTTTTAACGCACTAGGAGTGGAGGACTTCATTTACAAGCGGAACTCTGATATCAATATGCCAAATGCTACTCTGGACTGAGCAGGTAATTGAGCAGTAAAGTTCTTTTGGGTTTACCTTGCCGAAACGACCCGGATCCGGCAACGGAAGGTTATTACTCAAGCAGCATTACTCAAAAATTGTTGGGTGAAAGAGGTCGTATTTGTTATTTTTTGCTGTTACAACAAAAACAATATGAAAGCCAGCTTTTTGAATAAATTAACATAGTCCAGCAAATAAAGACAACGCGGCTCACGTGTTGTGTGAAGAGATACAAAAGCTCCAACCCATAAAGAATATGACAACATACCGGATCACAGCATAAATTATTTTGTACTCGTAACATTTATTTGTGAACCTGAATGAACAGCAGCGATAAGCTCGCAAATATAGATAATTCCAGTAAATATAATTTCTATGTATGTATGCATAATTCCTTTTATTTTTATATTGCTTTTGATTTATGCAGATTAGATTCAATAATTTTAGTGTTATATAAATAGGTACATATACATTAAGGTTGCTCTTATTTATATGAAAAATATATATGCCTCTTCTTGAATAATTGAAAAGCACGAACTGATTGGCATGAACTTTATAGGGTACTCGCTATTAGTAGGTATAAGAACATCAATTTAGAGACATATGTAAAAAAGTTTAAATTCTAAAATTCAACTATTAAGTGAAGTAGAAAAATTTATTATAGAAATGGCCATCGGCGACGCTCAGTATTTCCTTTGTCCTCGTCAATTTTCCAATGATTTGGATCCATTAAATATTCGCTAAAAGTAAATACAAAATATTAAATAAAAGTAAATGTTTTTTGCTTGCATTCACTACACCCACCGCTTGCTTGACAAGTCTTTTAAAAGTTCCGCCTTTAAATCTGTCAACTTTCCATTTGTTCCGCCATATTCCTCCGGCAATATGCTACGAGGTACATGCTCGTACAGGCTATCCAGACTGACGGTATGGAAGCGTATCTTTTATAAAAATTGTGAACTGTAGTGTTTGTGGCTTCATAAAAAAAGTATAGAGTGTTGGTATTTACCAGTTTGAAGACTTCACGACCAATGAACGGTTTCATAATACTAACTATTCTATCCAGATAAGGCGGACAGTTGATGATATGAATGGCTTTCAAATGTACTGGCAACGCTTCTTGCAGGAAAGCCATATATATGCGTAATGTGCTGAAGGTCATCTTGCTGAGATGTTTCAATGTGTAGCCGTCCATGTCGAATATTTGCACCTCACCATCGGCGAATGCTTCGGCATCCGCTTCGGTAGACGCAGCGCCATCGTACATATTAAAACGGTAATCGCTGATCATGAAAAAAGCTTTGGTATCAGCCGTATGATTCACCTATCGAAATTCCAAGAAATCTAAAAGATTATGAAATACGAAATGCTAAAAAGTTAAGCAACCTTTGCCGGATCAAAATTAACCAAGCGGTAGCAGCTGACTTTGTAGCCCTCTGGTGTAAGACCGGGCAGCGGCACTAAATCACTGTGAAATTTTGAAAAGGAAAAAAATTCCATTTCAATGGGACCTCCCACTCTTTTAGGAAACACATATTTACTCACGCATAGTCGAATGTTCGTTTACTATCGCCATCGGTTGGGTCACGTTCGAGGAAGATGTGCGCATGCTTATTGCGCATACTGTAATTAATTTTTATTAAGTTCTTGGTGCCTTTTATGTCACCGTACATACACTTGTAGAAACGCTTCAATAGAATACGGTCTGAAAATAGTTAAAATATTTAGTAGCTCCAGCTCAAATTGGGTTTGAAAAAATAAAAAATTAAAATGTTTTAGAAAATATGCATGGCATCTAATGTGAATTGTATATTGATAACTATCACTAGTGATAAATGCCACGGGGGTCCCATATGAGTCTCTGATATAGCAAAGAGGAAGCAAGTGCGATATTCCTAAAGCTAAAAATTGCATAACAGTTAAGGGTGCGCTGGGTGCATAAAAAAAATGTTATACCTGCTTTAATTATTTTTATTTCATATAAAATTAAAGCCTGGAAAATTCCATTCAATTAATTTTACATTCAAGATACGCCCGGACTCGTCTAGCCATACGAAACTCCATGCGAAATCTTCTTTGTTCAAAAAAATGCTGACACTTGAAATTTAATTCCAAGGCTGATTCTAAGACGAACGAGGGCTCATGGTGAAACGATTTCAAAGGTGAGCTCTTTAACAGACCGTTAATCGGCTCTGAGCGAATTTGACAGGATCAGCTGATGGGCTGGCGCCAATTGCGGTGTGTCTACACACAAAAAAATGAGATTGTGTTGCTGATATTCGAAAAAATTAACCAATGACAACTCTTTGCCGTCTGAACAACGACTGATTGGACAAGTGCGTGAGTGTGAGAATATGTGTGAAATTATCGTGCAGAATTCGGCTGCCGAATCCACAAGTGACGTGGCAGTCAAAGTTCCTCTCACAATTATCTTTTTCGCCATTGCTAAATAGCAAACCTGGTGATCTATCACTGCCTTCGAAAGAGAAGGCTTCACGTCCAGCAGCTGGCATTGGGCTCATTTGTACTTCTGCTACAACAGCGTCAGTGTCATTGCATAATAGTCACAACTTCCACTTTATTTATTTAATTTAAATTTTATTTTGCTTTATTGATAATAGAAAAGTTTAGTAGTTGCCAAGAATGCGATCAGATGCAAACTTGAAATATTTAGAAAGGACGATGATAGAGCAAGTTATGAAATTTAAATACCTGGGGATAGAAATATCCAATAACCGCGACATTATTAAGGAAGTCAGAGAGAGATGTATGCAGGGCGCACGTATTGCAGGTTGCATTAGGGATGTTGTATGGTGGAACAAATACATATATGACCACTGAAAGCAAGACGCGTATATACAAGACTGTAATAAGACCAATCCTGACCTATGGAGCCGAAGCACGAGCTGAAAACGCAAAAACAAAACAGCTACTGCGTACAGCTGCAATGCAAGTTCTACGATCCATCGTAGGAAAAACACGTCTTGACTGCATTAGAAACGAGGTCATTCGTGACGAAACTGGCGTTAATGACGTAGTGAAGTTTATAAGAACAAGAAGACGAGCTTGGAATGATCACGTTTCTAGAGCTAGTGACGACAGAATTATCCGAATAGCGAGGGACTATATACCATATGGAAAGCGTGGAGCTGGAAGACTACCAAAGAGTTGGCGCGTAAGCTGGATTTCGACAACAGCGGAAGGACAATAACATTTCGTCATTTTGAATTTTAATAATTCTTTGTAATACTTGTATAATTTACAACTATGTAATTCTGTGAAGAAAAACAGGTGAAAACCTATAATACAAGAATAAGAAGAAGAAGATAATAGAAACAGTGTTCTCAAATAGCGGTAACTTCTCGGCGGGCAATGGCATACCGCCGCATGTATTTCTGCCATGAAAAGGCTTCTCCTAAAAAGCCATCTGCTGTTCGAAGGCGGCATAAGATTGTAAATAAATACTTCAACTTGTAAGACAAAATCAGGAGAAGATGCAAGACCAAAAAACGGCTGACCGAGGACGTACGCATCAAGTCTATAAGTTTATGTATGCATTTTATTTGATTTCATTTTGTTTTATTTTTCTTTGTTCGATCTTTATTCCCCTTGTTTTTAAATTTAGTTTAATTTGCTTTAATTTAATGTTATTTTACTACATTTTGTTAAATTTTATTCCAGGTTTTTATTTAATTGAATTAAAAATGTTTTTTGTTTTTAATTTAATAACAATTTACTTTATTTTTCAATATTTTTTTATGTTTTACTTCATTGCATTTTACGTTTTTCACTTTGATATAATTTGTTTAATTTTATTTTACTTCAGGATTTTATTTAATTCAATTTACTTTAATTTACTTTTATTTATTACTGCATTTTATTGCGTTTAATTTTATTTATTTCAGGGATTTATCTAATTTAATTAAACTTACTTTTTTATTTAATTTCACTTTATTCTATTTTATGGTATTTTATTTCGTTTTACTTTAATTTAATTTTGTTTTACTACATTTTTTAAATTTCTTTTTCTTTAATTTTAATTCAATTTAAATGTACTTTATTTTTCAATACATTTTTACGTTTTATTTCATTGCATTTAACGTTTTTTATTTATTTTTTTATATTTTTAATATATTTTGTTTGACCCTATCTTATATCAGGTTTTATATTTAATTTAATTTTATTTATAATTGTATTTTATTTCTTTTTATTTCCATTTAATTTTATTTCATGGTTTTATTTAATTTAATTTTATTTCACTTTATTCTATTTTATGGTATTTTATTTTATTTCGTTTTATTTTAAATTAATTTTGTTTTACTAAATTTTTTTAAGTTTCTTTTTCTTTCATTTCATTTTAATTTAATTTAAACTCACTTTACTTTTCCATGTTTTCCTTTGTTTTATTTCCTTGCATTTTACGTTTTTTATTTTAATATATTTTGTTTAATTTAATATTATTTCAGGTTTTATATTTAATTTAATTTAATGTATAATTGAATTTTATTTCGTTTTATTTTATATTATTACATTCTGCTGTTTAATTTATATATATATATATAATTGGCGCGTACACCCTTTTTGGGTGTTTGGCCAAACTCCTCCTCCTATTTCTGGTGCGCGTCTTGATGTTGTTCCACAAATGGAGGGACCTACAGTTTCAAGCCAACTCCGAACGGCAGATTACATTCAGAGGTTTGCCATTGCTTGCCGAGGGCGACCGGTATTAGAAAAATGTTTTTATTAATTTTGCATTCACCGAGATTCGAACCAACGTTCTCTCTGTGAATTCCGAATGGTAATCACGCACCAACCCATTCGGCTACGGCGGCCGCTGTTTAATTTAATTTAATTTTATTTCATTTAACTTAACTTTATTCATTTAATTTAAATTTACTTTGCTTTCCCATATTTTTCTATGTTTTATTTAATTGCAGAGTTTTTATGTAATTCAATTTAATTTAATTTTATTTATTTTTATTTTTATTTTTATTTTAATTCAATTTTATTTTCTTACATTCAGCTTATTATTTTTATTTTATTTCAGGTTTCTTATTCAATTTGATTTAACTTATTTTTTTAAATTTAATTAAATTTTATTTCCTTTATTCTATTTTATGGTATTTTATTTCGCGTTATTTTTATTTTATTTTACCACATTCTGCATAATATTATTTTAGGTGTTTATTTAATTTGATATACTACTTTATTTTATTTTATTCTGTTTTATTTTACTTACTTTTTTTTTAATTTCATATTATTTATTTTTTGTTTAAGTTTTTTTTTATTTTAATTTCTTTTATTTAATTTAATTTAATTTTACCTAACTTATTTTGTTATACTTTATGTTTTTCGTTTCTGCTTTCGTTTTCGTTTTATTTTATTATGCTTATATTTTTATTTTATTTAATTTAATTATACTTTTCTATTCCATTTTATTTTATTTTAAATATCTTATCTCGTTTTATTTTATTTTACTACATTCTGGTTCTACTACTACATTTTTTATGTCTTGATATAATTTAACCCTTCGTTGGCCATCGGGATCAGACTTTTTCGACTTTGGACGTGAATTTAACATTTTTCTATTATAGCTAACGGCTTGAGCTTCCAGGTAGCTTCCTAAAATTAAATTTTCTACCGATTTATGGATACAACCTTTTAAAAAGAATGCTCGAACAGGACACAAAAAGGCCGGACCCGGGTGCCCAACCAAAGGTTTTAAAATAAGTTTCTAACGGAGGGTTAATTTTACTTAATTTTCTTTTATTTAATATAGTTGAGTTTCATTTTATTTTACTTTATTTTAGTTCGCTTTATTTTATCACATTCTGCTTTATATTATTTCGGGTTTTTATTCAATTTGATAAAATTTTTTGTTTACTTGCTTACATTTTTATTTAATGTAATTCTATTTTCCTATATTTCGTTTTATTTTTTATTTTATTGTACTTGCTTATATTTTTATTCAATTTAATTTAATTCTATTTTTCTATGTTTCATTTTATTTTCTTATATATTTTAATTAATTTAATTTAATTTCCTTAGTTTAGGACTGCTTTATTTTAATTTACCTTGTTTTATTTTGTTTTATTTCATATGATTCATTTTTTCAATACATTTTTTTTTTAATTCATTTCATTTTATACAAGTTTGTCATATTTTTTGTTTTAATTTGCTTTATTTTATTACTAAACTTATGTATTTGTGAATTTCTCATTTATTTTTCTAACCTTAAAATACTCGTCTTCTCATAACATTACTAACATTAACATAGAATAATGGTGCATCACTTGTAATTGCCGAAACTGTCATCTGTCTTATTTGAAATAATGAAGTAATTGCTTTGACAGAACACGTAACGGTAATTAGCACTTAATTTCAAATATGGTCCATTACGAATTAAACACGCTTGCATTAATGTGTGCGAATGTATGCGTGCGTATGTTGACACTTGACTATTATTTCCTAAAGTTCTCGTAAAAATCAATATGGAGAGGCACAAAATTCGCTGCCCACACTTTGTTTTGCACACACACTTTATTTTGCCAAAATAGCACTTACGATTATCACTTAATTCAGACTTGATTTACCACCGTTATCAATTTGTCCAAACATACATATGTAATAACATACGTACACACATAGACGTGCATTGGTCTTCACAGCTAATACTTACCGATTTCCTTTGGCAGTTTCGGATTTTGTTGAAACCACTCGTATAATTCATCAATTTCCGCTTCTGCAGCTGCGTCGAATTTCATTGCGTATCAGTTATTAATTTATGTATTACTTTGGCAACTATTTAATTTTAATTTTTGTTACTTCCTTATTATTTGAAAAAATCCCTGCTTATCCTTCAACTATGCATTTGTGTTTTCAGCTTCTTCCGCAGTGTTGCATCGCTACGAAGTCCATTTCATACTGAGTTGCATGGCTCAAACGGCAATTTATTATTCTTATTTTTTTTTCGATTATTATTTATTTCTTTACTTTTGATTGATATATTGTGTGATTATAAATAAATAGGTACGTCTGTACGTACATATGTATGTATGTATGTATGTGGCTACTCCGCCTTTTCCTTTCGTGCTTGCTTTATGCGTTCAGTTGCACAACTGTCGAATCTAAAGCTTGGCGCTTCACTAAATAAAACGCTTGAGTTGTTCAGCTTGAGCTATTGTGCCCGCGAAATTCGGTGCAACGGCCGTTGTATAGCTGAAGTGTTTCTCAAACTTTCGTGCTGTCAATAATTTGTTTTTAAACTTAATTTAAACGCAGTGAAATGCCGGTTCATCCATTGAATAGTAAATGCAGCCAAAAAAACAATAGAGAAAGAGAATGTGGAATGGGCCTTGTCTGTGTATCTTTTTCACTGACCAAGTGGATTTTGCGAAATTCGATTTTTCTTTGCATTTACACAAACAACAAAGTCTCGCCGTAAGTGATGGGTTGATAAACGGTTTGAACTTTGATCGTTTGAGACCAGATCAGAGAAGATCTTTCTTTACCAGCCCGTTTTGTTATGTTTGAAACGGGTCAATGGTACCGGCGCATGAGAGAGTGACTAACCTATAGGAACTGTTTACTTTTCATGAAAGCAGAGAGAGATCTTATTAAGGGAAATATATTTTTTAATAATAATACAGCAAATATTTCTTTGTTGCTCCTTCCTGGTGACTTTGCTATAAAATAGCGGCAGTACTAGCAATCTTTAATTTTAACTAAGTTGATGGCGAAAAAATAACGTCCCTAACAGAGGTTGCCATGAATACTCACAATTTAACCGGTAACGAACGTATGCAGAATTTAGTGAACCTACGCAACTTCTGGATGCTACTTGAGGAGATATATCGGGTGTTTATTTTAACTGCATGAGCTGCATGATCGATATGGATAACTATGAGAATGACAAACTGTGTTGACATTTCTGTTTAGTAAAGTTTAGCAAGTCATCATGAATCGTTTAATACCAGAATAATTGTGAATGGCGAACGCTATCGAGCCATGCTGAATAAATTTTTGTTTCCAAAAGTTAATTAGCTGAACATTGGCGACATTTGGTTCCAACAAGACTTTGAAACAAGCGCCCCATATCGCCTAACAATCGATTAATTGGACTGATCGAATGGACCATGTAACTCGTAGCTGCGGCAGACATGTGCCGGATATGATAGTCAATAAATAAATGTCATGGAATTATCTACCAGATTATACAAAAATAAAATAACATTCATTCCAATAATATTTTTGTTTTGTATTATCATTTTAAGTTCTCAAACTCTTAAAAAGCACCCGATGTATGCCTTGGGCAGTTAGAGGCACCCTCTTATTCTTGATTGGTCCGATAACTGCTTACGCGATGCCGAGTTTAACAAAGCTCGTCAGTCGTTTCTTTCTCGTCAGTCGTTTCGTTTCAAATGAAGCCAAGGTCTTTTTCACCTGACCTTTCCAACACAGAGGAATCCTTCCTCTTCCTCTGCTACCACCAGCTGGTACCGCATTGAATACTTTCAGAGGCCGAGCGTTTGTATGTCGCAGTAAAGCTCATACAACTCATTGTGCCATTGCCTAAGATACTCGCTATCACCAACGTGCAAAAGCCCAAAAATCTTCCGCAGAATCTTTCTCACAAACACTCCAAGGGACGCCTCATCGGATGTCGTCATCGTCTAAGCTTCTGCGCCATACGTTAGGACGGGTATGCTGAGAGTCTTGTAAAGTGTTAGTTTTGTTCGTCGAGAGAGGACTTTACTACTCAGTTACTTATTTAGTCCAAAATAGCACTTGTGGGCAAGAAATATTCTCCGTTGGATTTCAAGGCTTACATTGTCATCGGTGTTAGTACTGGTTCCTAGATAAATGAAGTCTCTTACCACCTTGAAATCATAACTTTCAGCAGAGACGTGGGTGTTGATCCGCAATGCGTTGACTATTTGTTTGATGACAGGAGGTACTTCGTTATGTCCTCACCACCAGACCCATTATCTTTGCTTCTTTATCCAGTTCGAAAAAGGCAGAACTAGCAGCCAATATCATCGACATACGCCGAAGAAGTCACACGACAGCGAGTCATCCTGTCTGAAACCTCGTTTGGTATTAAGCGGCTCGGAGAGGCCCCTCCCACTTCTGATGACGCTGCTAGTATTGAGCAACGCCATTTTGCATAGCCGTATTAGTTTTGCGAGGATACCAAATTCAGACATTGCGACATATAGGCAACTCCTTTTCGTGCTGTCGAATGCAGCTTTAAAATCAACAAATAGATGGTGTGTGTCGATTCTCTCTTCATGGGACTTCAAGAAAGCAGCTACTCGTATCGTTGGTTACACTGCTGTACAAATAACATAATTGCCAATTGATAACGAGTCCGAGAATCCACATACTTTTTTTCGTAATATTAATCATCCTATAGGAAGATGTATAAATTTTTGCAAATGCCGTCGTACGTCACACTTGACATTTATAGTATGACCTAGACAGCTCCAGTATACATACAAACAAGAGTGCATTTGGGTCAAAATAAAAATTTCCATTACTCAAAACCATTTTTTTTTATAAAGTAAAAAAGTTATTCGACTAAAAGGCGGCCGACATTTGGAAATGCGTAGGTTCGAATATCCGTGCATAAAACACCAATTAATAGAAAAAATAATAGCAGTGGCCTCTCTGCAGGCAAACATGTGATTGTATTTCTGCCCTGAAGGAGCTCCTCATTAAAAACCATCTGCCGTTCGGAGTCGGCTTAAAAGTGTAGGTCTCTCCATTTATGGAGCAACGTCAAGACGCACGCCACAAATAGGAGGAGTAGCTCGGCCAAACACCCAAAACGGCTGTAGCGCCAATATATATACATGTACAATAAATATAAGGATGATTAATTTTGCGCCACCTTATTATAAATGAAAGTCTCTCCTACAACAGATATAAAAGTTATCGCATAAGAATAAAAATAATAATTTTTGCATAATTTTGGACGTAAGTAGAATTAGGCAAGTAGCCTAAACAGAATCGATTTTTGTGATACCATTGGTTTGTTTTCCTAGTAACAAAGCCAGCAAGGCTTCAGTCAAATGGTTGTCGCATATTGCGAATCTGATGACAGCTTTTCAAAAGTTAAACTGAGTTAAACAAAAAAATTATCTGTCGAAACTCGGTGCACGGGTTGGCTTTTGGGGTCGCTGATTATGAAACTAATATCACGTTTCTCAATTAAAATTAGCGCATCTAATAAGGCTAAAAAAAAATACATTAAATTTTATTAAAATTGAAATTAAGATTAAAATATTTTAGAAATTTCTAGAATTTATTTTGAAACATCGTGTCGATCCGCCTTTATTATCAAGCATTATTCTTTATGCAATTATCGCATAAGAAGTTTCAATAAATTTATTTTGTAAAGATTTGAAAGTGAAGATTTTGTAAAGTGAATATTTTTTGAAAGGGAATCAAATTCGATTGAAATTCGGGACTCTGGTCTCTTGCGAAGTCACTATTTATGAATTTAATGTCAGATTCGTAAAATCACTGAATAAAGAGTTTCAACCGAAGCTGTTCAGTTAAACTCTTCCGCCATCTTGAAGATCTGAAGCCAGATTCGCAATCAGTGACGCGGAAAAATTGCGAGTAACAAGTTTCAAGAGAATCCTAGCAATTTTTAGACTTTTATTTAACCCTCCGTTGTGCACCTTCTTTAAAACCTTCGGTTGGGCACCCGGGTCTGGCCTTTTTGCGTCCTGTTCGAGAATACTTTTTAAAAGGTTATATCCATAAATAGATAGAAAATAAAATTTTAGGAAGCTACCTGGAAGCTCAAGACGTTAGCTAGAGAAATATATTGAATTCAGTCCAAAGTCTGACCACAGAAGTCTGACCCGGGTGCCCAACGGAGGTTACATTTTTATTCTATTGGCCTTTTCAAGTTAAGTATCCTCTATCTTGAAACGTAACTGCAAAAAAACTAATGAAGCTATCAAACTGCGGTGAATGCAAAAAATAAATAAAATATTTTATGATGCGTTGGATGGGACCGTTTATTCTGTGTCCCTTTGGAGCCATTTTTTCAGTGCGAGTTCGAATTGTTCAACGCCAGCTTAAAAATTCATTACAGTGGAACACGCATTTAACTCTATTGCAACGTTAATGTTTTTCAATTATTATCTCAAGTTTGCTTGTTAATATCGGGTGTTTTTTAAGAACTTAAGAAATTAAAATGACAAGATAAAACATAAATCTTTTCCGAATTAATCTTTTTTATTATAATCTGGTAGATAATTTCATGGCATTTATTTTTTGAATATCATATCCGCCACAAGTCCGCCGCGACTGCGAGTTACAAGGTGCATTCGATCGATTGTTAAGCACGTAGTGTGGAAAGTTCCGCCATTTTTTGGAACCAAATGTCGTCGATGCTTATCTGATTCATTTTTAGGAACACAAATTCAGTCAGTATGGCAGCCGCGGCTATGAACTTCGTGAACAGATTTATTTCTTTCAAGTAAATTTTCGCAATTTGGAAGCGTTTTTCTGGCGTTAAACGATTTGATAACTTTGCAAACCTTAAATAAATAAATAATTAGCGCGTACAGCTCTGTTAAGAGTTTGGCCGAGCTCCTCCTCCCACCATAAATAGGTGTGCAGCTTGATGTTGTTCCACCAATGGAGGAATCTACAATTTTAAGCTGAATCAGAATGGCGAATGGTTTTCTGTGAAATACTTTTTTATGACAGAAATACACTCGGAGGTTTGCCATTGCCTGGCGGGGGACGACCGCTAATAGAAAAACTACGCACCCCCAATTTCTCAATTGATCGTATCGATCTCGAAATTGTACAAATTTTCTGCTATTTAGGCAACCTTATATCGGTTCGAGGTTCGAGCGATGATATCAAAAGCCGAGTAAAGAAAGCTGTGGAGGCAATTGGCTCTCTGCAAGCAATTTTAAAAACATCACACATTTCACGGCGCACAAAACTGCAAATGTTTGACTCCAATGTAAAGACGATTTTATTTTATGGTTGTAAAACGTGGAATGCAACGTCAGCTGACACGAGCTCATTACATGTTTTTGTAAATAGATGCCTTCGAAAAATTGTCAAAATATTCTGCCCAAAAATTATCTAGAATGCTGACCTATGGACCAGACCCCAGCAGAAGCCAATACTGGCTTCGGCGCGTACACCCGTTTTGGATGTTTTGCCGAGCTCCTCCTCCTATTTGTGGGGTGCGTCTTGATTTTGTTCCACAAATAGAGGGTCCTACAGTTTCAAGCCAACTTCGAACGTCAGATATAATATTTTTTATGAGGAGCTATTTCATGGCAGAAATACACTCGGAGGTTTGCCATTGCCTGCCGAGAGGCGACCGCTATTAGAAAAAACTTTTTCTTAATTTTGGTGTTTCATCGAGATTCGAACCTACGTTCTCTCTGAATTCCGAATGGTAGTCACGCACCAACCCATTCGGCTACGGCGGCCGCCAATACTATTAGAGATGCGAAAAAAATGGGGCCGTATTAGCCACGTTCTGTCCACTGTAAATAATCTTCTACAAGAACTTGGAAAAAATGGGAAGTAAAATAATATCATATGCCGATGATATTGTAACAGCAATCTCGTGGAAACACCTTTCAACATTATGTGATCTCCAACAAAGAACTCTCAACAGATTATCACTTTGGTGTAAAAGTCGAGGACTAGAAGTAAATCCGGAAAAAACGGATCTGAAACTGCTTGGTAGGAAACACAAAACACCTGCTCTTCAACAAATATTCCTAGGAGGGATACCACTTAGAGTAACAGAAAGGCCAAAATATCTTGGACTTGTAGTAGATAGGAAGCTAAATTGGGGGCTCACAGTCGCAGACAGAGCACGCAAAGCTGTGACCGCAATGTACTCCTGCGGAAGGCTTATTGGGAAGAAATGGGGATTGGAACCCAGAATGATACATTGGCTCTACACAGAAGTGGTTAAGCCAATTCTCAACTATGTATTGTAATATAGTGGGATGCCCTTCAGAAGGGTGTGAACATCAAAAAACTTGACAAGGTTCAAAGCCTAGCATCTGTTCTGATAACCGGCGCCATGTCAACCACACCATCGAAAGCATTATATGCAACACTAAGCTTCCTTCCAGTAGATCGGCAGGCAATATATAACGCACGCAGTGCAGCAATAAGGCTGAACACTCTAAATAAGTGGTCAAACACGGATTATCTGGCTCTCTCTTTGGGGCTTCCCGGACTGGTTGACTATGCACTCCCGCATATACTTGCCATTACATCGTTAACGACCCTCCTACCCTCAAGGGAAGAGTGGGAACGGGACGATGTGAGACAGGGCGAGTCCATCCATGTATACACAGATGGCTCAAAGCTCGAGGGCAGGGTGGGCGGTGGTGTATATTCCGAGAATCTGGGGATCTGCTTCAGTTTTCGGCTCCCCGACTACCGTAGTGTCTTTCAGGCTGAACTGATGACAATAATAAAAGCCGCGACACTGATACAGTGTGATGCGATATCCGGAAATGATATCTATTGTACATTTTCACTGATAGCCAAGCGGCGATAAAATCCTTCACAAAACGGTCGACAACCTCCAAGGTAGCCATGAAATGCCGCACATCTCTTAACGAGATGGCTGAGTCATTTCACCTAAAGGTAACATGGGTTCCTGGCCATCGCGACATTGAGGGTAACTGTAGAGTCGATGAACTAGCAAGACTCGGCACTAAATTGTCTGATGAGCACATAGATAATGACATAGGGATACCCTTACAAACATGTAAGCTACTCATCCTTGAAGAAATTGTAAAGAAAGCAAACGAAAGATGGCGTAATGAAGTCACCTGCAAAATCGCCCGTCAACTGTGGCCGACTCTAAATACTAAACACACAGAATCTCTGCTAAGCCAGAATAAACACAGTCTTAGCACATTGATCTCAGTCATAACGGGGCACTGCCTAATAGGTAGGCACGCCCAAAGGATGGGTGTGCAAGCACACGACTTCTGTAGAAGTTGTCTTGATGAGGAAGATGAGGAGACAATCTTGCACCTTTTGTGCCATTGTCCTGCTCTATCCGGCCGCAGGTTAACTATTCTGGGTAGACAATTTTTTAATGAGTTAGAAGGCCTCAGTTCTATAGAAATCAGAGATATTTTAAAATTTTTGAAAAGCACACACTGGCTTTAGGAGAGATAGGGACAAACTTCCCACGCGGCATCACAATGGGATATGAGCCTGTGTGTGTCCCACAGGACAACCGCTTCAACCTTACCTAGCCATGTTCTACACAGAGGAAATGGTGACTTATTAAGGACCTGGAGACGACTGCTGGAGCCAGGAAGCATGCAGCTTAGCTCGAATGAAATTAAGAGATAGGCGCAAAACAGACCTGAATGGCAGAAGTTCGGTGTAGTTACATATATGTTCTACACTGGAACTCTAGGAATTTATGATGATGACTTCCGAATAGCAGTCACGCACCAACCCATTCGCCTACGGCTTCCCAAACCTTACTGAACAGAAATGACAACACAGTTTGCCTCAGTTATGCTTAATATTTTACCAATAGAGCAATTCGGTACGCAAACAGCTGCCAAAGCAACTCTCAGACTAAGAGAAATCGGCCTACTCAGAACGAACCAAAGAGGACACTCTTCAATTTAAGAACAATTCCCCTGCATTCCCGGCACAACGGATTTCTGTAAGACCAAGGACATCAATTTAAATAAATCCTTTGTCACAGTATTTCCCTCCAAAGAGGAATGGGATAACGGGTTTATTGTTAAGAAAAATGATTTAAGCATCTACACAGATGGCTCAAAACTGGACAACAAAGTAGGTGGAGGGGTCTACTCCGATAAACTCGGAGTATGCCAATCATTTCGCTTACCTGACCATTGCGGTGTATTTCAGGCGGAAGTCACTGCCATAAAAGAGGGATTTAAAGAAATAAAAACGAGAGTATTATCCACAAATGAAGTCTTCATTTACTCGGACAGTCAACCGGCAATAAAAGCGCTTGAATCAAAAACGCACTCGTCAAAAACAGTTCTAGAATGTTTTAAACTACTAAATGACGTATCTAAGTGCTATAAGGTGCACCTTATCTGGGTGCCAGGTCACAGGAATATTGCAGGAAACTGCAAGGCGGATGCACTTGCACGAACCGGTACAACGCTCGATCTCGAACCGGATAAGGCGCTG
The DNA here is from genome assembly GCA_037575425.1 of Anastrepha fraterculus. NCBI lineage: Eukaryota > Metazoa > Arthropoda > Insecta > Diptera > Tephritidae > Anastrepha > Anastrepha fraterculus. Next base: position 27,637 of record JAYXIM010045703.1, read on the forward strand.
ATACCCATGCCCATAGCCACTTGTAAACTACTTATAGACAGGGAAACCAACAAAAAGGTAAATACAAGCTGGCAAAACCTTACAACATGCGAACTAAGCAGACAGACATGGCCGAACTGGAAAAGCGGGCGATCGAAGATCTTGCTAAGATTTAACAGAAAAGCTATAAGAAAAATGATAGGTGTATTAACTGATCCTTGTTTAATAGGCAGCCACGCTAGAAGGTTAGGACTCCCGTACTTCGATTTCTGTAGAAGCTGTCTTAATACAGAAGAAGAGGAAACAGTCAGACACCTTTTATGTGAGTGTGAAAGCCTAGCTATGAGAAGGCTGCGCACTCTTGATACAGCATTTCTAACCGATGTAGCGGACATAGCCCATCTAAAACTAACGAAGTTCTGCGCGTTTATTAAAGCTACCGGATGGTTTGAAAAGGAACAACACTTAGAGTAAGGATAAGCCCCAGTGGTATCACAATGGACCTGCGAAAGGTCTAAGTGTGTCTTTATGCCAACCACCCCACCTACCTACCTACCTTGCCTCAGTTTGTTCTCAGCTATTAAACCATAGTTCTCGATATCGATAAATCTTATACAGCTAAAAAACACCCGATAAAATATACCCGCTTGACATATTCGACCCGTCTTCTTCGCAATGAATTGACTTCTATCGGTTTAATCTTAATTTAATTGCAAAGCTCTTTACAATCTGCCAACTATAATAAAATTTACAAGCATTGACAGTTGTCTGATAGGTTTAGTTTGAGCTTCTCTATCAATTTGAGGCGGAAATCGCTGTAATTTTATACGAGTACTCGTGGCAAATTCTTCTTACATTTTTCTATAACAGAAATAAAACTAAATAATAAACAAATTGCATATCAATTAAAAAACATTTTTTGTATATTAGGAATGACAAATATTAATGTACAAATGTGTAGTATAATAATTTTTAAAGTATAAAAGTGAAAAATTCACTACAATTTAATCTACATATTGATTATATTCTGCGTGTAAAACCCGAAACAACTACATTAACATTATCACATAAAACATTGGAAATTCAAAAAGTGAATGCTTTAAAACATTACTAGTTATGTATACAGCTGCAGGAATTCACATATTTACATACATACATTAATATATATTATAGACGAATGAGACACGTACAACGCGACAAGAAAAACCGGTGAAACTTCAAAACCAATACCACCGCCGTGCGTTTTGAGTTTGTGCAATTTTCCACTGCTTTGGGTCCATTAAGTAATCCCTACTCGAACATACAAAAATTATAAAACTTTTGGCAATGCATATTAAATTACTATTAGCCCTTTACCTCTTAGTTTTTAGCTCCTCTCCCCATTTCTGTTTCAACTCCGCTATTGGTCCCGCTTTGCCGCCATATTCGTTGGGCAACAAGTCGCGTGGTACTTTTTCATACAAGCTTTCCAGTCCCTCGGTGTGGAATTGAATCTGTTGGTAAACAGGAGAAATTGAAATCAATACACTACCAGTAATATGTGTGTATGTATGTGTATATATTACATTACCATATTATAGACATGATCATTTATGAAAGGTTTGACGATAGCGATCATTGAGTTCAAGAATGGCGGACAATTGATGATGTGCATAGCGCGTAAACGCACCGGATATGCCTCTTGCAGGAAGTTCATGTACATGCGCAAGGTCGGATACGATATGCGTGTCAAGTGGGATAAAGTATAACCGGATATATCACAAATCTGCACTTCACCATTAGATATGAAGTTATCTTCCAGCGCATCATTTTCCAGCGAGTCCAGCGTTACTTTTTCAGTGGCAAACGCCAACTTCGTATCTTCGTTCGATTCCTTTGCGTTTGTTTGTGGTGGCTGCTCTTCCAAATCGAGATCGGCAAAACGACAATCGGCGAGCAAAAAAGCTGTCTTACATTCTCCCTTGCTATTTAACTATAATTGAAGTGCGTACATATTATCATATACATACTATAAGAGGTGATTTACACAAGCAAACATTTGGAAGGGAAATATTTTGTTCCTCCGAGAAGGATGGACGGGGCAGACAGAGGGGATTTTGTGTCCCGTACTGGCGATACGCTTTGTGCTCTTATTCAATCTTCGAAAACAATTTTTGACAGTTGGTTTATTCGTTTTCTGCTTTTGTGGGAGGAAGTTCTGAGTTTTGTGTTGGTTTCCAATCGAATGAAAGAAATCCACGATGACGAACATCAGAACACTGCTTGGGATATACAGGATGATTTTAACTAGTATAGTAGGCATGATTTAGAAACTTTTGGGACATATTTATGTTCAATTCTATTTTTTCCCCATTCTAGATATTCAAGTTACTTTTAAGTCAAGTATTTCTATATGAAGTATTTTAATTTAATTTTTTTACTCAAGTACAGTAGGTTCTGTTTTTATGCGGCTTTTTTTATGCTGTTTTGAAATAGTGCGGTTTTTTTTTAAATTACAAAATGCATGTCGACCTATCGGGAATTGTACATATAAACAAGATTCTAAACCAGCTAAGCAAAAACTCATCACAGATTACATCAGAAATACTAACCCTACAAGTATGGAACCGCCTGCATAACTATCTAGATCAGACGTGTACATTTCCTCAAGTGACGAAAGTGATTTTACGCCAAATCCTAAACGAACGTGCAACATGTGGGTATTGTCTGATTATATTTCTGACTTAAATTTATTTTTCGATTCTGACGATTCTTAAATAAAGATATAATTTTCAAAAATACAATATTTTGTTTATGCGATTTTATTTAATTATTTCAGATTCATGCGGTCTATGGAACGTATCTATAGTTATAATATAGGACTAGTGCCCTTTTTTATGCGATTTTATTACATTATTTCAGATTTATGCGGTTTTAGCACTTTTGAAACGTATCTATAGTTTTACTATAGAACTAGTAGCTTTTTTTATGATGTTTTTATATGCTGTTTCTTGCGGAACATATCTACCGCATAAAAACAGAACCTACTGTATAAACATTTATATATATATGTAAAAACAAGAACAAATTATCTATTATTTATCCAATCCAGTTTGCCTTCTTCATTGAAATATTTAAGAAGTTGTTGACGAACGTTTTCCGCTTTACATGTTAGCGTGTTGTAGAATATATCCGAACCAGAAGATGGTAAAGAAGTAAAAGTCAAAAGCAACGAATGGTGCTGAAAACAATTTTGCCCGTGTGTCCGTGAATGAAACATCAAAAGAGAATATCCAGTCTCCCTTCCAAATGTCTATGTGTGTAAATCGGCACTAAAAATACTTTGAATGACAAGGGTTTTAAGGGGTTAGTTCCAATGGAAATTTTCAAAAAATAGATTTTCGCAAAAGTTCAAATTCTTATAGTAAACATTCGTAGAATTGTTGAGGAAAACGATATTTTGGTAAAAAACGCGAAACAACGTAAGCGTCTCAGAAGAAGGCGTTAAAACGAAGGTGAAGGTGTTAAAGGCGATTTTCTCGAAACAATGCTTTACGACTTGGTTGACATGATTCGTGAGCTTTAAAGATTACGCTGCGCATATATCATTTATAACATGAACTATCATCATAATTATTAATTAATATTTAACCTTTTTTTTTAACAATTTCGGGTAAAAAAAATCGAAATTTTCAAGCGTAAAATTTACTCTTTACTAATACCTTTTTTGTTTTTGTTTCAGAGCCTACAAGCTTGACCCACCCTATCAGCCGGACTTACTTATGAAAAAAATATAATTCATGTAAGGTTTGTTCATGAAGCTAATAATTTTTAACAATTGTGTGTGCCAAATTTTGGTGTTCATGTATACAAAATCTTTCAAAGAAGGGGAAAATGAGAGAGCCAAATGACATTTCATTTTGAGGGGAAGTTGCAAGTTTTTACTGCATGAATTTCTACTTGTAAGAACTTGTAAGTGAGAAAAACAGCTGATCGCAAAGTAAAAATAAACACGAATTAAAATTTTCGAATTGAGTAAAAATTCTAAATTTAAATAAAGATGGTAATAAAAACGCAGAGTGTAAGTAAATATATTTTAGATAAAATTTATAAAGTTTATTTGAAGTCATATCCTAAATACAATCGGCCAATGATATAGAGTTACTGCAGTTTCCGAAATACAAATCGAAAGCATTGAAGGTATCTTTTGTGTTTTATGCTTGTACTTCTTGGTTATTAACTAATTTGGGAATATATACATACATATGTATATGCATAGACGGAAGAAAGTTGTGATTGCTACAACAATACAAATTATTGTGGACAAAATAAAATCATGTGATGTTAAGCTCTTTTTGCATTTTATTTGCTTTATTTTTTTAATTTAAAAAAAAAATTTAATTTTTGTGATTTTTCACGCTAACAGTCTATTCAGCTTTTCGTAAAACTTTCAAATTATTACTGGTTTCGCGTTCATGTACTTTTTAGATATTTTTCTTTTTGAGAAAATTAAGTTACTGGCAAAGCTACTGGAAAATTTTTAAATGAACAGACCTATACTAAATATACTTTTTTGTCATTGATATTTGATATGTAAAATGCTTAAATCAATAAACTAAATTTTAATAAAGGGTCTTTCAAAACACGTGCTTAGGTGTTGTTTTAAAATAAATACACGTACGAGTTTAGATTCTTTTAAGTTGTACTATTTTTATTAAAAATCCAGTTCTTAACAATTATACGTGAAAAATGACATCATTTAAAAATCCGCCATGAACGCGCCTACAGGTAAAGTTCGTGAAAAATTAGATTCATGAATTCCTAATTATTGAGAATGTCGAGACATCGATGTGGAAGGTTAATCTGGAACTATTACGGAACATCAGTAAAATTCTTAACATCACATCCAATTTTTGTCTGTCAGTCCTTTTCCTGTTGTCGACAGAACCAATTTCTTGACATTTTTTCACCAACCTTTGATTTGTCGGCTATGACGATTATTTCACAAAAAAAAAAAAAAAATACGAATTTTGCGATATGTTTTTCTTAACCTTCCGTTGGACACCTTTTTTAAAACCTTCGGTTGGGCACCCGACCTGGCCTTTTTCGTTCTTTTCGATAACTCTTTTTAACAGGTTATATCCAGAAATCGACAGAAAATTAAATTTTAGGAAGCTACTTGGACGATCAAGTCGTTAGCTATAATAGAAATCTGTTAAATTCATGCCCAAAGTCGAAAAAGTCTGGTCATACCCTAGAGCCTAACGGCCTGTGCCTTTTCCGCCTAGGAAATATTCACTACTAATATTTAGGCGTCACTTTTGAAAGACTCTTTATAAAACTAAAAGGAAAAAAATTGATACTAACCCCTTAAAGTGTAGTTACCTTTTTGGGATCCGAGTCTGCTAGCCGATAGAATAGAATTTTATATCCTTCTGGTGTTAGGCCAGGTAGAGGTATCATGTCCCTAAATTGGAATGTAAAATTAGAAAAGAAATATGTTATATATGTATTTATATATATATATATATAATTGGCGCGTACACCTTTTGGGTGTTTGGCCGAGCTCCTCCTCCTATTTGTGGTGTGCGTCTTGATGTTGCTCCATAAATTGAGGGACCTACAGTTTCAAGCCGACTCCGAACGGCATATATTTTTATGAGAAGCTTTTTCATGGCAGAAATACACTCGGAGGTTTGCCATTACCTGCCGAGGGGCGACCCCTATTAGAAAAATGTCAATACAATAATTAAAACCATTAAAAAAAGATTCATGCTCCTAAAGAGAATGCAGTCTGAGGCTTATGTGAGAGAGAGTCGGAAACTATCAGCAAGGACTTGGAGCATTGGATTGAAAGGATGGGTTATTGAGATTGATAAATCATGAAAAAATTTCCAATTGGAGTTGAGCTGAATATAAATAAATTAAATTGCTTCGTTAGGGAAATACTTCAAATATTCGAAGGGCAGAAAAGCATTGTTCGATCGCTTTGGACAAGTTGCATGAAACCTCTGCAAAAGCGATTGATGCGTTCTCAGAAGCATTTGAGCATTTCGATTAAGATTGAATTAAATGAGTCTACTCAAGTATGCCAGCCACATTTTTTCACACCTATTTAAAATGCTCATGTCGTTTAAAATTGAGCGAAAACTGACAGTTCGTTTGCAAGTTCAAATACTCCGAAGATATGACATTTTTAAGCGAAACGTCTTCGCAAAGAGCGTAATAAAATTTTCTTTATATTTTTGTGTGTCAATACTCGTATATATCTGTATTCATTTGTATAGAATCACTTTTTTTATCAAAATGTGCCAATTGCTTCTGAGGCGATGCTAATCAATTTTACGTTTCTTCTCATTAGCCAACAATGTTGCTAGCAACATCTCACGGCTGCAGTAGTAGTAGCGATAGTAAATATTCATGAGTGTGCATTTCTCTATGGGCCTCTTTTTTCGCCAAGCATTAGCAAGTGGCGAATAGATGAAACAACATACATACATACATATATTGGCAGCGCGGGAATTGAGCTGCCTTAAATTACATGTGTTTGTACAACAGTGAGCTATACCAGTGTAATGAGGTATGACCACACTCGCTAGCGGGAAATCTTGCTCCATGACTTTGTTGTTGCTTTCGCATGCAAATTTGTCGTTAAGTTAATCGAGCATAGAGATAGCGAGCGGGGAAACAGCGAATAGAAGAGATCTTTTAATTCTTGATATGTGTGCATATACATTAGGGCAGGTATAATTTTTCGACGTCGTTCCAAGCAGATTAGGATTCTACAAAATATTATAGGAAAAAGTCAATTTCGAGCCCCAAAATTAAAAAAAAAATATCTTCAATTAATGGAGATTAATATTTAAATTACATTTTGATCTTAGCCAGAAGGCCGAAAAGCGAAATTGACGGAATCGGCTCGGCTTATTTGGTTGTGAAACACCAAATGATAGAAAAATTTGTTGCTTTTAATAGCAGTCATCCCTCGGCAGACAATGGCAAAACTTCGAGCTTATATTTGCCATGTGAAATCTGCTCATAAAAAACCATCTGCCGTTCGGAGTCGGCTTAAATATGTAGGTCCCTCCATTTGTAGAAAATCGGTCAAACACCCAAACAATATATAATATAATTAGCATAATTATATATTATATGACGTTGTCGCCAATCTCTAAATGAGATGGCCAAACAATATCGTATAATCTTGTGCTGGGTTCCAGGCCACAGAGATATACCAGGGAACTGTAGGGCCGACCAACTTGCAAGAGAAGGTACCTGTTTGCCAGACATAAGTAATTTTATGGAGATACCTCTCGCAACTTGTAAGCTTCTCATTAAGGACGCACTAATCAATTCTGCAAATCAAAGATGGATTAGCGCTAACACCTGTGAAATTGCTAGGCAAACATGGCCAAGGCTAAATTTACGTCTGTCCAAGAGCATTACAAAACTGAATAGACTTCAAATCAGGACCTTAGTAGGGGCCTTCACAGGACATTGTCTCATAGGAAATCACGCAAGGAGATTAGGCGTTTACACGCATGATTTCTGTCGTAGCTGCAGAAATGAGGAGGAGTTGGAAACAATTCAACACCTTTTTTTGCACATGCCCAGCTCTAGCCAGAAGCAGGAACCGATTTTTAAAATCCTACTTCTTAACGAATATAGATAATCTATACATTTTAGGTATCAACAACCTTTTACGCTTTGTCAAAAGCTCAGGATGGTTTAATATGGAGAGGGAAATGTAGCTCAGCCCCCGCGGCTTCACAACGGACCCATTTCGTGGTCTAAGTGGCATCGTTGTCTCTATGTGCGATGCGGCTGCCAAACCTAACCTAACCTAACCTATATTATATGGACAAGTATTAAAAAAAACTGAATTAATATCTTATATATAAAATAAAGTCAACTTTTTGTGTGTGTTCGCTAACCGGCCGTGTCTTTGCACCGAATTAAACCAAACTTACACACATTGTTAAGTAGGTATTGAAGATGGTTTCCGTATAGTTTGGATACCTATTGGTAGATAGGGTCTTGAGATATAGGTCAAAACGTGGACCCGGGTAACCTTTGGTTGTGTATGTACAATATGGGTATCAAATGAAAGCTGTTGATAAGTGCTTTAATACGGGGAAACTTTCATACCTATTGATGACTAGGGTCTCGAAATATATGCCAAACGTGGACCCGACGTGTCTTTGTGTCAATATTTCTTTCTGATTTGGATGCCATAAGGAGAAGACGTAAGTGCAAAGTGTAAACATTTTTTGTGAATTTTTTTGGAGAGGATTTTGGAACAGTGAATAATTTCATACGAAATTCGAGAATTTAATGTTAAATCCGAATGTTCAAATGAAATTATGTGTTCGTGGAAAAAAAAATTTGTTTGTTTTTGTTTTGAAAAATATAAAGGGATAATGGTTAAAAAAGCTCCAATGCTCAATAAAACATATAAATTGAAACGAAAAATTCATGGATGATCAGGAAAAAAGACGAGTGTTTCTTAGTTATTCATTTGCGTTGATTTGAAATTTAAAAACAATCTTCTTTTTTCCTGATTTTCAATTTATATTTTATATTTACTCAAAAACAAATAGAAAAACAAAAAATTTTGTTTATGCCAAAGCGCTTGAATAAAGAATGAAGAAATAAATAATATGAAAACCATATATTTTCTGTTCTAAACCATTTCTATTCTATTTGAGTGTGCCCAGCGAAGCGGGCCGGGTTTGCTAGCTTTTATACAAACTTCTACTTCGGTGCTTTGGAAGTTTTTTATACGAGTAACTTATTTTTGGTCTCTATTTTTTATTAAAAAAATCGCAAGATGGCGCTACAAAGTAAATTATAGCAATTTTTTCATATTGCAATAAGAAAAGAGACGGAGTGTAATTTTTTGATCAAGAGTTTTTGTCGAAATAAGGCATTTCAGCGTGTCGCACCTATTTTCCTATTCCATTTTGTTGATAATTTTATTTTATCTTTGGGCAGGAAAGTTCGCCATGTAGCGTCTCTTTTACCTACGTTTTGCTACGCTGCTTTTGTTCCAGATCGGTATTCTTAGAATGATGACATTAATCATTTTGGTTGAAATGCACAAGCTATGCAATTTATAAATTAAAATATGTCTAGGAATAGTGTAAAAAGCTGTTTTGAAGTTTACAAAAACTTTGAAGTCTACAAAAATGATTGATGTCCAGTTGTAAATGTTTCGTGTAGTACTTTTTCCGAAATGCTGCTTAGTATTCCGAGATTAATCTTCTACTCTCTAATTAATTTGTAAGTTGCTCGTTTAGTATGCCCATCATGATTTTAGCAATGCGATTCATGAATGATATACCTCTGTAGTTCGAAACTTCGTCCTTATTATCTTTCTTAAAGATCGGGAATATGACACTAGTTTAAAAGCAACTTCTGCGTGCCCATTATTATATTCCAGTGTACAGGGTGAACGATATGAAGTGTTACCTATTCAAAACACCATAACTTTTTTGTGTGAAATTTTATTGATTTCAAAGACAAATTTGTTCAAAAATTATTACAATTTTAACATATGTATATTCACTTTAGCTCGATATGACCAACTTTTGCCTTGACTCTAGCTTTCAAACGGTCAAAAAATGAGTTGCATGCTGCACGAATGTGATCTTAAGGTATTTTGGCCCATTCTCGTATAATCGCTTTTTTCAGCGCATCCATACTGGCATATTTTTTATTCCTCACCTTGCTCTCCAAAATGGACCAGATGGAATAGTCCATCGGATTTGCGTCTGGCGAATTCGTAAGCCATTGTGTGGACGAAATGAAGTGTGTAACATGATTTCTAAACCATTCTTGGTTCACACGAGCTTTATGAGACGGTGCCGAGTGCTGTTGGAACGTCCATGGTCTACGACCGAAATGTTTGCGTGTCCACGGCTCTAAAGCAGCTTCTAAAACATTTTCCCGATAACAAGTCGCATTCACTTTGACACCAGGCTCGATAAAAACGATTGCAGAGCGTCCATCAGCGTTCACTGCGGCCCAAACCATTACTTGCGATGGGAAATTGCTTCGAGTGAACATATGTACGTAGACTCAAATTCTCGTAGGAGCGTTCGGTCAAGTAAACACACTCGTTTTGAGTGTTTATGAGCTGCTCAATTGGGAAATTTTTTTCATCAGAAAACACATTATTAGGAAATTCGCCACGTTCGTGCAAGCGCAACAACTCCTTTGCTCTTTCGCACCGAACTTTTTTTGCTGGGGTGAAAGATCGTGTGCTTTTTGGAACTTGTAAGCCTTGACCTTGAGCTCATTTTTCAATATGCGTCGAATGCTGTCTTTCGATATTTTCAGTTCTTTGGCCATTTTTCTTCCACTTCGACGTGGATTTCGTTCAACTCGAGCCTTCACTTTCCGAACCATTTTGGCGTTGTTGCGGTTTTTTTTTTGGTCTACCTCCATAGTGTTTTGCAATGCTACCAGTATCATTGTAACGTTTTATAGTGCGATACACAAACATTTTATTCACTTTGAGGTGACTGAGCTCACGAACAATGGCTGGTTGTGATTTTCCAGCCAAATATAACGCAATAAAACTATTACGTTTGAATTTCATCACAGAAAAAAAAAATTCAACAAAACTGAGACGCAAATGCTTTTGATGGCTTATAAACGATATATTGAACTGTCATTAGAACAATTTTATCGTTGATGTCATGTGCTGTTTTACTGTTGATACAAGCAGTGTGAAGTTGGATTCTTGGCAGAGCTTCTTCTCAAAAACGGGGCTACCTTAACGCTTCTATCAGGAATCGACTTGTAAAGCTTCATACACGTAATATAAAAATTGTTAACTTATACATAACTAAAATTTGTAAACTTTAACCTACTATAAAACAAATGGTACGTGCTGGACTGCAAATTGGTTCTACAAAAGTGGTATATGGTATGATATACTTCTAGGCTTATATGGGCGATTTCCTCTATTTTATTACATGCTAAATTTTTTTGAATTTCGTATTTGACAGAATGCAACTTCTGTGCATAAAATTTACTCACGTTGCTTCTCGCACTGCTTTAACCGCATCCTCCTCGGGATCCCGATCGAGAAATAATTGTGGATTTTTGTTTCGCATTGAAAAATTTAATTCAATGAGTTTTTTGGTATCCTCCATATTGAAGTACATGCATTTGAAAAAGCGGCGCAAGAGAACACGATCTAAAAATATAATATTTATAATTAATAATATTTAATTTTATAATAATATTTTATATTTCGTATTTATATAGTTAATAAAATGCCATTAATACAATATATTTTACTGATAAGAACTACGAACTTAGATTAGACTAGAAAATTTCATTCATTTAACTTTAAATTTCCTTTGAGAAATATCTCTGCGTGCTTGGAAACCCTGGAAGGAATTTTAGTCCGGCGCTCGTAAGGTCGATGTACTCCTACATATTTTCAGAGCCTCATATTGATTATCAATCTCACCTTCCTTGTTACGTTTATAATTTGAGCTATCAATTTTATTGCCTTGGACAGTTAAAATAACACCCGTTTTGTGTCAGAAATTTAGTATATGGTTAGATATTTACAAAATGGATCGCTTTACGTTTGACAAAGTAGGGAAATATTAGAATCGAATATGGATTGATCAGTTGGTCATCTAGAATCTACGATTCTTGTGGGGCGCCGTTAAGAATATCTGTAACGACAAACATCTAGAGATAATTGAATCTTGAGACATTAATTGAACTTGCGTTGTTGAGATAAGTGCCAAAAGTCGCAAACTGTCAAATTGTTTTGACAGAACGGGCTGCTGTAAAGCTAGGCATGCAAGTTATTGGAATGAAATTACATGTTTAATGGTAAAGTTTACTCTTTCATTCGTACGTCTTTTATTTATACTCGAATTAAATTAAATTCAAAATGTCAGATGGCGCACTATGTATCTCTAAAGCTGCAACATTACAGTATTTGCCGATTAGTCATAGCGTAACCATAAACAGCTGATATTGGAGTGGAATTAATGACAACTTTTGTCGTTCATTTTGAAGATTCAAATTTTTATCGCAAATATCAAAACAAATGTAGTATTACGGATTCGACGGGAAACCAAACCTCAATAGATACATACGGCTACGGTTATGGTTACGGCATTATGGTGCGACCCCTACTACTGTGGGCAAAAAGTAAGGTGAATTTTGTTGTAAAATGAAAAATCTTTATTTATTCTTGTAAATCAATTTCATCCCCTTCAAAATAGTCCCCTCTCGATGAAATACACTTATGCCAACGATTTTTCCAATCCCCGAACCATGCCAAATAGTCCATTTCCGGTATAGCCATCAGCACCTTCTTCGATTCAGCTTTTATCTCCTCAATCGACTTGAAACGCGTTCCCGGAGTGGTCTCTTGAGTTTTGGGAATAGCCAAAAGTCACACGGAGCCAAATCAGGCGAATACGGTGGTTGCGGAACGATATGCGTGGATTTTTTGGCGAAATGTACACGAAGAACGAGTGCAGTGTGAGACGGTGCATTATCGTGATGCAAAAACCAAGAGTTGTTGTCGCTTCACGTAAACGACGCATAACGCTCAAATAATATTCCTTATTAACAGTGTGGCCAGGTGGAAGGAATTCAAAGTGCACCACACCTCGAAAATCGAAAAAAACTGTCATCATGACCTTTATTTTTGAACGACTTTGATGTGCTCTTTTCGGTCTGGCCTCGCCTTTAGCACGATATTCGCTTGATTGGTCGGTTGTTTCGGGGTCGTAAGCATAAACCCAAGTCTCATCTCCCGTAATGATGCATGTGAGCTTGTCCTGATAGTCTGAAAGCATTGTTTCACACACATCAACGTGACGACTTTTTTCCAAGAAAATGAGAGTTTTCGGTACCAAACGAGATTTGACTTTTCGTAGGCCCAAATGGCCTTTCAAAATAGTTTTCACAGATCCTTCTGATATTCCGATCATATCAGTAAGGTCTTTAACAGTCAACCGACGATTTTTGAGCACTAACTCCTTCACTTTATTGACGTGTTGGTCATCTGTTGACGTCGATGGTCGTCCGGAGCGCTTCAAGTCATCAACACGTTCTCGAACCTCTTTGAAGTCTTTGTACCACTTATACTCATTTTTCTGCGACATGGTCGAATCACTAAATGCCTTCTGCAACATGCTAAACATTTCCGCAGCCGAAATTTCATTCCGCAAACAAAATTTGATGGCACTTCTCTGCTCAATCAAATCAGACATTGTAAAAATCGAAAAATGCACTCTTGGTCGTTTGGTAAACACATATAAAATATGTAAATATATTACTGATAATGATATTCACATGAAAGTTGGCCCAGATGTTATTAACAGTGCTGCCAACTCATGAAAAAAATAACTAGAGCGAAATTTTAATTACAGTGATGTCCATATGTGTGATCAGAACAGCTGATTGCTGTGGTTACGGTTATGGCTAAGGTACGGCATCACTAATCGCAGCTTAAAGTTAGTTTGGGAAATTTGGGAACTCTCCGTAACTTCATTGCACACCCACAATCCTTATTATTACAAAGCTTACTTCCCCTCTTTTAGCGGTTACGTGTAATTTATATGGTTAAGAAAAAAAATGACAAGAGTCGAAGCTTGGAACGAGGCAGATGACACTCCTACATAGAAGCATAAATATAAAATATAATATAAATAAATAAATGATCTTAAAATTCGCATTAACAGACACATTTATGATGGGCAGTTTCCAATCAATTAAAGAAATTTAATCGAACCTCTTCAGTTCTGACACATTGTTGTTTCTAATAGTAAAAAAAACTTGTAATACTATTTATTAACCGGTTGAAAACAAGTGCTGTTAACATTGTTATCTGCTACTGACATTGTTATCAATCCCTTTTTTGTGGCGAGCTTACGTGAGTTTATATTATATTTCCGCGATTAAACCGCTGATCGAATATACACGCATGCACATCCATATACCATACATATGCATACATATTTACATAAATATGTATTCTAGTGCATTGCACTGAGCAGAAAATCGCGAATATTAAAAACACTTCAATACTCGTATTAATAGTTTGCTTGTAAAAACACGCAAGCCCCTCGCAAATAAATGGAACTGGTACCTGTCGCAGCAATACGCGTAAACGTGTTTTAATAATGTATGCAGGCATTAACAATACACCAGTTTACAAAATTGAAACATTTTTCTGTTTCCCAAATTTTGGGAGAGAAATTTTGTATGGGAAATCGCGCTTTTTAATTAAGGATTTTGAGTTAAGCGCGAAAAAGTAGATCATCTACAGGGTGGGCCAAATAAGACCTACTAATGTTAAGCACGAATAACTTTTTTATTTTTTTACATATTTATTTTTCTCTTTTTGTCTATACTAATATTATAAAGAGGAAAACTTTGTTTGTTTGTTTGTTTGTTTGTAACGAATAGGCTCAAAAACTACTGGACCGATTTTAAAAATTCTTTCACCATTCGAAAACTACATTATCCAAGAGTAACATGGATTACATTTTATTTTGGAAAAAAATAGGGTTCCGTAAGATATTTGGATTTTTCGGACACAAACTGAAAAAAATCTTATATATAAAATAAAGTCAACTTTTTGTGTGTGTTCGCTAACCGGCCGTGTCTGCACCGAATTAAACCAAACTTACACACATTGTTAAGAAGGTATTGAAGATAGTTTCCGTATAGTTTGGATACCTATTGGTGGATAGGGCTCGAGATATAGGTCAAAACGTGGACCCGGGTAACCTTCGGATGTGTATGTACAATATGGGTATCAAATGGAAGCTGTTGGTGAATGCTTTAGTTCAGAGTATTTTTCATGCCGCTCCGTGACTAGGGTCTCGAGATAGAGACCAAAACGTGGACCCTAGAATGTGTTTGTATAATATGGATATCAAATTGATGCTGTTGGTGAATGCTTTATAGGTCAAAACGTGGACCCGGGTAACCTTTGGTTGTGTATGTACAATATGGGTATCAAATGAAAGCTGTTGATAAGTGCTTTAATACGGGGTAATTTTCATACCTATTGATGACTAGGGTCTGGAAATATATGCCAAAAAGTGGACCCGCCGTGTCTTTGCATCGAATTAAACCAAACTTACACACATTGTTAAGGAGGTATTGAAGATGGTTTCCGTATAGTTTGGATACCTACTGGTAGATAGGGTCTCGAGATATTGGTCAAAACGTGGACCTGGGTAACCTTCGGATGTGTATGTACAATATGGGTATCAAATGGAAGCTGTTGGTGAATGCTTTAGTTCAGAGTATTTCCATCCGCTCCGTGACTAGGGTCTCGAGATAGAGACCAAAACGTGGACCCTAGAATGTGTTTGTACAATATGGATATCAAATGAAAGCTGTTGATAAGTGCTTTAATACGGGGTAATTTTCATACCTATTGATGACTAGGGTCTCGAAATATATGCCAAAACGTGGACCCGTCGGGTCTTTGCACCGAATTAAACCAAACTTATGCACATTGTTAAGTAAGTATTGAAAATGGGTTTCGTAAAGTTTGGTTGTAATTCGGAGCAGTGGCAACGGGTACAGCGTTCTTTTGAGCCAGCCATAATGTCGCTTACTTTTTTAACGCTTGGGGCGGAACTGAACTGTCAAATTGACAGTGTGAGTTACAATGTGTCAATATTTCTTTCTGATTTGGATGCCATAAGGAAAAAACGTAAGTGCAACATGTAAAAATTGCTTGTGAATTTTTTTGGAGTGGATTTTGGAACAGTGAATAATTTGTTACGAAATTTGAGAATTTAATGTGAAATCCGAATGAAATTATGTGTTCGTGGAAAAAACAATTTTTTTCGTTTTTTTTTTTTTTTGAAAAATATAAATGGATAATGGTTAAAAAAGCTCCAATGCTTAATAAAACATATAAATTGAAACGAAAAATTCATGGATGATCAGGAAAAAAGACGATTGTTTATTCATATGCGTTGATTTGAAATTTAAAAACAATCTTCTTTTTTCCTGATTTTCAATTTATATTTTATATTTACTCAAAAACAAATAGAAAAACAAAAAGTATTGTATATGCCAAAGCGCTTGAATAAAGAATAAAGAAATAAATAATATGAAAACCATATATTTTCTGTTCTAAACCATATCTATTCTATTTTAGTGTGCCCAGCGAAGGGGGCCGGGTTTGCTAGTAGGCTATAATTGAATTGCTGGAAATTTATTATGGTGCCCTACAGTACAACACAACGCGTTAAAATTATCGAGTTTTTCTATTCTTACACAATTAGCTACACAAATTTATTTTTTAAATAATCTTTTGATGTCGGATGAAGCGCATTTCCATTTAAACGGTTATGTCAACAAACAAAACTGTGGATTGTGGGGCTCTGAAAATCCAAGGGCAGCACATCAACATCATTTGCACCCATCTAAATATACTGTTTGGTGCGGTGTTATGACCACTAGAGTTATCGGTCCATATTTCTTCGAAAATGAGGATGAAACACCGAAATCGATTTCAGGAGCTTCTTTCAGAACATTGATTAAAAACTTTTTGCGGCCAATGGCGGAGCAGTATCCTAATTTGTAGTTTCAACAAGATGGAGCAACTGCGTATACTCATTTAGTACAAAACGATTAAAAATGTATACTTATCTTCTTAGGGATATCTTCCGTTAGTGTGTAATTAAAAAATAGGAGCCGGTCAAGAGGAGACATTTTGTGCAGCAGCTCACACAGAGCAATAAATGCGAGTTACAGTACACATCTCCCGCTCTGTCTTATTTCTGGCGTTTAAGTTGAGTTTTGGGCTTGAGTGTATTAATATGATATACTACTGTGGGCAAAAAGTATGGTGAATTTATTTGTCAAACTTCGCAGGATTAAAATTTCGCTCTAGTTATTTTTTTCATGAGTTGGCAGCACTGTTAATAACATCTGGGTCAACTTTCATATGAATGTCATTATCAGTAATATATTTACGCTTGTGTTTACCAAACGACCAAGAGTGCATTTTTCGATTTTTACAATGTCTGTCTGATTTGATTGAGCAGAGAAGTGCCATTAAATTTTGTTTGCGGAATGAAATTTCGGCTGCGGAAACATTTAGCATGTTGCAGAAGGCATTTGGTGATTCGACCATATCGCAGAAAAATGTTTATAAGTGGTACAAAGACTTCAAAGAGGGTCGAGAACGTGTTGATGACTTGGAGCGCTCCGGATGACCATCGACGTCAACAGATGACCAACACGTCAATAAAGTGAAGGAGTTAGTGCTCAAAAATCGTCGGTTGACTGTTAAAGACCTTACTGATATGATCGGAATATCAGAAGGATCTGCGAAAACCATTTTGAAAGACCATTTGGGCCTACGAAAAGTCAAATCTCGTTTGGTACCGAAAACTCTCAATTTCTTGGAAAAAAGTCTTCGCGTTGATGTGTGTGAAACAATGCTTTCAGACTATCAGGACAAGCTCAAATGCATCATTACGGGAGATGAGACTTGGATTTATGCTTACGACCCTGAAACAACCGACCAATCAAGCGAATATCGTGCTAAAGGCGAGGCCAGACCGAAAAGAGCACATCAAAGTCGTTCAAAAATAAAGGCCATGATGACAGTTTTTTTCGATTTTCGTGGTGTGGTGCACTATGAATTCCTTCCACCTGGCCAAACTGTTAATAAGGAATATTATTTGAGCGTTATGCGTCATTTACGTGAAGCAATTCGTCTAAAAAGACTAGAATTATGGGCCAACATCTCTTGGTTTTTGCATCACGATAATGCACCGTCTCTTCTTCTTCGTGACAATTTCGCCAAAAATTCCACGCATATCGTTCCGCAACAACCGTATCCTGATTTGGCTCCGTTTGACTTCTGGCTATTCCCAAAACTCAAGAGACCACTCCGGGGAACGCGTTTCGAGTCGATTGAGGAGATAAAAGCTGAATCGAAGAAGGTGCTGATGGCTATACCGGAAATGGACTATTTGGCATGTTTCGGGGATTGGAAAAATCGTTGGCATAAGTGTATTTCATCGAGAGGGGATTATCTGGACGGGGATGAAATTGATTTACAAGAATAAATAAAGATTTTTCATTTTACAACCAAATTCACCTTACTTTTTGCCCACAGTAGTATGTACTTTTAGTAGGATTCTATGACAAATACTTTTATAATACATTTTAGCCCGCTTCATTTCTTGTTTATTTTTATCCTTTCTTGTAAAAGAGACAAAAAATATCTATCTTTTGATGAGTTAAAGGGTTAAAATGTTCTATAAAAGTGTTCATTAATTTTCCAATGTATTTGAGCGATCGGTTCCGAATATTAGAAGCAACAGCAGAATTAAGTACACGAACAGTTCGACGAAGACTGAAGCCGATTGGCTGATTTGCTCAAAAAACCAACTTGGGTCGCAAGTGCACAAAAAGCGTTTGCAAAATGGAGAGGATATGACTTCAGAGAGTTCAAATTCTCCGATGAAACCGAATTTGAAGCCGATGGAATGGCGTATTTGAGGTATAGATTGGGCACACGATTTTTCCAAGGCTAATTTATTACAACTGATGGCATCCGCATATAAGTAAACACATATGTGAATTTTGTTTTCGCTTTTTGAATTCCATCACGTCAAAATCAGCATGCTCTCCTCCACACTCGACATTTCGGTTCCCCTCCAGTAATGCCAAAATGAGTCCTTCACCTCGCTTAACTTTTTTGAATCCAAATACACTTTCATGCTTGCTTTGCCACTCTAGCAAAAAAAAAAACATCGCCGCTCATGCCCACGCAAATTTTTGTTTTCGCTATGTCCATTCTCCATGATGGAGAGAATAATGAGATGTCGCCTATCGTGGTTCCGTTACTTCACTGCAAGGTTCAACCCCCTCAGACGAAGTTTTAAAAGTTTTTTTGATATGAATCGATATGAAAAAAAAATAGCACCGCAACAAAAGTTGGAACCCCCCTAAATCTGAGGGTCTGCGCACGGGCCTGATAAGAACCAACTAATTTTCATTAGCACTAAAATCTTCTCAGAGTGGCATTTTTTAACCTTCTTTTATATAATAATACAGTTTTTTTAACTTAAAGTTTCGGTAGCTTTAAATTAAAAAAAAAGAAACAAACACGAAACTTCAAAATTTTCGCATTTTCGGCATAAGAAAGCACTAAATTTAGTCCGAAGAGCAAATGGTTGGCAATACTGCACAACTTGGAAAAACGTGACGTCACGTACTCTCTGATGGACACAATCTTTTTTCGATCATTCTTGTCTTAGGTGGGCACACTGCATTATAAATTTACTGCATTACAAATAGCAGTAATCAGTAAACTTTTACTGATAATGAAGTTTAATTTGCATTACCAGTAAACTTTTACTGATTACTGAAAAAAATTTGCAGTAAAAATATATTTTACTGATTACTGAAAAAAATTTGCAGTAAAAATATTTTTTTACTGATAACTGAAAAAAATTGCAGTACCATTCCTATTGACCAATTCTGACCACTTCTGGTCAATCGCCTGCTTCAAACGGTCAAGTTGCTCACAGTAGAGGACCGAGTTAAGAGTCTGGCCATAGTTGAGCAGCTCATAGTGGATAATTCCCTTCCAATCCCACCAAACACACAGCAAAACCTTCCTGGCGGTCAATCCGGGTTTGGCGATGGTTTGGGCTGGCTCGCCGCTTCTCGACCACGATCCTTTTCGCTTGGCGTTGTCGTTCGTGATCCACTTTTGATCGCCAGTCACCATCCGCTTCAAAAATGGGTCAAGTTCGTTCCGTTTTAGCAGAGAATCGCAAGCGTTGATTCGGTCCAAGAGATTTTTTTGCGTCAACACGTGTGGCATCCAAACATCCAGCTTTTTTTGGAATCCAATCTTCTGCAAATGGTTCCAAACGGTTTTCTGGTCTACACCTAGTTCCTGACTAATCGAGCGAATCCTCACATGACGGTCTCTTTAGATAGTTTCAACGATTTTATCAGTCTACGACGATTGGCCTACCAGTACGGGGTGCATCTTCGACATCTACTACACCAGAACGAAATCGATCGACCTCTAAGGTAGTAAAAACGTAAAATATGACGAATTTCTTGTTTGGTGGACTCCATCTTTGACGCGCTATAACTTAAGACTGAAACGTACGATCACAACACTGTCAAACAGACACTTGTAGTACAGATTCCCGTCTTCAAATCGCCGTTTAGTGTGACCCGATGCAATAAGTACAACGCAAGGTATGTTTAAATGTCAATTGACAAAATACGACATTACTTTTTCCCCAACCCAATACATTAGCTGGAAAAAGAAATACATTATTTTCTCGGTAGGTGGCTGATATCTCGTAAATTATCTAACAAACAATTTAAAGCTTATGCTAGTTGTTAAGACGACATCTCACACAAAAAATTCTTTTGCTGTTTTTTGTTTGTTCCATTCAGTTGTGAGTTACAGGGTGTTAAGAATGGTAGTCAACAAAGAGAAAATGCGGTACATTTTACAGTTTTTCTTTAATAAAGGCGAAATTGCAAGCCAACCCATTGGGATTTTGAATGGTGTAACAGCTAATTATGTCCCCGTTCAGGCATTTTTGATGTTAAAGAAAATATCGATAATTGCGATAAAATCACAGAAATAATCGGAGTTGACCGATATGTTAGTAGTCGAAGCATCGCCCAGGAGCTAAAGATCGACCATAAAACAGTTTTAAGCCAGTTGCGCAAAAACTTTACGGAAAAATAATGGATTTCTTTTTCCCCAAACTAATATCTCATTATTTTCATTCCGCTGATGAAATTTTCAAATATTTTTATGTACATCGACATTTTATGTATGAACTCTTCTATCAGCTGAGTTGACTTTTTGAAAATATAAACATTTTTTAAAATAAATTTTATTTATAAAAAACTCGATTTTGTTTTAGATATTTTCAAGTGAGTCCCGCTCACGTAAATCTTAATATTTTTCGGAAATATTTCAGCAACTTTTTTTGTTGAGCACCTTAATGTACATTTATAACATTGATAAACGCGTATCTTGATTATATTTATTACTTGTACATGTGTACATATTTTTTGCGTGTGATTTTGAACACAGTTATATACATACATGTGTGTACATACATACAAATTTAGATCGCTACTTAGTTGATGCTGTTGATAGGCCTAATTATCTACATACATACCTACTATACGAGTATGCCCATATTTCAACGCATGATTAAGTTCGGCTTACGTATTGCTTCATATAAATAAATAAAACATATTTTCAAAATAGCACGGGCCGTGAAATGTAAAATTTTTGCTTTGTTTTTTTTTTTTTGTAGAAGAAGAGTCTGGGGTTGATTCTCGAGTACTTTTGCGCACTGATTACGAATCTGGCAGAAGTGGTGCGTCGAGCAGGTTTAAGAGTAGTTCTGTGTTAAATGTACCAAAATAGCAATTTTTGTGATTGTTTAGAAGCGTAAATTACATTTTTTTTTTTTAATTTTATTAGCATTCTAGGCTGTAAAACCCATTAGTAAATAGTTAATTGCAATGCTTTTTTTTAAGTTATAAATGCTTGAAATTATGACCTTTGAACATTTGTATGTTTAAAGCAAATTAACCCTTTGGGGACCGCTGCCATTTTAAATGGCAAAGTATGCAAGGCTTTGCACTCCGATCTATAACACCGCGTTACACACATTCTGTCCTATGAACCAAATATACTTTTTCGGGAAGGGGATAAAAAATAAAAATACGCGTGTATCGGCGATTCTCATGTACATGTCACAATTTTTTTTTTTTTTGGTATTTTATAACTTTAAGCGAGCAATTCTTGTATGCATATCTGTATAGCCACACGATCTCAGGTTTAGCTTAACGGATTTGAATGAAATTGGGCACACAGATAGTGTATCACATTTCTAGACTCTTCACCTAGGTGTTGCCACTCACAATGTTTCACAGGGTTGCCACCTGTTCGAAATTAAAAAAAAAATTGCATGATATATGCCGATGTGGTTATCAAAAGAAAGGTATTTCACTCCGCATTATAATAGAGATATAAAACCCCGAATTTTTTTATTAATTTAATTATATTAAAATTAAAAAAAGTTACATTAAAAATTTTCCTTCAAGTTATGCCGAAAATTTAGAAAAAAAAATTCTGACGTGTACATGAAAATCGCCGATACACGCGTATTTTTATTTTTTATCCCCTTTCCGAAAAAGTATATTTGGTTCATAGGACAGAAAAAAAGTTCGTTTTTGTAACGCAGTGTAATGGTTGGGTTACTCTCTGATCTTCCCTTCAATGATTGGGTACTCTGTTCCTTTAATTTTGTAGGTTGAAATATCTCCCGATCTAGCCTTGGTTTGTTGTTGTTGTTGGTTTATTCATGCAAATTATAATATGAATTAGAATATTAAAAAACTTATTAGAAAAGATTGTTTACAAAAATTTCCTTAAGGAAACCATTTAATGTTGTTTATTATTAATTATTTTATTTATTATTTATTGTTTATTTATATTATTTATTGTTTATTGTTTATTTTTTATTATTTGTTATTAAATATTTATTTTTAATTATTCATTATTTATTACAATATTTATTATTTATTTATATTTATTTGGTAGCAGTACTCATTATTAGCGGCACGATACCTATAGATCTGCTAGCGAGAGAGCGAAAAGAACTATGGAACTTTAAAAAGAGCGACACAAACGCCATAGGAGGCCACACACGCGCCCGCACCAAAACGAGCGCAAAGCAGCAAATTAGAGCACATACACTGCAAATATGGCAAGAGCGATGGGAGTCAGAGACGAAAGGCCGATGGACGAAGAGACTTATACCAAATCTAGACAAATGGTATAACAGACAGTTCGGCGAGGTAAACTACTACACAGATGCTATCTGGACATGGATACTTTTACAAATACCTTAACAAAATAGGCAAGCCAGAAACCACTAAATGCATCTACGGAGATGCACTTATTGACGACGCAGATTACACTTTCTTCAAATGTGAGAGATGGAAACTAGATTGCAAAGCTGTCGAAGGCAAACTAGGCCCCTTAAGAGCTGACAACATCACTGATAAAATGATAGAAAGCGCAGAAAATTGGCAAATTATTCGCACGTATATAGAGCGAGTCCTACGTGCCAAAAAACTTGACATGGACGGAGATGCCTAACCGACATGCTAATATACCTGACTAGAAGATAAGCCGACAACATGAAGCCCCGCAGATAGAGACACAAGAAGACGAGCCTATAGCATGAATGCTGGCTACAAATATGGTGGACCCAGACGCGGGTGAATAGAATTGGTCCTTTTCATGGACACCGTTCTGGGCCCTCCCGAAGTAATGCACAAAGCAGTTCCGGGAGGGGAGTCTCTCCAGGAGAGGAGGAGGGACTGTTTTAGTGGCCACACCACACGACGCAGTAGACGACGGTCGCTGCAAGTGCGAAGGCATTTTGAACCCTACCTCGCCCACCAAAAACAACAAAAAAAAAAATTATTTATATTATTATTTAGTATTCATTGCTTATTATTTATTTATTTTATTTATTATTTATTTTTTATTATTCATTATTTATTGTAATATTTATTATTTTTTATTATTCATTTATATTATTAAATATTTATTTAAATTATTTTTTATTTGTTATTTAATATTTGTTATTTATTTACATTACTTATTATTTATTGTTTATTTATATTATTAAGTATTCATTATTTATTACAATATTTATTATTTATTTCTATTTATTTATATTATTAATTATTTATTTAAATATTTTTTAATTTATCATTTATTTAATATTTAATATATATTATTATTTATTATTCATTATTATTTGCTATTTATTATTAATTATTCATTACTTATTATTTCTTTATTTTATTTATTTTTTATTATTCATTATTTATTGCAATATTTATTAATTATTATTATTTATTTATATTATTAAATATTTATTTAAATTATTTTTTATTTATTATTTGTTATTTAATATTTAATATTTGTTATTTATTTACACTATGTATTATTTATTGTGTATTATTTATTATACACTTAGAATTTAATGTTTTTTATAAATAGTTAAATGTCCCAAATAGGAAAACTCATTACCCTTTTTAGAAATCATTTATAAAAAATTCCCAAAAATTACTGCTTTGGCCAATATACCTTAGAAGTACTCAAAATCCTGGAGTAATGGATAATTTTAGAGCTCACACTTGATTTCATTAGGGATAAATAAATAAGAAACACCTCCAACTATTCACTATTCTTGTACGTGACTCTCATAGGCTTGTGTTGTTAAAAAATTATTAAATTAAAACAACACCACGAAGAGTAGCTAAGTTCAGTAAAAAAAATTATTTTCACTGTAATTGCCATAACATTAATGTTTTTTGCGAGTTATTTTTAAACATTTGTCAACACATACACACATATGTACATGTATGGGCACATACCAATTTCCTCCGGTAAATTAGGATTTTCCTTGAACCATTGATCCAATTCATCCAGTTTCTCATTCAGCTGTTTCCCAGCCATACTTTATGCTATTCTTTAGAACCTCGCAATAGTTTTGTTTATCTTTGTAGACGTTATTTTATTATTATTTTTGTAGTGTTGCATTTATTCATACTTTGCCAAATGTTTTCACAATAACCGCTTTCTCGGACGCAGTCCCTATCACAACTGACCAGATTACGATTGCATTTGAATATACAGTTGATTTTTGAGCTGATTCCATCCAATATATAAGTAAGTAAATATGTATACTAACCGATCAGCAGTGAGACTGTGTGCAGGTTAATAAATACTTACATACATATATATTTATATACATAAATACATATGTATGTGTGAAAATTACGCGCATATTAAGCACAGTGCTGGAAATACAGTACTTGACCAATTTATTATATCCGCGCAAATTCTATTATACTTCTGTTCAAAAAGTGGTCAGAACTTCTCACGCTTGGTATTTGATTAGGCGAATTCATATAAGGTGGTGTCACTAAAGCAACCGATTTGTGCTATCTTCTTTAATTTTTGGTGGTTTGAATGTCAAAGTGAACTGTTTTGTTTACATTCTGATTGAAATTCGTGAAAAGTAATCGGCTGATTTTGACATTTAAACCACCAAATTACAAAAACAAAATATACAATATGTAATTTTTCTTTTTGTGCTACTGCTACCATCTTATATGAATTCGCTCTGTGTTTGGCATTATCCCACATAAAGAATGATAGAAACAAGATTGCGCTCATTAGAGAGTGCGTGACGTCACATTAGCTGAGTTGTGCAGTGTTACCTACCATTTGCTCTTTGCAATAAATTTAGTACTTTTTATACCCAAAATGCGAAAATTTTTAAGTTTGGTGTTTGTTTCTTTTATTTAATTTAAAGCTACCGAAACTGTAAGTTAAAAAAAAACCCTATATTATTAAACAAAAGAAGATTATAAAAGTTTTCTCTGATCTTACAAAATTTGATATTTTGAAAGTGTGAATTTAATGTTTTGCTCCTTTTAAGGTTATGCAAGAATATTAAATGCCCCTCTCTCAACTCTTCTTAACATTGAAAACCTTTTTACACATTTTAAAAAGCGTTTGAACATACTAAATGCGAATTAAAACCATAGCGGTGTAATCGTTTCTTCCGGTCCTCAATCTTTAGTATGGCATAGGGCGTCAAGAGCTGTATTCATGGTAAAAATAAGCAACAGAAGACCAGAAAATACTGAAGAAACCATAACGGCAGTTTTACAAAAAGAGTACCTTACCTTGTTACATAAACTGAAATATAGCAAAAAAGTCGTTCTCTTAACAACTCAAACTCATAAATTAAATTGTCCATAACCATAACACATTTATTTAAAAAAAACACACATTTTAAAGAAAATTTGTCACGCATACAAAGTTCTTTAAGTAATTCAATAAAAATTTGGTATTTTATTTTCTTTAAATGGGCATTTTATTGCGTTTCTATATCCAAAGCTAGGCAACACTGCAGTAGGGAGAGAGAGATTTGACTGCTGGAAGGAGAAGAACATCAACAAAAACCGCAATCGGGGGCAATGTGACCAGATGTTAAACAAAAGTAAAGATAAATCAAACTGAGTGAATTATTAAACTAATTTTTAAATTAGAACAGGCTAGAAAAATGTCATGAAGAAAGAACTAAAACTCTGAGACTAAATAACAAAAAAAAAGCTAAATCAAGTTACGAAAATGGTAACTGTTTTTAGAAGAAATCTCTTCACGATGGCCTCGAAAAGCAAGATTTTGTTCGGATAAAAATAGTGTTACATCTAAAAGTCGATGTAAAATGTCTCTCCACTTCTGAGTTGCTCTGTTAATTATTTTCAAGTTATCTTTATCAATGGTTTTATTAAGTTTCAAGCCCATAGTTAATGATTTCCATTTTTCTAGATTTGATAAATGTTTATTGGATGATTCATGTTGTGAAACGTTTGGATTTAATTTCCACCAATTACTAAAACCAGAGACAAATTTACTAACACTTTTGTCCCGCTCAGATGCAAATAACCGACAGCAATAACAGTATAATTTCTTTGATGATGGTGAATATAGCATCCATTTCCTTAAATATTTAGTTTTGTTGAAACATGAGTAAAACCAACACGAAGTTAAACAACGAGTGGTTGGTGTTTTCACCTGGTCTTTCTATAGATTCAAAAGGTCCGTCCTTGTTTTGAAATACTTCACTACCCCTTTCGACTATTAACCTTCTAATATGATCTGGCAGTGGTATGGGACAGTCTGCAGCATCATTGGGTAACCAGAAATTTGAAGCTGTATTCTGTTTCTCAGTTTGTTTTCTGATTTTAACAGTCTCATCAATTTTATCATCCTGTTCTTCATTGTCGCTTACGCCAGAGTTTTTGTTAATATCACAAGACGTTTCACCTGTTTTAGTAATGCCAGTATCATTTATTTATGTATTGGGGACTGATTAAACTTTTTGATGAATTTCTTCGCCGACGGCATCTTTCTTTTTTTACTATCTAATAGGTATTTAGATAAAGTTCCAGCAAGCTCTTTGGCCTGTTCAGTCTTTGCTTTTTTTAGCTTCCTTTTTTGGGAGCCAGCTGGGTGAATTATTTTCATTAAAAAAAGATATGAATAAATATCCCAATATTATTAATTAAGCTCCGCGAAGCTAGCTACTTATATGAGGATAGTACTCACTGTTTCTTCAAATGCATGACAGTATGATCACTATTAAAACTCTTTTGTTCATATTCCGCAACAAAAACAAAAAAAGAGGTTGTCTGTAAAGTCGGTTTACTGACGATAGTTTAACGTGACAACGTCATAAGAAAATACTGATGGAATGGTTGCAATTTTCAAAACAAAATTTTAATTTTATTTGTTTGATAGATATTTTGTATGGATATAGAGACGGAGGTAAATGGAATCGCAATGGGAATAAAACCATTGATAAAGATAACTTGAAAATAATTAACAGAGAAAGTTACATTTACACAAACGTGAAAAATGACGAAACATTTATCAAATTCATGAAAGATATGTTCAATTTCGATTGTGCATCAGACGTTAATAAGTCAACAACACTAAAAGGCAACATCATCGATTGGCCCTTTTCAAGACACATTACAGTCGAAACAGTCCCTTTCATTTCCTACTTTTCCTATCATCGTCCTATTCTCAACAGAGAAATGGTTCATCACCATGCACACAGGAAGAAGGCATATGGAAATACAAAGCGAATTTATATACATACGCGCATATACATACATATGCATACATACATATGCTTACTCAAATAGGAGAGAGCCAGATGTCGAACGTTGCCGAACGCGGGGACCGATTGTGCCTCTTTGTCGTTCCTTCCACGCTTTCGCTTGCAGTTCAAGCAAGGTAACGACGCATCAGCAAGATAATTACGCATTTTTGATGCGTGCAGCCGACTACATCGAATCATAACACGTTATTACGTCAAAAACAGTATTACTAACTGATACTAAAGTAACTTTATATGACTAACTAAGATTACGAAATTAAATTAATTTTAAAAGAAACGGCGTATTTCTCAACTTTAACGTATTTAGGTGCACAAGAACTACAAGACTGAAAAAATACACTTTGATCGACTACTTCGTTCATTCGTTCAGGGGATTCCGCGCGTGAGTATTAAACGATGTGGGCGCGTTCAATATTCGCTGTTAGGTGCTGCCCTCATTTTGGACGCTTTTCCTATGTTAAATCAAACGGAATCATTTAGTTACAGTGGCCGCCATTAGCATAAATGGACGCTCTTCCATAAGATTTACACGTAAAAGTGATAGTATCCAGTTCTCCCCACCATATACTCTGCACACAGCGTATAATAGAATATTATGTAGTACTGTACATACTGTTCATACTCGTACTACCAACATAAATATGATTTTTTCTCAGTAGGTAAGAACAAGGCATTAATGCACTGTTGTGCACAATATAGATGACTGTACTGTACTTAGTATTTTACAGTCGAAAGTAATATACTACGAAACTAGACTTTAGAAATATAAGGCAGTAAAGGTAATTAAAATTTTTTTAAATGTTAACTATATTACAGGCTGTCTGTACTTATTTGTCTCTGAGGCCTCCAACTCCGATTAAGCGCTTTATACATTAACGTTTTTGACGGGACTCCCGCGAAGATCATATACGATACACGATGCAAAACGACCGTAAATAGGCTGGTCCGACGTCCTGTATTACCTGTTGTCGATCTGCTGGATGTCAGCACTATTCACAGTCATTTTGCATTGTGTATGGTAATAACCTTAGCGGGAGTCCCGTCAAAAACGTTAATATAAAGGTATAAAGCTCTTTAATTACGATTTAATCAAAGGAACTTGCAGCCATTTGGAGGCCCCCATACCGCCCCCTCCGCCCTCCTCTTAGTTCGCCACTGCTTTTGGCTTTATGTAACATGAACATTTGAATATGAGAAAGTTCTGTTCAAAGTGGGTGCCGCGTTTGCTCTGCATTTGGTTCGTCAAGACTACGACCGTGCCACAAGTCAATGGAAACAATGGCAAAACTACATGAATTGAGCTTTGGATTTTTACTGGCTGTTCGCAGACCTAAAAAAAATGCTCGCTGGTAAGAAATTTCGCTCGAATGGAGAGATTATCGCTGAGACTGAGGCCTATTTTGAGGCAAAAGATAATTCGTTCTACAAACGTGGTATTGAAATGTTACAGCGGCGCTGGAATGAATGAATGAGAAATACTCTCGGAGGTTTGCCTTTGCCTATCAAGGAGTGACCACTATTAAAAAAAATACCAGTCTAACGGTTAGACGCGATAGAAGTGAAACCTTCCGTAAAACAAACTGAGAGAGAATGAGACGAAAGCAGCATTAGGAGCGGGATAATTATAGGTTGATTATTTTCTATAGGTAAAGTTCATATTTTATTTTCTTCATTTTATTATTATTCATCCTCAATGTTTTCAATTTCAACAAATGATACGAGTGGCTTATGATAGCTATGATATGATACAAATGCGTTAGTTTCGATGTTGTCAACATATCTTTGAAATACATTGTTGTTTTTGATCGTGTTGTCGATTCAGTGCGATTGTTACACATTTTTAAATTGAATGTTGTATTGAGAAAGTCAATTAAAGGAACCACTGTGTCCAATGAAAAACTTACGTTAAAATCGCCACTTAAAATCATTTGAACTTTATCGTAATCTTTTCTAAGTTTCCGCGATACTTCTGGTGTATACTTTATTAAATTTTCGTGAATGAATTCCGTGATGCTATTTATTGATTGATTCGGTGAAATATCTATATATATAAAAATGAAATGATGTTCGTTCGTCCGCATTTTTTTGGGCCGATACGAGGCCAATTTTATTCGTTCTTTTTTCATATTATAGGGATCCACTAGGGGAAGGTTTTTAGCAAAAAAAAATTTGTTTTAAATATTTTCTTCATATAAAAAAAAGAAAAAATCAAAATATTGTCCAAAACAAAACTTGCTCGATTGTTAGATTAAAGTAAGTTTCGAATCGACATTAATTTTATGTGTACAACTTTTTTTGAATTTTTTGTATTTGTATTGTGATACAGAAATGTATTGTATACAGAAATTTCAAATGATTCGAATGAAAATTTTTTTTTTTTTTTTTTATTTCTTCCATAAAATATTACACCTGTCGTTAGACAATAAGTAATTTGATTTACAAAAAGATGGAATGAGAGTGATATTGAAGGGCCAATGCCCCCAAGCTCATTTAGAAGAAATATGTACATATTATTTAAAAACAAGTGGTTAACAAACAATGACATATACGATTAGTTGACAATTGATTACAAGGATTTTGCAAGATCTGTTGGTGTTTGACGGTTAAGCCGACTTTGGGTAGATTTTTCTTTATTTGGTAGTCTTCTCATCATAGGATTTGTATGCGTTAATAGTCTATTTATGTGTCTTCTGCTAGCGCTTTGTATTGTTTCATCAATAGTATCGATGTCAAGGTCGCGATGAATATCTGCGTTAGGTACCAAGGTGCATTAGTTAAGGTCCTAAGTATTTATGAAAATAATGTTTCAATTCAATTGAGCAATGCTTTCTTTGACCAATTCTATATGGAAATGAATGCGTTTGCAAACGATGTTTTCGGCTATGAACAAATGTTGGAATCGAATGAAAAAGGAAAGAAACGCGAAATGATAAAAAAAATTCTTGGAAAATTTAAAATGAATGGTGCTTCATTGGAAAAATTCAAAGGTAATAAGAACATACACAAGATAAAGTTAGAATTCGAATTTTTAGATTTATTTTGTTTATTTCTCATTTTTTTCAGAAGTACACCACACAACAACTCATTCCAACTCTGATTTTGAAATCCTGTTGGAATTGGTGATCGATAATTTTGTCACTATAATAGTCAATGGAAATTTGCGTGTATCAGACCCTGCATATTATTTACCATATCAACTTTTTATGGAACATATGGACCAAATGAACACAAAAAAATAATTTAGTTTTGTTTTGATTTTTTGCAACATTTTGGTTTTCAGTTAATACAATAAAAACAATACTGTTTTTTCGGGAACACAAAATTCTAAATTTATTACGTTGTTTGTTTAGAATTTTTTTAGAAAAAAAGTAAGTAAAAGTGCATTGGCACTCGCTATTTCCGGAATTGCGGCTACATTACTTGAAGGCGGTCGTACAGCACATTCTGCATTAAAGTTGCCTTTGAATATGCAGGTAAATGAAACACCAACATGTAATATTTCGAAAACATCTGGAATGGCAAAAGTTCTTAAAGTATGTAAGCTCATCGTATGGCCATGATTTCAGGCAAACGTTACCTGTGATCCCAAAATCTACGGCCGCAGATGAAATCAATGCATGTTTAAAATCATCGTATTTATGGAGACATGTAAACACGCTTACACTTACCACAAACGTACGTGTTCAACTACAGAACGATCCGTCAGCAGCTGAATTTTCACACCAATTACTGAAAATGGGAAATGACCCAATGTCTGTCGATCCAACAGGAATGATTACATTGCCTAACAATTTCTGCACTTTTGCACAGTCTAAAGAGGCATTGATACAGAGTGTATTTCCAAACATAGTTCAACACTACAAAAACAATGATTGGCTCAGCGAAAGAGCAATTTTAGCTGGGAAAAATAAGGACGTAAATGATATAAATGTAGCTATTTTGGATCAAATACCTGGTGACATAGTTGCATATAAGTAAGTCAATGGCCACTATTTACTGATCAAGATGATGTCGTAAATTATGCAACTGAATTCTTAAACTCACTCGATTTGCCAGGCCTACCACCTCATAATTTACGATTAAAAATTGGAGCACCGATTATTATGCTGCGCAACATTAATGTCCCACGACTTTGCAACGGTACCAGACTTTGAAAGGGAAGTACAAAGAAGGAGAAGACGTTTTGATACCCAGAATTCCACTGATTCCAACGGATTTACCATTCGATTTCAAACGTTTGCAGTTCCCTATTCACCTTGCCTTCGCTATGACAATTAATAGGCGCAAGGGCAGTCTCTACAAATGTGCGGCATTAATTTAGGTAACCCAATTTTTTCTCATGGACAATTGTATGCAGCTTGCTCACGAGTAGGCAAACCATCGTCATTATTCATTTACGCGAAAGATGGAAAAACCAAAAACGTTGTTTACCAAAAAGTGTTACAATAAAGTTCGAATTAAATTGTATCAAAGAATTTGCTTTGTTTCGTATTAATTTTATTCTCTTTCAGCAAATCATTGAATTTATCGCCTAGCGAAGTGGGCGAGGGTACGCTAGTATTGTAATATAAATTGCCACAATTAAAACTGTTTTTCCATTGGTCAATCTGGTTTCGCATGCACATATTTCTCCCACTTTAGAGAGCTGAACAGACACTGATTCTAGTTACTGTGCATTCAGATCTATCTGTGGAGTTACAATACGAGCACCGTCATTTTGATTGTGGTATATTGCAACACCGCCTGCAATTGCGGTAAATATTTAAAAATGAAAATATTTACGAATATAAAATTACGGACGCAATACAGCACACGTGGTTGCTATTATGAGCGTCGTAACGCGTATATTACACAGGCATACTAACATACACACAAACATTCGTAGGACGCTTGGTCTAAGCAAGTATTAGGTAGTGTAGCATAGGTATACATAATGCCTTCTCGCTCACCGTGGCTCCGTAATACGCAGGCGCGCACACTTACGTACTAGCATACATACAAACATACATATGTATGAAGCTTGAACTAAACACCAAAGCAAGTAATGGGCAGTGTAGTATACATACAACAATACACACTATACTAGCGTGGCTCAGCAGTACGCAGCCACACACATATACATATATGTATATATAAACATCTAACGCTTCGTAGTGTCGCTTTTTCGTTTCATCGAGTTTCAAATCACTCCCAACGATTCTGAAGAAGTTTTCACTTCAAAAACTTTTTCTATGATTTGGTGTTTCATTCCTGGGCACTATCAAATGGTAGCCACGCTGTTCAACTAAAAATCGTCTCATAGCGTAAGTAGCTTTTTCCCATACAACTTTTCATCACCGGTGAAAACCGTGTAAACAGCTTATTCGTCTAATTTGGCTGAGCCAAAAGTCTGTCTGAACTTTTGTGTTTCTAACAAAATATTATATACCACCGAAGGGGTGAAAATATTGACTATAACTTACAGATACTGACGAAAACATCGATAAATGTACGAAAATTGTAGACAGTTAGGCAGGAGTCGTTATCTCATCGAATCGGGACGGATCTGCGCAGAGCGCTAAGCACTATGTCATGGAAATAAGACTAGTTGATGCGGAAGGCAAGAACTATTTTGCTATTTTTTCTTGGGCGAGCTGGCGTTGAGCTTGCGAACAGATGCATGAATGTAATAATAATCCATGCTTTTTGAAGGTAACTTTATTCATAATTTCTAAGGTTACACAATTCTTACAACAAAGTTAACAAATATGAGCTTAAAAACTAATAGTGAGAGTCTAAATGTATGTAAATTGTTGTTGCTGTGTAACAAATAGTAAGAGGTTGGTTCAGATAATGTCATTAAAGAAAAGATCGGTTGGTTAGGGAGCAAATTAAGAAACGTGGAAAAGAGATATGAGAATATAAGTATATAGGAGAGGTAAGGAGAGAATAAGTAAGGAAGTGTGTGTTGTTGGTAGTGGGGCGATGGGTACGTGACTATATGACAACATCATTACCATCGTTTGGCACTGCAGCTCCTTGTGAGCCGTGCCCTGCAAGACCACTTTTCTCCATTCTTGATGTTCATGTCTTATCTTCTCCCAGTTTCTAATTCCTATTGTTAGAAGATCATCTGTTACTTCGTATTTCCTGTGTCATTTCTAATGGATTACTTGAGTTATATCGTTCTTTAACTTCGCTTTTGGATATACAAAGCACAGAATATTGTAATAATATACGAGTAATAATAGATAAATGGCGCATAGACATAGTAAAATATAAAATATATGTTTGTAAACAAACCCCGCGAACACATTTTTTGCGATTCGACAGGAATGATTTTTCTTTACTATAGGTGACACGAACTTATGGTTGAATGCTGTTCATTTCGCATGTTCAATAAAAGATCAATAAATTCCTTGCTATTACGTTGAATAAAAGCTGAAAGAGAATAAGCTTTAGGTAGTTTATAGAAGGTAATGCACTTCAAATTGCAAATGAATTTGAAACGGGAATAAAAAACAACACACACAAATCCAGGATTTCATCAATGCTGGATACAATAAAGTTTCCAAGATGATAAGATGAAAAAAATAACAGCGAAATTTCAAAAAGATAATTTTAGAGTATTTATTAGGATATAAAGGCTATCGAGATCTTGCTCTTAGATGTACCTTAGCTTTAAAACAGCGGTATATAAAACATGCATTTGTGCATTGGGAAATATCATTAATAAACAAGAATGGCTCTTGGTGGAACACCTGACGAGGCAATGATTGGATAGGATTTAGGATCATTATCTGCAATTAATACAGGGTATCGGTTATTAGGATTAAATGGTATCACATTTGCTTAATTGCCTGTACGTATGGTTCATAAAAGTAACAAAAACAAAATAAAATCACACGTCATTGTGTTTAACTTATAGTACAATGATATATTTATGTGTGTATGTATTTATGTATAATTAAAATAGTTTGACGTGCAAAAATGCAAATAAAAATAAAATGAAGTGCAATCCAATTTATGAGTCGCCAATAGTTTTTGTAAAACAAACAAAGCCACGGTATCAACTAAATATTTGTACCCGTACATTATCACTTTCATATAACAAACAAAATGTTATATAAAGCAAAATATTGAGCTACCAGCATTTAATCACTCTAGCACCCAACTGCCATATATAGGGTGGGCCATGTAAAATTTGCTTTTTGAATCGGCTATCAAAAAAAAACTAATCAATATTTTTTCAAACTTTTTTTTTATTTTAATTTGGATGATTGAACATTGTCATTTATGAATAAAAAATAATATCGTTCAAATGACTGCCTCGACTGGCTTTACAGTAGGCCATTCGATCAACCCAATTTTTAAGCACATTTTCGACTGTTTGGGCTCCAATTTCATGAATGGCAACTTCGATTTCGTGTTTTAAAGCATCGTCGCAATCGTCTCTGGATGGTTCGCATAGCATTTGTCCTTAACGGCTCACCACAAAAAATAGTCCAACGGGCTTAAATCACAGCTCCGAGGCGGCCAATTGATATCGGAATTTCGGCTGATTATTCGGTTTTCAAAAACGGTAGTCAAAAGTTCGAGTGTAACTTTGGCACTGTGACAAGTTGCACCGTCCTGTTGAAACCAAATGTCGTCCATGTCATCCTCTTCAATTTTTGGATACAACTCGTTGAGCATGTCACGGTAACGCTCGCCATTTACTGTAACCGCGGCTCCTCGCTCATTTTCGAAAAAAATGGCCCGATGATGTCGCCAGACTAAACACCGCACCAAACAGTGACTCGGTGTGGATGCATTTGCTTCTCTACAGTAACGTGTGGTTTTTCTGAGCCCCAAATCCGACAATTTTGCTTATTGACGTAGCCACCGATGTGAAAATCAGAAAAGAAGAAGAAGACTCACCGCTTTGGAAATAGGTTTTCAATATTTCCCAATTTTGTTCAAGCGTATAGCGTCCCATTTCGTAAATGTCAAACCTTTAAGTAAATTATGAACACATTTGACATGTCATTTGTGTTACCGTTCTCAAAAAATAGGTGGTTCAAAAAGCAAACGCTACATGGCCCACCCTGTATAATCGTACACTTGTTTTAGTTATAAATAGGGGCACATATATACATTCACTTCATACATACATTCATACGTACACATTTAGATGTAAAGCGCTGTTTTATGCACGTGTGTTTTTGTAATTTCAAAAAAATAAATCAATAAATAAATAAATCCGAGCTCGGAATTCTCAGGGAGCTGAAAGGTAAGCAAAGGCAAAAAAAGTACTTCAAAGATTAAGAATCTAAAATAGTGTATTGAGTTTTAGAAAATTTTATTTAAAAGAAAAGTGAAGTAAATATACACAAAGCCGTAGTTTCTGATTTAGCTAGAAAAGTAGATTTCAATGAAATCATCGAGACAATAACTTCATCTAAAGCAAGAAAGTTCAACTTTTAAATGGTAAATGGCCCGAGATGATAAGATTTTAACTGAAATAGCACAGTCACACAAAAAAGAGGCTATAAGTTTATAGAGAAATGGGCTCTCATACATTTAATGGAAGAGACGTTATATTGCCAGGTTTTAGGTTTAAAATCGTTTGAGATCATCGGGTTTAACAGTTTTAGTTAATTTAGGGGTTTTTATATTTTCGCACAACTTTAAAAAGAAAAATACGATCATCAATTTTGATTATTGGCCAATTTCTTCTTCAAAAACTCAAACTAAAAATCAGCTTTAAAGCCCAACCTACAACTTACCCACAATTTGGTTCCAGTCGAACTTAATTTTTTCGATAAAAAAATAAACAAATTATATTGAATCGTAATGTTGCTTACTTACTTTTCATCCATCTCAATTGAGCAAAGAAAATGCCACATGTTGCTGGAAATTTCGCTTAGAATGTGGTGCTACTCATAAAACATAGTTCCGCTGTAATTATTGAAGCTCCAAGAGCCACTCACAGTCAAAAATTGTTCAGCCGGTGGTACCTACTTTTTGATGATGTAGCTTAGATTCCAAAATTCGTGTACCACTTTAATGTTTGTGTCATCAATTTGAGCTTTGCTTTGCGGTTCGAGACTATTGATAAATGGTGACCAAGCACCAACCTTTTCGGCTGCGGCGGCGGCGTCTTTAGGAAAATATGAGCTAAAGTACAAAAAAAATAGGAAAAATCAAGAAATTTGATACATCTTATATTCTCTAGCACGGTGCAATCAAAGAGCGCAAACATCATCCGTGCGCAACCTGTGAGGTGCTTGACAGGGTGTGTCCAATTTTCTATTATGACATTTATGTAAGGCAACATCTTTATATACGTCCTAAAAGGCAAACATACGAAATTTGAATTGTGGTCAGTGATAGAATTGTGGATTACTAAAAGTAAATATTTTATTGTTTTTATCAGTTTTTACGCTTCAAATTTAGCGGAAACTTGTACTAGAAAGACTAAAAATTAAAAAAACTAAATTCAATTTTTTTTGAATTTAATTTTGTTATTTGCAAACATACCCACCAACAAAAAAAATAATAAATTTTTATTCAAACATATCGCACTTTCTGATTTGCTGCTATCATTAATTTAAATTAAATGCAGCTTGAAAAAAATTACTTAGCAGTGCGAAATTGGTAGTGGTTATATTTATTTGTCCGCATGTGTATTGTGTGTATTCTAATAATAAAACTGTTTTAACGCGTGTGCTTTTAATGTTGGTCGATGATCGGCTAATTACACACTTTGTTGCTTTTCAAACCTGTCTATGGGCCATTCATGACACCAGATTTAGACAGAAATTTAAAGTAACATTTTTTACGGGTTCTATACGGAAAACAAGAGATCGTATTTGAGGTTTTTTTTTAATAATAAAAGGAATAACATTTTTAAGAATTTGGGGGTTTTGAATTTAGAGACTCATTTTCAAAAATTTATAACTCCGCCTAGTTTAAATTTGACCTGCATGGGTTAAAACGAATTTGGTAGAAATAACTTAAATTTTCATAAAGTTATACTCGCTATTATTAATATTGGGTAGTCGAAAACGTCTTTTCGTATTTTGTCAATAGATGTCGTTGGAGTCATCTATATCCAGTGCTACTAATCACATTGTGTCATATCATATGGTGTTAGAAAGGTGACATCTTAAGCTTCATTTAACAAAAAAAAATTAAATTCGGAGAAGTTGAAAGAAAGTTATAGCTGTTCAAAAATGAGTGAAAATAATGAAGAAATTCGCTATATTTTGAAATTTTTGTATAAAAAGGGAAGAATGCCACGCAAGCCACCTATGAAATTTGTGAAGTTTACGGAGACGATGCTGTATCAGTTCGTGTAGCACAACAATGGTTCGCTCGCTTCCGTTCTGGAAATTTCGATGTGAAAGATGCACCTCGCTCCGGTGGACCTATCGTTGAAAAAGTCGATGAAATTATGGAAAAGATTGACCAGGACCGTCACATAAGCTGCCATGACATCGCCAAGGCACTAAACATTCATCATCAAACGGTTTTGAACCATTTAAAAAAGGCTGGTAACAAAAAGAAGCTCGATATTTGGGTGCCACATGAATTGTCTGTGAAAAATTTAATGGACCGAATTAACATCTGCGATTCTTTGCTGAAACGAAATGAAATCGAACCATTACTGAAGCGAATGGTAACAGGTGACGAAAAGTGGATCAAATACGACAATAATGTGCGAAAAAGATCATGGTGCAAGGGTGGTGAAGCTCAACAAATGGTCGCAAAGCCAGGATTGACGCCTCGAAAGGTTATGCTGTGTGTTCGGTGGGATTGGAAAGGAATCATCCTCTATGAGCTGATCCAGCCTGCTTGAACGATTGATTCTACACTTTACTGTCAACAACTGATGAGATTGAAGCAAGCAATCGAAAAAAAAACGGCCAGAACTGATCAGCAGAAAAGGCGTCGTCTTCCATCAGGACCACGCTAGGCCACACACATCTTTGATGACTCGGCAAAAACTGGGAGAGCTTGGCTGGGAAGTTTTGATGCATCCACCATATAGCCCTGACCTTGCACCATGGGACTACCATTTGTTTCGGTCAATGCAGAACTCCCTCAATGGAGTAAAGTTGGCTTCAAGAGAAGCCTGTGAAAATTACTTGTCGCATTTTTTCGCCGAGAAACCACAAAAGTTTTACACTGATTGAATAATGTCTCTAGAAGAAAAATGGCAAAAGGTGGTCGACCAAAATGGTACATAGATATTTGGTGTAATAAAGTTCATTATAAATATAAAAAAAAAAATGAGTTGAAGTTTGATTAGAAATACGAAAAGACTTTTTCGACTACCCAATATTATTTGATTACAAATAAAAATATAAAATAGAAAACAAGAAATATGCAATAATTAAAGTGTGTAAGTTCAAAGAGCACCTGCCTCTTACTTAATTACGACTTTCTAGATTATGTATATAGCGTTATTTGTTTTGTTAGATTGGCTCCACTTTTCGAGATATCCGTATTTGAAAATTTTTTTTGGAAACTACCTTCCATCATAAATTTTTATTTCGGAAATAATTTAAATCTTAATGTAAGCCGTAAAATAATATTTTAATTTTTTCGTTTAACAAATTTTTGTAAATTTTAATTTTTAGTTATCTTTCAAAATCATCAAGATAACTTTAGCATATGTTTGTTGTATATTGTTATTTCTAAATGAGCTTTTAGTGGCCCAAAACCCATTTTCAACTGGCATTATCACGAAAGCTGGAGCCAATCTGACAAAACGGATGACGATTAAGTACTACAGGGTGGACCATATAGCGTTTGCTTTTTGAACCACCTATTTTTTTGAAAATGGCAACACAAATGACAGGTCAAATGTGTTCATAATTTACTTAAAGGTTTGACATTTACGAAATGGCACGCTATACGCATGAACGAAATTGGGAAATATTGAAGACCTTTTTCCAAAGTGGTGAGTCTTCTTCTTCTTCCGCGGTTACAGTAAATACCGAGCGTTACCGTGACATGCTCAACGAGTTTTTGTTTCCAAAAATTGAAGAGGATGACATGGACGACATTTGGTTTCAACAGGACGGTGCAACTTGTCACACTGCCAAAGTTACACTCGAACTTTTGGCTACCGTTTTTGAATTCGGATATCAATCGGCCGCCTCGGAGCTGTGATTTAAGCCCGTTGGACTATTTTTTGTGGGGAGCCGTTAAGGACAAATGCTATGCAAACCATCCAGAGACGATTGATGATTTAAAACACGAAATCGAAATTGCCATTCATGAAATTGGAGCCCAAGCAATCGAAAATGTGCTTAAAAATTGGGTTGATCGAATGGCCTACTGTAAAGCCAGTCGTAGCAGTCATTTGAACGATATTATTTTTCATTCATAAATTACAATGTTCAATCTTCAAAATAAAAAAAAAGTTTGAAAAAATATTGATTAGTTTTTTTTTATAGCCGATTCAAATAGCAAATTTTACTTGGCCCACCCTATATCAACCTTCAAAATATAATATTTGCCCAAAAAAAAGTTTAAAATTTAGCATAATTCATAATACAGAGAAACCCAGAAATACTGGGGGAGAAAATGGAGTATGCCGCGCTGAATAATTTTGTTTTTTTAATTGTAATAATTTTTGCACTAATTAAAAATACTTTTTTGATATAGAATTGGGAGTGGAATACTTTGATTTGATTAAAAACTCGGTGTATGTGGAGACAATTTTTAAAAAATGGAAAATAAAAAATGTTGAACTACTTTTTTGCAATTATTTCTACATGAAGTCGTTCATGTAAGTAATGACGATCATTTTGAACCCAGAATCATTAAAATCGGTTCATGAGCATTTTAAAAAAAAATTTTCTTCAATAATTAAAAAAAGTCGATTTTGAGCCGAAACCCAAAATTGCCGATAACTCTTGAAAAAAAATTTTTTTCGGGCGAACAAAAAAATACGTGTCTCATTATTTTGACTAGAGAGTAACATATTTGAGTTACATCGAAATCGAAGAACGTGA
The DNA here is from genome assembly GCA_037575425.1 of Anastrepha fraterculus. Classification (NCBI taxonomy): domain Eukaryota; kingdom Metazoa; phylum Arthropoda; class Insecta; order Diptera; family Tephritidae; genus Anastrepha; species Anastrepha fraterculus. Next base: position 68,402 of record JAYXIM010045703.1, read on the forward strand.
CCCGAATAGCCCGGTTGAATTGAAATGGAAAGCATCTATTTCAGAAGCACGCCTTTGACAGATGGACTACCACGGATACCTGCAAATAACTAAATAAACGTGGCCCAATTTCAACAAATCCAGAACTGGCGAGTTGTTAAGAAAGCCACGGACAGACATTTTCAGAATTATGTCAACAATAACCGGCCACTGGCCTTGTGGAGGATGATGGGGTGGCCGTGCAACAATAAATGTAGAAGCTGCAATCAAGAATAAGCAATACTCTAGAGAAACAGTTTTTTACTATCTGTGTGAGTGCGCAAGTCTGGGCGCTCTACGAAATAGAACGCTGGGGGCATTCTCGATGGCTAACTTGAAAGAAATTGCAGAAAAGAAAATTGACGACATACATATGCAAATTCATAGTCAATTCATGATGGTTCGACTAATAAAAATCAGTGGTTCTACAAGTAGTGTATAAAAATGGCATTTTTTATACTAATTGCGTCTGGGCTGTGTCGCTCCGACAATACCCACACCAACCAACCAAGCAACCAACTCTAGGGACACTGTCTCATCCTACATCACGCATCCCATTTTAGGGATTAATCCATAGCGATGCGTGTAACACATGCAATGAAGCGAATGCTAGAGGTACTTTGGCGCACCCACTGCCCTGTTCTTTGTAGAACTCGAGTAATGTGCTTAGGATCAACATATCTTTCATTCTGGAAGGATATTGCTGAGAAAAGGCTGAACGGCTTGTTAAAACTCGCGAAGACGTGCATTAAGAATTACATAAAAAAATATCTTCGACTTCAAGTACATAACACTGGAAATACAGTGGACCCTAGAGGTCTAATTGAGATCTTTTTACAGATCAGCCAGCACTACCTAACCCAACCTACACATCACGTTTGCTGTTGGTCAACTTGAAGTCTTTAGAAAGTAGCACATAGATTCTTGCTCCCTCGTTTGTTTTCAATGTTTTTAAGGTGACATTGATTCCCCATTTCTGCTTCAAATTATTAACCATCTTCCAACTCCAAGAATTCTTCGCAAGTTCTTTCTTTCTACCTAAATAAGTTCAATACAAATTATGCTCGTAATGTTGCTCTTGAACGTGCCCCTTGCGATATTAATGAAATCTCTAATTCTAATTTTCTATATTTCTCAGTTCTAAGAAAGAATTTTCTGTATTATTGAGCTCTATCTTCTAGTTTAGTTAGTTGTAAGTTTGTAATTTAATTATGTATATACATATTTTCATTATTATTTAATTTTAGTAGTCTTCTTGCAAACAAAAAAAAAAAAACAAAAAATTTGAAAATAAAAATATTTAATTCTCAGTTAGTACAATATAATTCTCTTATTAATTTTTATTGAAGTTATTTAATAAATTTGGCGGCCGCCGTAGCCGAATGGGTTGGTGCGTGATCACCATTCGGAATTTACTGAGAGGTCGTTGGTTCGAATCTCGGTGAAAGCAAAATTAATAAAAACATTTTTCTAATAGCGGTCGCCCCTCGGCAGGCAATGGCAAACCTCCGAGTGTATTTCTGCCATGAAAAAGCTCCTCATAAAAATATTTGCCGTTCGGAGTCGGCTTGAAACTGTAGGTCCCTCCATTTGTGGAACAACATCAAGCCGCACACCACAAATAGGAAGAGGAGCTCGGCCAAACACCTAACAGAAGTGTACGCGCCAATTATTTATTTATTTTTTATTTAATAAATTTATTTTGTGCAAGTTCATTTCTTTTGGCTTTGAAATGTAACCAACAAGAAGTCTCTAGCGCCAGTAGAATCGGAGTTATGAATTTTTGAAAATATTTCTCCCAGCCAAAAAACACGAAATTTTCAATTCATTTGGACATTGTGGTATTACAGCGAACGAGTTGCCTGGTAAACTGGCTAATGAAGGCCCTGCAAGCATACCACTGGGCGCTGAATCCTTTCCAGCTGTCAATTCTGCATCGATTAAACTATGGATTGATGACTTAATGAGGTCTACCCATAGAAGACGTTGGTCTGAGTTGGACTCCATCAGAGCAGCCAAGTGCTTTGTGAAAGAACCAAAACAGGAAATTAGCGCCCTTTCTCCTAAAGCTTAGTAGGAAGAACCTGTGAGTACTGGTGGGTGTTATCCACGATGGAGAGAATAATGAGATGGCGCCTATCGTGGCCCCGTTACTTTGCTCTCAGCGAATTTGACAACTAGTTACGTGATTTTAGCTCCAGTATGGCCAGATTACCATTTTCGTAACTTGATTTAGTATTTTTTTTTTGTTATTTAGTCTCGGAGTTCTTTCTTCGTGACATTTTTCTAGCTGTTCTAATTAAAATGTAATGTTTATGATTTTGTAAAATATACATTTTTAATAATTATTTAAATAATTCACCAAGTTTTATTTAGCTTTACTTTTTTTAACATCTGGTGGCATTTCCCGCGATTCCAGGTGTTGTTGGTGTTCTTCTGCTTTCGGCAGTCAAATCTCTCTCTCGCTACTGCAGTGTTGCCTAGCTTTGGATATAAAAACGCACTAAAAGGCCCATTCAAAGAAAATAACCCAACAAATTTTTATTGAATCACTTAAAGAACTTTGTATGCGTGACAAAATTTCTTTAAAATGTGCGTTTTTTTTAAATAAATGTGTTATGCTTATGTACAATTTAATTTATGAGTTTTTTTTGTTAAGCGAGACTCTTTTGTTAAGGGAACGACTGTTTTGCTATATTTTAAGTTATGTAACTAGATAAGGTAGTCTTTTTGTAAATATGTCATTGTGGTTTCTTTAGTATTTTCAGGTATTTTTTTGCTTATTTTTACTATAAAAACACCTCTTAATGCCCTATGTCCCACTAAGGATTGATGACCGGAAGAAACGATTACACCTCTATGGTTTTAATTCGCATTCAATAAATTCAAAGGCTTTTTAAAACGTGTAAAAAGGTTTTCAATCTTAAGAAGAGTTGAGAGAAGAAGATTTAATATTCTTGCATAACGTTAAATGGAGCCAAAAATTAAATTTGCACTTTCAAATTTTATAAGAGTAGACAAATTTTCATTAGCACTAAAATCTTCTCAGAGTGACCTTTTTTAACCTTTTTTTGTTTAATAATATAGTTTGTTTTTTAACTTAAAGTTTCGCTAGCTTTAAAATAAAAAAAAGAAACAAACACGACACTTAAAAATGTTTGCATTTTGGGTATAAAAAAGCATTAAATTTATTGTGAAGAGCAAATGGTTGGCAACACTGCACAACTCGGCAAACGTGACGTCACGCACTCTTGATGGGCGCAATCTTCTTTCTATCATTCTTGGGTGTAATCACAGGACATAACGTCTGTGGTCGGCATATGGCTCCCATGAGAATCATTGGCAACCCAATATGTCTAGCCAGTCTTGAGAATGAGGACACTGCAGAGCATTTTCTCCGTAGCTGTCTGGTATTTCTAGGATCAGACTTAGGCTATTGGGTTGCGCTGTACTGAGTATGGAAAAAGTTCGTACTCTTCCTCCTCCGGATCTCTTAAGATTCATTCATGAATTCAAAAGATTTGGGGAAGCGTGACGTAAACCCAATTTTTCCGTCTAACCACCCATACTGTATCCATCCTGTCTCTCTAATATTTCTTCTGTAATCTATTCGGGTATAAATCAATGGTCTTCCTGACTGAGTGCTTGAACTTATCCAACCACCCACAAATTAAATATAATTTAACCCATTCGTCAACGGCGACTGGAACATAAAAAACTCAGCTACATCAAAAATGTATCGGTAAAATTTGTCCAAATTTGTTCTATTTGCAAAAGAAGGCCTCCTATGCGATATGAATTGATTCCGGCTTGTGTGCCGGTAGTTTGAAGAAAAATTAAAACAAACTCACTATGGATATTCAATAATACATTTTAATGGCGTTTATTTTTTATTTAATATTTTCTATATATGTATGTATATACATACTTCATATGTGTTACAATTAGTCTCTAAGGAACAGTGGCGGTAGAACATAATTTCACTAGCATAAAAATTACAACTGTACATACATAACATGTAACAATGCATTTATATGTTTATTAAAAAAAAAACGGGTGTTTTTTTAGAAACATATAATTTTCCAGAGAGATAGCTTCCAAAATTTAGTAGCTGTTCATGTTAACCAATATTTCTGACATTTCTGTTCAGTAGTTAAGTGCTCGCAAAACCAGAATTTCCCTCTCCTCATTCAATAGTCCATTATTTTCTTACGCATGGTACGGCACTTGCAATTATTGCGTTGGATAAAAAAATCTGGGCGGGTGCCCCTCCCCTCCCATTAATAATTATAATTAAAACCATCAATCGTGTTTGCGTCATACCATCGGTGAATTTGCAGAAAGTAAACTGGCTATTGGGTCAAAGATTTGTAGAAGAGGCCCATTTTTAAGCTAACGCGTATGTGAAAAAGTTGAATATTTGTATGTAGCGTAACTCTACTGTCGATGTTCAGCGCTACAGGCAAATAATTTGCGACTTTTGGGCTTTCTAAGTAAATACCAATCGTCTAAGTGGCAAATTGTTCAACCGAGGCAATGCAACATACCATGCAGCGCGTGAACCTATCGATTTATTGGGACCGAATAGTCTAAAGCAATGAGCATGCAAATTACCCGTCCCGCCTCATTTTGATGTAACTCATTCGGCCAGCAACCTTTTTGTGGAGTACTTCAAGGCAGCTTTGCTGATAAACCAGACTTGAAAATGAACTATCGGCGTGTTATTTAAATAAATTGTAAAAACATTTTTTATTAGACGCAAAATTGTGGGACGCACGCAGTTGAGTTAGCCCGTCGGCACATGATTTAATAATTAAAGGTTGTGTAAAGTTTAACAACTGATTTCGGATGCTTAATCCATTGATGCAATTTGAAAATAAGTAAAAACGGGGCATAAGTTTATTCCCTTTCTGCAAAGGTAGTAAAAATTAAAAAAAAATTGATGGAAGCCATAGAATAATTTTATGTTATTTTATGAATGAAAATGAAATGAAAATCAGCATTTGCTTATTGGATAGTTTTGTCAGTAAAGGATTAACCGCAGGCAACGAATACAGGTATGAGCTTTCCTGACACTAAGAAATAATTATGTAGTTATTAAAAAAAAATCTTAAATTGCAATTTCTCAAACCACTCAGCAAAATCAAAGCAATTAATGTCATTTCGAACGTTGTTAGGGGAAATTATAGGCGAATTGAGTACTGAAGGTACGTTACTCACTTTGCTCTGACGTCAGCTCTCTTCGCAATACAAAACAAATGAACAAAACAAACAAAAGTAGGAGAAATTACACGTTTGTCCAAATTCAGAGAATGGCTTGGAGAGATTAAAACTAAACAAGCTAATGCAAACGAAGTGCCGCGTGTTAAATTGTTAAAGCACAAATGAATGTAAAGCCTCTAAATGCAGTTTTTTGCCTTTTTATGCAGAAGACGCCGTGGCTACAAAGTTTGTGTGCTTGTATAATTTCTTGTATTTGGTTGTTTCCATTGCTTTCACCTATTCTTCTTCTTCACAAAGGCTGGCGAAAATCTCCACTGAACCCTCCCCGAGGGTGCCAGCTGGTAATAAGTACCACAGTTTTCCTATTTTCAGGAGGTTCTTAGCTAAGTTAAGGATACTATGGGTAGGGTTCGATACTCTTCAATAGTACAGCACTACTCAAAGTACTTTTAACGTGGTCGGGGGTGAAGGGCTGGATTAAGGTGTGATGCGACCCGTGCCGAGAATCTGTCAGGCTTGAGGCCCTTCTAATAAATAACCAAGCCTCGAACGGAGCTTACGGATAACTGGCACGGGTGGACATCCTTTCTCCGACACTCGTGGGTCCAAAAATGCAATGTGACTATCCAAAAACAAACAAAAAAAGGAGATCGGTCCTCCTTCTAATAGACCGACAGGAACAAACAGTTCCGCAATAAGAGCAACGGTCGCACCGAGCTCGAAGAAAACGCCATCCATCGGCTTAATAAGTCGATCGAAACAAACAGCGACAGCCTCAGCGAAAGCGAGGCCAGTTGCCGCACAATCAGTACTGGGCACAGGTCCAAGTACAAGTAGTGGTGCACTAGCCCGGCAGTCAACTGCGATTCAGCCCCCAAAAACGATCCCGACCGGCAGCACTGCTACTGCTAGCTCCGGTACCGAAGGATAGCCGCTTGTGAGGGTGGTAGACCCAGCGAAAGCGAGCTACCAGGATCGCAGAAACGCAGCTAGGCTCCTAAGGAGGGTGCACGAAAGTCACCCAAAGGCAGGTGAAATGTCACAGGAGTTGAAAGAGGCGATTGAAAGAGCGAAAGCGATCATTCTTGATTTCAACCCCGACTTCAAACCAATACAATCGGCTCCAAAACGATAGCGGTCCTTGGAAGATAATAAGCCAAGCGCAAAAAGGCACAAATCAATGGGCGTGACGCCCAGAAGATCATTTGCGGAGGTTGCAAAAGACCGCATTATCATAGGAGTCCTGGGCGAGAACCATCCTGAAGGTATGATCCCCAAGGCCCAATGGAAATGGATCGAGGCCGAGCTAACGAAAGTGGCACTGAAGGTTATTCTGGAGAACCCCGGCCCCCGCCTGCGTGCGAAGACTTAGGCTGGCACCAAGGCCAGATAAAAATAATAGCGTGTGGCGACGAGAGATCGGTTCAGCTGTATAAAGAGGCCATCTCCAAAGTCGGCGAAGTGTACCCAAATGCCAAGCTAGTGGTCGTGGACAGGAAGGATATTCCGTAACATTAACTGTAATTTTTCGGCCAGATTACCATCGGATTGCCGCTCAAATTATGAGAATTAAGTGTAGTTGTCAATCCGCATTAGTTGGACCTAATTCCTGAGATAATTCCGAATTAAGTCATTAATCCCGATTAACACCGCCGTCCGTTCAGGCTACGACATCAGCTTTAATTATTGCTTCATAGCCGTTTTTTCATGTGAAATTTTGATTCAATGTCATAAAATGTTCTAGTGACTTATGTAAGTCGAAATATTGGTAATTTAGTTAGTGTTTTTAATTTTTTAATAAAATTTCTAAATCTCTAAAAAAACACCCGTTATATGTATACAATCTTTCGTGCACTTTTTTGCACAAGTGCTTCTTGTTATTAAGCTACCTATGTAGTATTTTTGAACGTAGTACGAGTATATGCCACTACAAACATACACTAAATTTGCACATACATATATATATACAAACGGACTTACTCATTTACTACTCGTATATATGAATATCTGCTCGTTCACTTACATACCTACTTACATATGTATTTATGTGGTACTTGTATAAACTTATTTCTCGCTACAAGTTTTGCACAAAATGTTAACATTGCCATTAGACTTTTGAGAATTCTTAAAATATTTATTTATACTTGTATGTTCATTTCCATTTAAATGTCTGGAATAACGTTTACAATTATTGTGCTCCATTTTCGTGTACACGTACATATAAACACTGATGTGTACAAATACAATATGTGTTACATTACGCCAATGTATGTGTATGTGTGATGCTTGTAAAGGTGTGTATTCAAATCTTTATTTAATTCTACCAACTGGTTTTTACTTATTTATAAATTTTATGGTATGTTTATTTCAAAACCCTTTTGCTTGAGAAGAGTATTGTGTAATTGGAAATTTAATAATTAACAAAAAATGCATCAGGAGAGTGTGGATAAGCGGCACAAAAATGATAGGGTGTGGTCATTTTTTAATTATTATTATTTTTTTTTTTGTCAGGAAGTATTTTTCACTGCGACACTGGTTTATACGCTTCACAAAAATATTAATTTACTATTGAATGCTTAACACGCGTATGAAAAATAAAAAATACAAAGGTGCATTAAATCGCTCGTTTGCTGAAAGGACGTCACAACTCAAATAACCAAAACTCGCGAAAAACTACTTAAACCACTCAATTTATTAGATTTTTTTTTTAAATTTTCACATTGTCAACTAATAAGTTACTGTTAACAGAAATCGCGGTGAATTTTTTACACAGCATAAAGCAGGAGCTGATGCTCATTTTCGCATACTTATCTAAAAAGTTTAATTTTTGATTATGATACTCCCAGGAGCAAATGAGCGATATGTCTGTTCCGATAAGAATACTGTGTAAATTTCCCAAAAGTTCAAGTCCCGTTGACAAAAATTTTACTTTTATATGCTTTTAGACATGGTAAGGCAAGCTCTTTTTCAACTCATTTTGGTTTAAAACAGTGATATTCTTATTGTTGTTGCTGTAGCAGCATATTATACGGGCAATGCTGCTGGATTGACAGTCGTTGGCCGGGTATAAATCCAAGTCATTCAGCTAACGTAGAATCGATTGCCGTGGGAACGTTAAAACAGTGATGCCCAAAGCTTTTATTCGCACACGCGCGATTTGTTTTTGTAAAACTGATAGGCATTTATTCTCCAAAATTATTGCTTGCCTATGCTCACTCATAAGAAATTATTTTACACAGGCGTGTATAGGTGAGCATAGAAAAATACAGTTGTATACTCACCAAATATTTCAATTGAATTAAAAGAACAATTTTTAACTGATATGACCCAGGAGACGTAGCTGCTCTTCTCTTGCTTTTTTATTGAAGATGAGAACAGATGTTGTTTAGGTCGAGCAGGTTATAAACCTCATAGTTTTTGAAGGGCTGTTGAAAGAGCTTAAACAGCATAAACTCTTATTGAGTTGTTTTGATTTCAATGACAAATGTACATGAAAACACAGCATACATACAGAAGTACTACATGGTCCCATAAGTTCATAAGGTGAGGCATAGATGGCGGCGTCAATATCAAAAGCCGATTAGTATGTGAGTTACAGTCGTTTAAGTGAAGCTACTTTTGGTTTTGTGAAAAAAATGGATTCAAAAGAATTTCGTGTATTGATAAAACACTGTTTTTTAATTAAAAAAAACACTGTGGAAAGACACCAATGGAACCGTTGAACGATGGTTTCGTGAATTTAGATGCGGTCGTACGGGCACTGAGGACGCAGCGCGTTCAGGACGACCAAATGAAGCAGTTGTTCCAGAAAAATCAAAATAATCCATCGTATCATTCTGAATGATCGTAAAGTGAAAGTGCGCGAGTTAGCAGAGGCCGTAAGCATATCGAAAGGGTCAGTAGGAACGATTTTGCATGAACATTTGGGTGTGAAAAAGCTAGTCGGAAGATGGGTGCCGCAATTTCTCACAATCAACCAAAAACAACAACGAATAATGGATTCTGAGCATTGTTTGGAGCTGTTTCGCCGCAATTTTGCGTCGATTCATAACAATGCACGAAACATGGATGCACCACTACACGCCACAGTCGAATAAACAGTCGGCAGAGTGGTTGGAAGCCGGCCAAAGCCGACCAAAACGTCCAGAGACGCAACAATCGGCTGGAAAGGTTTTGGCCAGCATTTTTTGGGATGCTTGCGGTGTAATCTTCATCGACTATCTTGAAAAGGGTAAAACGGTCACCGGCGAGTATTATGCCAGCTTGTTGGACCGTTTGAACGGCGAAACCACGAAAAAGCGGCCTCATTTAGCAAAGAAAAAGTGTTGTTCCACCAAGACAATGCACCGGCTCACAAATCAATGATTGTCATGGCAAAATTGCACGAATTGCTATTGGCTGTTTCCAAACTGCAAGAGATGGCTTCAGGGAAAGAGATCTCGATCAAATGAAGAAGTTGAATGGGAAACAGACGCGTATTTTGAAGGACTTTCTATCGATCATTTTTTCGAAAGGCTTCAAAATGTTAGAAGACCGTTGGGAAAAGTGTATCGCCCTAGAAGGGACCTATGTTGAAGAATAAAATGAATTTTGGTGGAAAAAATTGTTTTTACCCTCTCACCTTATGAACTTATTGGACCATGTAGTATATACAAAAAATTTCAAACAGGAGATCTGCCGCTCAAAAGAAATTGTTGGGCATTACTGCTTTTTCCCCATGTTGTCTCTTTCACATGTGCATAGTAGGGATAGTATCATAGTATACGAGTATAAGGATGTTTATAAAGAACGACCGAACTTTGTTTTCAGCCACAAAGTTTTTAAGTTTGATTTCGACGCGGTTTACCCCAAAGTGCCGAACTTTTTCCGAACATTTCTGTAAACTATTTTTGTACAAAACTTTTATAAACATTTGGTTTTTGTATAATTTTTTGAATTCTGGTATCAGAATCCATTAAATTGCATCTGCTCATTCATCAAGTGTGGCTAGTGAGCAATTGTTCTGTGCTGCAAGTCAGCTGCATACCAGTAGACGGTGCCACTAGCAAGGTGAAAATGTCGATAAGCTAATGTTTTTACAATATAATTTTATTCAACAATATAAAATTATTATTAAAGAATTACTACATGTACCCATGTAAAAACGAGTTTATTTTTTATTATTTTTGCAAACAAAAGTATGTGTTATGAGCTGAAATTAATGTGGTTGAAACTACATATCGATGGTTTTCGAGAAAAGCGACACAACTCAAAATTAACTCAAAATTCGGAGTTTTGCCGTTAAAAGCAAAAATCAACTACAGAGTTTATATATTTTTATCTGGAAAAGCGTCATAAGCGAATCTTGAAGCAATTCTGAGAGATGGTGTTAGTGTCGTTTTGTCAGGTGATCGAATTGGCGCGTCACTTATCTAGAAAACTGACCCAAATCAGTATTTTGTATTTTTGAATTATGTCACTTTTCTCGAAAACCATCGATATGTATGTACCTTTTTTGCATTTTGATTAATAAAATGACTGATTTTTTTGTAAATCACTGCTTGTTTATTACTTGAGCTGTTTCAAATGACGTGAACGAAACGAATACAATCAACCCAACAGCCATCGAATTCACCTGATATGGCTCCCTGCGATTTTTTTCTGTTTGATCAAGTCAAAAAACATCTACAAGGAACACGTTTTAATAGCCGAAAGGAAGTAAATCAAAGAGTCGAATCGGTTCGATTTCGCTTTGCACCACGATAACACGCCTTTTCATAAGGCTATCATAGCGAATGCATTTTTTGCCGCATATACGTATGTACTTGATATGGAGTGGGTTGATTTGCTAATTTTTCCAGAACTCAAATCGAAGAATCGAAACTCGAAGAGTTAGAGTAAATATTTTCCGATTGATGAAATAAAATTAATGGACGTTCCCAATAATCAACTGGTTTCGATTATTACAACAACTTAACCTTGATTGTTTTAGGAACAAATACTTAGTCAAAATTCGCTATGGAAAGGCTGCAGGTGCAATTGATTTTCTTCCCTGCTTTCGTTTCAATACTTTTTGTGCTGGTGGTGTTGGCTGTTTTCTACCATTTAAAAAAATATCGAGCATTTGTTATATTGGGAAAATGCCAACACCGCCAGCAAAGTATGAAAAATTGTCAAAAGCCAACGCAATTTTTGAGCCACTTGAAGCTTGCACTTTATTATACCAAAATTCAATGGGCTATGAAGCTGCATGTAACCTTTCTAAAATGCTGATTATGAAGTTTGAAATTTTGAATTTTGAGCATTGCATTTTTTTAATTTGCCCTAAGTTTGAAACTTGGTTTTATGTGATTTTTATAAGAGAAAAAAAAAAATTGATAAAACATGTCAATAATTATGTATGTTTTTACACGTGTAAGAGTAAGTACATGCAAATCTTTACACATAAATATTGCATAAATTAAAATGTGTAAATCAATTTACGGGCTTGAACTAATGACAAATTGGCTATTGAAAAGAAACGGAAACTTCAGGGTATAGGCGAATTATTTAATTGTCTCATGCCATGCATTCGCCTATTCATATGTACGTCTGTATATAAATATGGATGGATGTATGTCTGTACATACATATATGTATATGTATATGTGTATGTATGTATGTGAATTGCGTATATATGCGTATAAACGCTTATGAACATATACGGTTTCTAATGTATGTGTATAAGTGTGTATATGTATGTATCATATATTTTATGTATATATTTTATATTTAACATTTAATGCCTCTTTTAATTCTTTATGTTTACTTGCATGTTTAAGTTTTGAGTGCAAAGTGTAATACATATATCTAAATTTTTACAGTTTTTATTTATTGTTCACTTATCTAAGTTTTTAATTAATTTTAATTAATTTTTTATTATTATATATTTTGTATGTCGAAGCATGTTTAGCATTTTATTGTATTATCCACAAAGTTCTTATGTAATATGTAAATTTTTACTTGCATTGTATGTGTGTATGTGTGTATTTGTGGTTTTTATCTATTATTTTTATTTTTGCGTATTTATTTTTATACACAATATTTAATTTTGTTCTAGTTTTTATTATTTAATGTTTCATTTCAACATCGATATGTCATTGCTACCACGCTAAATATCTTTTATTTCAATTTCAAAGGGTGTACTATAAATTATATTCATTCATTATTTTTCTGAAGAAATTTTTTTTTTTTTTAGTGAAGGTATTAATAAATATAAAAACTTTTAATTATAAAGTGTTGTTTTCTTGGTTTCGATACTGTTAATGGGATAGATTTTCGAGCGAAATTCTTGGTAACTGTGTCGCAGACTAACTTGCAAACGTAAGTCTCGCTCAAAGCTCTAGTTTAGATACGTTTTCCTTGAACAGTTTTCTCTCCCTTTCATTTCTCTCCGGCAGCCATATTAATTAATTTCCTACTATGATATTAACTTGTAGTGAGTAATTTCTTACCCTTGTTTTGTTCCTGCCGAAATTGAGGAACGCAGAGAACGTTAATGTACATTAGAGCGTCTCGCCCTATAGGCAAAAAAAAAGTCGCCCGTACCTCCCCTCATATGAAGTGTTTTTGAAAAACATTAAAAAATTTTTTTTTTGCTGGCAACCCTAGATGTTGCCCAATTGCATTTTTCTTCATATCTTCGGCATTTATTGTCGGACTTTAAAGTGTGATACACCAATTTTTTTGCCTCAAGGAGTGGGTTTTTCCTAAAAAAGCTCATTGATTACAGGCGCTCCGTTGTGGTACCTACCCACCATATCTCAGTTGAACCTAATGTACCGATCTAATAACAGCAAATTAAAGACCGTAAAAAATCGTTAATCTTTTGCGAAAAAAGTACTTCAGTAGAACTCGAAATAAAACCAATTTTGTTTTTAGTTGAAAGCCATACATTAGGTGCCTTATTTTCTTTATACACTTTTCGGCATGCTCCACCTAATTTTTTATAAATTAACTGGCCTATTGTTTATGTACTTTTTTCTGTTTTATGTTTTGCCCTTGGCATCATAATCAATTGTGCGTGCTAAAAACTGCAAAAACTTTAAAAATGCGTTTTGTTGATTGTGATTTAAAAAATCAACTGCCAACTAAACGCGATATTATTAATTTCGGGTTATATCTTCGTCATAGAAGTGATCGGCGTAGAAAGTTGGGAGTTTATAAGCAAGAAATTTTAAGGAAAGTGCGTCTTTTGTGGCAACGTGCAGGTATTCCAATTTTATCTAACAGTGTTACGCGTAGAAAATTAGATAGTGTTGTGAATAAGTACTATAACGTAGTGAAACATCCATCGAATCACCTCGAAGCATTACAATATTCCAATGAAATAATTGAATTACCAGGTATGCACAACGAAAACCATTAATTTTTCTTTGCTTTTTTTTATCGGCATTTTCACTGATCTTTTTCACAGCATATCCTTGTCATTCCCAAAATACCGAGCGATTTGTTCATACAGTTCATGAATCTGCAATGCGGTCACCGATGAACGACGCATGGGCTACATTTTATCTAAGCTCGAGAGCCGGCAGAAATACAGCAAGCTTGAATCCCGACAAAATTTTGTGGACTAAAATTTCCGTTACAAGACAAACAATTTACTAACTGTTTCGCGAGCGAGGAAAATAAATAAAATTTACTTTTTCTTGTATGGCTTTAGACTAAAAATAAATTGTTAATATTTCTGGTTCTACTAATTGAATCGAAATACTTTTTTCGCAAAAGATTTATGATTTTTTACGGTCTTCAATTAACTGACATTAGGTTGTTACATTAGGGTGGTAGAAACTAAGATATGGTGGGTAAGTACCACAACGAAACGCATGAGCTCAATGAACTTTCTTGAGAAAAACCTCCTCTTTGAGACAAAAAAATTGATGTCTCACACTTTAAAATCCGACAATAAATGCCGAAGATATGAAGAAAAATGTAATTGGGCGACATCTAGGGTTGCCAGAAAAATATTTTTTTTTTTTTGTTAATGTTTTTCAAAAACACTTCATATGAGGGGAGGTACGGCCGACTTTTTTGGTGATACGCACTAATGTACATATATGAGAACGAATGTATGTATATGAGCACGTTAACGTTCTCTGTTTGATCCTTCTCTATGTATTTACATACGTTCTCTGGCGACATAATTATAGGGTCACCATCATATTAATAAGTTTTGACTACCAGCTGAAAGTCTCCGTTGCTAGCGCTGCGTTACCTTTTTGTTTATTTAACAATTCCTTGTTATTTAAGCTTCAAAAAAATAAAAAAATTTAAATAAAAAAGTTTTGACTATATTCATAGATGTTGAGGACATCAGACATGCACCCGATCAATGTACTTAGTTTAATGCTACTACATGAAGTTATTCAGCGTACTTGGCTTATCGCGGGGTACTCATCTCCCTACTCACCACTTATGGCAGATAGGCTTGTAACTGGCAGCCAAAAGGGCAACGGGACAGACACTTTTTCTTGCGCGCTGTTAGGCATCAGTGATTCAATTTATTTATAATCTTAGTTTTGAAATGAATACAAGATTGCAAAGATTGTAATCAGAAAGCGAAAAAAAAAATTTAATAAAATAAAATGGCATAAAACTATTATATTAAATATAAAAACTACAGTATATAACAACAGTAAATATTAATTTTTATCACTTTTTTTTATAAAAATAAATTTCATGTTTTAACAAAAATCACTTAAATTCAAATTTCAAGCTTTGCGTAAAACTTTTAAGCATTTATTCTATCTGAATCCAGTGTAAAAAGTTTGAAATTTTAATAAAAACTTTCCGGAATTTTAACGAAAACTTTCCGGAGTTTTATAAATATCGTGCAAATTGGGGTCATTTGGTTTTAGGTCGATTTTTAAATTAGAACTGTCAAGGCAAAAAGAATGAAGGATGGAATGAATGACAAAATTAGTTCGTCGCTTATTCACAACGCATCAACAACTTTCCGTCATTCCGTTTTACTGGTATTTCTAAATTAAAGGCGAATGGAAGAAGAATAGATCAACTACTCTAATCATACCACCTTTTATAGATACTTCTTGGCACTACATACATACGAGGGGTGGCTTTTATATGTCGGGATTAGAGAACAAAAACAAATTTTAATCATTGAAAATCCCTTTATTGTTTTTCAAAATATTCTCCATGAAGATCTATACACTTTTGCATGCGTTTGAACCAATTGTCGAAGCACTTTTGCCACTCTGAATGAGGTACCTCCAAGACATGCATTCTGAATGCCGTAACCGCTTCTTCAGGTGTCGAAAAACGTTGACCTCTCAGTTTGTTTTTTACGTACGAGAATAAAAAGAAGTCATTCGGTGCCAAGTCAGGACTATACGGCGGATGACCCATTAATTCGATATTTTGGGTGCTCAAAAATGCAGTTGTTTGAGCCAATGTGTGAGAGCTCGCATTGTATTGGTGAAGAGTGATCCGTCTTTGGCGATTGGTTTTCCTAATTTCTTGGAAGACAACTTGCAAAGAAATGGTTGTGTACGACTCAGAATTTACTGTTCTGCGTTGTTCTAGTGGTACGGTTGCGACATGTCCAGTTTTTCCGAAAAAACAGGTCACCATTTGCTTGGAAGTTCTTCGTGCGCGAACAACTTTTGTTGGATTTGGCTCATCTTGAAACACCCATACAGTCGACTGCTGTTTACTTTCGGGCTCATACGCGCAAATCCATGATTCATCACCTGTCACGATGTCATAGACGTGTTTCGAAGCCCCGCGATCGTATTTTTTGAGCATTTCCTTCGATCAATCGACACGAGCCTTTTTTTGAGCGATTGACAAATTGTGTGGGATCCAACGCGAACAAATTTTTTTGACAGTCAAATGTTTATGCAATATTGAATGTATGCTGCTCCCACTAATGCCTAAGATTGTCTCAATCTCACGATAGGGGACATGACGATCTTGCAATATCAGTTCGCGCACTGCATCAATGGTTTTCGGAACAACAACTGATTTTGGACGACCTTCACGAAATTCGTCTTGGAGTGAACTACGACCACGATTGAATTCACCATACCATCGATAAACACTGCTCCTTGATGGAGCTTCATCGCCAAAAAATGAATTAAGTTCATCCAAGCAAAGTTGCTGAGTTAATCCACGTCGAAAGTTATAAAAAATAATCGCACTAAAATATTCCCGATTTAATTCCATTTTTGGGCCGAGATAAATCTTTTAAGTTACTGTAAACAACACAAATAGCGCTGGTATTTCAAAACGTTCTGAGTACGTAAAAGCCAAAAAATGTCAAACTTTGCGATACAGCTGTCAGTTGCCAGATTGCAACACCAGGGTTGCCAAATCCCGACATATAAAAGGCACCCCTCGTATATAAATGAGCTACAAACTAAGCCATATCTGTATTGTTAGTGTTTCTCCACAGCTCAGTGGAGGATATGAAACAGATCGCTGTCTAGGTACTTGGCATACTGATATGTTTCCCATCAAATGGTTCTTATTCTAACTACATGGACGACCAAAATTCTTGCCGTTTAGTTTGCGATAATCGACAGGCTAACCAAACAGCTGATTTTGTTCCATCGATTATAGTTATGAAATGGGTTATCGAATAGCCAAGTAGTTAAAATTGTGGTTAAGGAAAGAAAACAACGCGAATATCGTTAAAATGTGTTAGTGAATCACACTACAAACCTAGTCGTTTCTTCGCAAAATACTTTTCGAGCCTTTTTTCGCATGAATATAATTAAATTCGGTGAAAGTTAAAGCAAATGTTTGTAAATATACTTTAACACAAAGGTGTCATATTGTTGGTACAGCATTTTATTGAAGAGGTGGGTAAACTCAAAATACAAACAAATAGTTCTGCAAAACTAATAATTTTGGATTTGTATGATTGGGCGCGTGTTTTGGGTACCTTTTGCAACTATTATATCAATTATGTATCTACAGAAAAATAGCAAGCCCGAAATTACACGCAAAACCCGATTTTCAGTGGAAAACGAAAAAAAAAATATTCAAAACGCGTTGTAGACTGTTTTTGATACTCCTTAGGATATCCCATGGTTGACAAATTAAAGTGACTGCCACACTCTTTTTAGTGTTTTTAGAATCAAAGCTTTCAGCTTGTCGCACATAAATTTCGTTATAGACGGTGCAAAATTAATCATCAATGTTGTGTTTGAATAACTTTCTTACTAAATAAAAAAAAATATTTTGTGTGATGGAACTTGGAGTTAAGGGACTAGAATATTATAATATTTTCCGTTTTTTGACAATAATATGTAGTCGATTTTTGGTAACAATCGTGAAACAAGTGGTTAGTGGCTTAGAGTTTGAACTTTGTTTTTTTTTATAATATGAATTGGTTTTAGGAATTATGTAATAGTGAAATAAAAATATTGGTTTAGAGTTAAACGACTAGAATTTTTTTTATAGTAGTAGTTTATTTTAAATAATAATAGTGAAACAAAGTTAGTGGTTTAAAGTCAAGGAACAAAAAAGCTTTTGGAAAAAATGTAACAAAAAAGTTTCGTTTGTGGAAAAAATTTAGGAAAAAAATTTCTCCTGTTTTTCAAGAATTAATTATGATCGTTTTTTATTTAACATAACCTACATAACATCCAAATTATTTCACCCTAGGTTAATATACTTAGTCTTGCCATAAATTCTGTGACAAATCTTGCAATGCATACGGCGAGAACAAATTCGCATAAAAAAGTTACGTTATTGTTGTTTTTGTTCGTGCGCATTGCTTACTCATAAATTAAACTGCGTTTCGCGGCAAATTTCGCTTGTTAAAAAAGAAGTGTGGAGCTAAGGAAAATCGCATTGCATTGATTGCATTACAAAAGTGTAAAAGTGTGGTAAAAGTGCAAGCGAGATTTACGAATTGCTGAAAAAACTGAATATTTCGAGGATTTTTGAGTATTGCACGATTGGTCGAGTCTGAAGTGACAGACAGAAAAAGAAGTGGTCGTACTCGCGTGGTTCGAAGCAGTGCAGCCATAAAAGCTGTTCATGAAAGAATTCGCAGAAATCCCGTTAGAAAGCAGAAAATCATGTCCATGGAAATGAATGTATCGAAATGTATCCATTTCAAGACTAATTAGAGATGATCTCCACATGAAAGCCTTCCGTCGTTCAACTGGTCATCTTTTGACAAAGCGCTTGAAGAAAATTAGACTCGACAGAGCAAGCAGCTTCTTTGGTGGCACGCGGTCAACGGCCATGCAAATGTTTTTTTCACAGATGAGAAAATGTTTACTGTTGAATAAGTTTTTAATAAGCAAACCGACAAAATCTATGCTAAAACTTTTAATGTCTCCGTAATGTTTTGGTGGGGAATGTCGTGTAAAAGCGTTACATCTCTTCATTTCTGCGAAGAAATAAGTTAAGATCGGGACAAAAGTGTACCAGGAGGATGTCTTTGAAGACGTGGTGAAGCAGTCGAGCAGTATTCTCTTCAGTGGGAAGCGTTGGGTCTTCTTTAGAAGGCAAAAACGACCCAGCAATGGATAAAAAACAATATTCCGGGGTTCATAGCCGCAGAAGATTGACCATCTGGACGTCCTGATAGAATCCACTGAACTACAGTTTGTGATCAAAATTGGAGAACATGGCCTGTCGAAGACCTCATGTGGATGAATGAATTTGGAGAGTCTCAAACAAGCTTTGGTTCGAGCAGCGACACGCATATCCATGGAAACCGTGCTGCAATAGTTGAATGGGCTCATCGTTTGAAGGCTTGTGTAAAAGCAAATGGTGACCATTTCAAATGAAAATTGAATTGCTGGGTTTTTAAGATTTACATGATTAAAAAAACCAACTTCATTAAAAAAAGTATTATAATTTCATATCTGTAACGGAATTAACTTGTAACAAATTTTATGGGAGGACTAAGTATGTAGTGTACTACTTAGATTCGCCAAAAGCGCTGACATCCTACATGATGTCTACTTTAGGGATTCATAAAGGTCGGTCTCCATCTGGTATCGCTAGGGACCAAAAGGTCTATGCGTGGCTTATTGCCAACCAGGCTAACCTAACCTAACCTAAGTATGTAGTGTAGCGGCCGCCATAGCCGAATGGGTTAGTGCGTGACTACCATTCGGAATTCACAGAGAGAACGTTGGTTCGAATCTCGGTGAAAACACCAAAATTAAGAAAAACATTTTTCTAAAGCGGTCGCCCCTCGGCAGGCAATGGCAAACCACCGAGTGTATTTCTGCCATGAAAAAGCTCCTCATAAAAATATCTGCCGTTCGGAGTCGGCTTGAAACTGTAGGCCCCTCCATTTGTGTAACAACATCAAGACGCACACCACAAATACGAGGAGGAGCTCGGCTAAACATCCAAAAAGGGTGGTAATCAGATAAAAATATTGCAACGAGTGTAATGTGAAGGTAGTAAACAATTTTTTATTAAAAAAAAAAAACAAAAAAACATTTTTTATTTGATCAAAAGGCAAAAAATGTGTTTGAGAAAAAACTTATCATCGCTATTTATTTTATACCTCTTTGATATCTTTAGAAATTAATTTTTGTGGCAATAGCAGGTTTTAGGTAATAATATTGTATCACGGTTAGAGGTTTAAGGGTAAGGGAGTAAAAAAAAAAATTTTTAAGTTTTTTATTTGAGTAGTAATATTGAATATTGTTTTAAAGTTAAGAGAGTCAAAAATTCTTTTTTGTTTGTTTTTTAACAAAATTAAAAAAACGTTTTTTCAAATAAAATAAAATTTTTTTTGTTACAAATTTTTGTTAAAAAAAAATAAATGAAAAATTAAAACTTTTTTTTCAATAAAAAAAAATTTGAAAATTTTATTTGAAAACAACTTTTTTTAATTTTTTATTTGAATAATAATATTGAAACTAGGTTATTGCTTTAATATTAAAGGAGTAAACAAACTAATTTTGTTTTCATTTTTATTTGAACAAAAAAAAATTATTTGAAAATTTATTATTGGATAAAAAAAAATTTCTTGGGAAAATTTTGCTTTTTTCATTTTTTCTTTTTAATGCGTGAATTGTTCAACTTATGTGGATGTTATACTTCTTTTGACCTAGGTTAATATCTTCAATCTCTCTTGGTATAATTATTAACTTTGTTATAGGTTTTAGATAATAATAGTGGAATAAGGTTAATAGTATAGAGTTAAGGGTACCCGGTGGTCTAGAGCACGAAAATTTCACCTATTTTCACAATTTTTTTTTTTGCTATTAAAAATTTAAAAACCGATATTTCAATTTTTCGGGCTTACTCGTATTAGTACGTTTATTGAGCATGCAAAAAAAATTTATTTTACTTTTGAAACTATATTTATTATTATAAAAATGCCGCTGAAGATGACCCTCTCGAAAAATCGAACCCGGACGGCGTAGATGATTTCGAGACTTCTACTCATCTGAAACACAAAATTCAAGAAGATTCTTAATCAGAAAGAGTGCAGTTATGGTCGAGAACTAGAACAAATCGAAAAAATGAAAAATTGACAAAATGGCGCACTTTTGAAAAAAAGTTCGTGAGATCGGGTTTTTTTCACTAGTTTTTTAGTTTAAGAAATAGGAAATTATTTAAATGAAATTATGATTCTAGTTCCGACGATAGCGATACATGTTGTGAACAACATATCCAAATTTCAAGTGATTCGGTTGAATAGTTTTTTTGTGTTCATCCCCGCCGTGCCGAAAAAAGTCGTTTCGGGATAAATAAGGTTTAAAGTTTGAGGCACAGGAGCGCGCGGACCGCTCTCTACCTGGTTGATGGGCTGTAGAAGCTATAATATTGGGAATTTCCGCATGAAAATTGCACAGTATAGTCTTAAGATACTATATCTACTTTCGAAATATCGAAAAAAAATGATTTTTTGAAATTTCTAGACCACCGGGTGACCTTAAGTGACTAAAAAATTTCTTTTATGAAAATTTTCTTAGTTTTTTTTTTTTAATTTTGATTTTAACTTTTTTTTGTTTTTTCGAAAACAAACTTTTTTATCGCTGGTTTTATTTAATATACCCTTATGCATATTATTTTTAATGCGTGAAGCTTCGTTCAGCTGTGTTTAACCGAGCTTAATACATTTGATCTTTTATGTCTTTTTAAAGCTTCGTAATAAGTTTTGTTGCAACATTGCGCGCTGCTACATTTGCACGTACGTACTTTGTATTTATGTACTTACTCTGTTTACAAGCTTTTCAACGCTTGAATAAATTAGCCAATATAAAAATGTAAACGTTTAAATGTAAATATGTATGTACACATGTATGTGTCAACAACTAGTAGCTGATTGATACAAAACAATCGTTCGATTATTCAGCGCACCACACAACTCAGTCATGCTGACTTGATCTTTGGCTTGAATGATTTTCATACATATTAAAACTACAAATACAAATATAAATACAAATATTAATCCGAGAGCTACTTGCATACGTACTGACAACTATAACTACATATGTATGTATGTAGGTTTATATTTTTGCTATTAACACTGTGCCGAGCCGAATATGTCTCGCACTTAATACAAATATTATATTTTACATTTGTCAATATGACTAAACGCGCTTTATATGTATGTAAAAATGTTTTTTCTACCTTGAATTAAACTTAATACTGTTCTTCACACACTCTACACTCTCCATGACACGCACTTCTCCTGCATATTTTCAAACTCATTTTACTCCTTTTTTACATTGTATGCGTTCGCGCCATGGGGCCACGCCTTTTCGACTAACTGAAAACGCTTCGTCACAAATTGATCAATTGCAACTTACGCTGCGCTTCCAGTTTGGTCTCCAACATAGCATACGCCGGCAAACTCACCACCAACATAATCACCATAGTGATAATTTTAGGTGTCTCACACATTAGGCCATGCGCAGCGAAGGTGATACCCAAGCCGAGGAAGCGTAGTCCTTGTAAGGGACTGGTTACTTCCGTAACGTTGTTTGCGTGATTCAACGTGATTAAGGCCATTAAGAGTGTCTCCCACATACCGTTACAGGCACCCCACGAGGCGGCTAGTACATAGAAAAGCGCTATGTCATCGCTGGACGGCTTCCAGCTGGATAGTGCAAGTAGCAGACACGACTGAAAGAAGAAACCGGCCACTGGAAGATGAATGTAAAATGAAATGAATTTGTTGTTGTAGTAGATTTTAAGAAGACAACAATAACTTACAAATGACAACAATGCGCTTGGTGTGTCGCAGCAGCATACTCAGCGTGCAGGAGACAATGCATTGCATGAGACCCATGCCGACCAATGCACCAGCCACCATGCTAATACCCAAAGAACAAGAAACGAAAGCCTGAAAGTATGAAAATTTTAAGTTGATGTGAGTCTGATTGTCGCAAAGCTGATTCGCACATATCGGAGGTCATATAAAAGCTAGAAGATATACGTGGTGTGTTAAAAAAATAAGGTGAATTTTCAAATTTCGCGGTCTACGTACATTCGACTTTCGAGTATTATATTTTTTTATGTTGGTCTCGAGGATATGTTCACGGTTTTAGCAATATTTAGTAATATTAGTTTGTTTGTGAGCGGCATAAATAAGACAAGTGTTTTGCGGTTTCTGCGACTTCTTGCTAACGAAAAAAATGGATCAAAGAAGTTGCATACAATTTTGTGTAAAAAATGGAGTTAAGTGCTCAAAAACACTTGAAAGGTTGACGGTGGCATACGGAGAGAGTTCTCTGAGTCAAAGAAATGTTTACAAGTGGTACAAACTTTTCACCGAAGGTCGAGAAGATGTGAATGACGACGCTCTCTCTGGACGCCCCACCACATCAACAACCGATGAATGAATGAAATGTTGAGCAAGTGAAGAAAATTGCTATGATAATGACAAATAGATAACTTGCTCAGGACGTCGGCATATCGGTTGGCTCATGCCATGCAATCTTTTCGGAAATTTTGGGCATGAAGGGTGTGACAGCGAAGTTCGTTCCAAAATTGCTGAATTTTTTCCAAAAACCACGTCGCATGAGCAGCGCCCAAGAATTGTTGAATGACGTCAACGATGATGCAGGTTGGCTTAAAAGGGTCATAATTGGTGACGAATCATGGGTATGTGGTTATGACATCGAAACCAAAGCCCAATCGTCCCAATGGAAGAGTCCAGGGAAGTCAAGACCAAAACAAGCACACCAAGACCGATCAATTGCCAAGGTTTAGCTCACTGTTTTTTTCTTCATGGCGTAGTGCATCAGGAGTTCTTACCACAAGGTTGTACGGTAAATAAGCAGTATTTCCTTGAAGTTATGCGCCGTTTGCGCGAAACAATACGAAAAAACGCCCAGAATTGTGGAAAAAAAGTTCATGGCTTTTGCATCACGATAATGCACCTGCTCACTCATCTTTGCTTGTGAGAGATTATTTGGACAAAAACAACAACCCCGCGACTTTTGCCTGTTCCCAAGATTGAAGAGACCAATGAAAGGACGATTTGGCGTTTTGCGACGACTGAGGAGATAAAACCCGAATTGCTGAGAGAACTCAAGGACATACCAAAAAGTGCATATCAGAACTTCTTTGAAGATTCGAAAATTCGCTCGCACAAGTGCACTATATCTGAGGGGGACTAATTTGAAGGGGATAAAATAGAAATTGATGAATGAATAAATATTTTATGAGAAATATGAAAATCACCTTATTTTTTGAACACACCTCCTATGCCCATCTCGTTCCTCTAAAACAGGGTTGGGCATGGTGCACTAAATAATGATAGTTAGAGCACTGAAAAACTTTAGATTTAGTGATAATGAAACCCTTATTTTAACTCCTACTGAAAAACTAGTGGTAGGGCAAAATGCCCAACCCTGCTTTAAAACAAACTCGGTTTTGAATTGGCTCTAATTGAATTTCTCTTTAAAAAGATTCCCTACACCATCCGAGTTTGCAGCTTCTTTTCCTTATACCTTCCCATCCTTATACTTCGCACTTACCCGCAAAAAGTCGCCTAGCATATAGGCCTGCTCGGTTCCCACGAAATATGCCATTGGACCAGCGAAGAGCAGCGTATCCGTTACTCCTTTTGAATGCACTTCCCGTCGAAAGCTTCCCTGTAATTTCCCACCAAGGAGGGATAGACCCGTCGCAATTGCTGTGAACAAAAAGTAGACACTTATCAGTGTAATGCCACCGCCTGTTGATCTCTCATTGATGAATTGCGTGTAAATAGTTTCATTGGTTCCATTGCTAGTGTCGTCGAAGCTGCTGTCATGATGCCAAACAGGACACATGTCGGCACCACAGATTCGTTCACCGTGTTCGTTGTGATAGTAGAAATCATCAAAGTAACCCGGTATGTTAAACAAAAAGCCCGTCATGCTATAGGAATGTGCCCGCAGTTCTGCCGCCTTTGGCAGTGTTTCTGTCAGATTCTCGCCGGGCAATGAAGTCGTTTTCATTTCCACAGTTGGCGTCTCACTGTCAGCGAAACAATTCCAGTCACTCGCGCTGCAGGCCAAAAAGAATGACGCCAACAATGCGCCGAAAATAATGCCCATGTCTTGTGCAACCTGAAACCAACGCGCCAAACGGCGCACCTTCTGATCGCGATTGCAGAAAAGCTTGTGCTCGTCTAATATGTCCGAGGCATGCGAAGAACTGAACATGCATTCGTGCTGGGAACAGCTCAGCTTACTGCCGTAATGCACCACCAAAGCAATTTTGCTAATCCATGATGGACTGTATGTGATACCGAGCAGTATGTATGCCGGCAGTAACGTAAAGATGGAGGGAAAGAGGTGACATAAGAGAAAGATGCCCGTTGCAACGTAGCTGGCACTGACCACCGACGTATAACCGAATTTTTGTATAAGGCGTTTGGTAAATAGGCACATAACGGCGGAGATGAGAAAGCAACCGCTTAGCAGAAGGGAGCCGATATTCGGTCCCACATGCAGCCACTGCTCGCGTTGATGCCACACCGAATTCGAACCTTGTAGCGCTAATAGCGGCATCAATACGGCGCATATTAGGCCATGCGCTAACGTTAGGAAGATGAAGCTCTGACACACTTTGTGTCGTACGTGTGGCGGAATCTTGTGACGGCAGTTGCGATTATTAAGCGTAATAAGGCGTCTTATTGAAGCAGCACCAATGGAACTGTTGATGGACTCACGTCGCCGCGAGGCGGCTAGCGCGGCCTGCACCTGATATGATGACACCGGATTAATGCGATGCGAACGCGTTGAAATCGGTGAGTAGGCGGCAAGGTGCTAGAAAACGAAATAAAATAATAAATGTAAAGAATCATGTAAATTTAGAAAGATGTAAGGAATATTTATATGTAAAAGAGACAAATATGTACGAGTATGCACGCGGGAATATAGAGAGCGTGGATTAATAGATATATACAAGGTGATCAGATTGGTGGTACTTTTTCCAATAGGGTTTTTTGACAGATCACGCGCGACTACAGTCAAATTAAATACTTATTTTTTTCAGTATGCATTGACATTTCATCGTGAAAAGACCTACGTCTCAACAACGTTTCCAAATCGTACATTTGCATTACGAAAATCGACGCTCTGAGAAAAGTACGAGTATTCATCGCGCGCTTAGGCCAACTTACTGTGCACATAACCGTCCTACCGAACACACTATTCGGCAAAATTGAAAATAATTTTACATTATTGGATGATACTCGACCGATTAAACCACGTAAAGCCCGAAGTGAAGAGAATATTCCGGCTGTACGGCGGCCGCCGTAGCCGAATGGGTTGGTGCGTGATTACCATTCGGAATTCACAGAGAGGTCGTTGGTTCGAATCTCGGTGAAAGCAAAATTAATAAAAACATTTTTCTAATAGCGGTCGCCCCTCGGCAGGCAATGGCAAACCTCCGAGTGTATTTCTGCCATGAAAAAGCTCCTCATAAAAATATCTGCCGTTCGGAGTCGGCTTGAAACTGTAGGTCCCTCCATTTGTGAACAACATCAAGACGCACACCACAAATCCGAGGAGGAGCTCGGGCAAACACCCAAAAAGGGTGTACGCGCCAATTATTTATTTTTTTTATTTTTTTAAATGAGAGTTTTGCCGAAAGAATCGATATGGCTACGTCAATAAGCAAAATTGCCGGCTGAAGAGCAACGAAGCCATTCAAGATCAGCCATTGAAAACAACCGTTTGGTGCGGTCTATGGGCTGGAGAAATCATAGGTCCATATTTCTTTGAGGCCGAGACCGATGCCAATCTAACAGTGAATGGCGAAAGCTATCGTGCCACGATAAACGACTTTTGGATGCCGTGATGCCGGAAATTAAAGAACGTGCTCTCCTCAACATTTGGTTCCAACAAGCATAACGTGGCGACCTATGCTATCGCTTGCATCAGACCACTTGCCCATTATAGTCTCGATTGAGAGACCTGCCGACTTCGTTTCCGCAAACCACCGGTCCTATTTTAACTTTAAAAAAGCTAGTTGGGCCGGCTTCACGGAATTCACTGAAGACACCTTCGCCGCTCTTCCCATCCTCACCGATGTGCGCGCAGGCGAACGCGCATTCCGCAAGGTGCTTACAGCTGCTGCGGCTCGCTTCATTCCTGCTGGAAGGTTCAAGGACATTCGTTCTCATTTCCCAGCCGAAGCAGCCAGCTTGGCAAACGAGACTGACCACCTACGCCAGATCGATCCCGGGGATCCCCTCATAAGGGATCTCAATTTGGAGATCCGGCATCTGGTAGATCAACATCAGCAGACTAAATGGGTTGAGCACTTGAAGACCTGTAACCACACGTCTGGGGTGAGTAAGCTCTGGTCCACCGTTAGGTCCCTGTCGAACCCGTCGAAGCACAACAGCAAGGTGTCTATCACCTTCCACGGTTTCACTTCGTCGGACCGACTTTTCATACTTTAGCCGACTTTTCATACTGCATCCTCCGGCCGACAGAACCAAGCGTCGTGCTACCAGAAGGCTGCACAAACTGACAAACGACAGTGCGCCACTTGCTTTCTCCGGTGATGAAGTTCAGGAGGCCATCAATAAATCTAAAACATCAAAAGCCATTGGCCCTGACGGACTAAACGCGCTGATGCTGAAGCACCTGAGATCATTGGGAGTAGGATTTCTCACAAGGGCTTTCAATCTGTCCTTGGCCACTCTCATCATCCCTGACAAGTGGAAAGCATGGAGAATGGCCCCACTAAATCTCCTTTCCCCAGTAGTGAATACACTTGAAGCCCTCCTACTCCCACTCTTCACGAAACAACTGGCCCCAGCCCCACATCAGCACGGCTTCCGACGAGCGCATAGCACCACCACTGTACCCATCGTCATAAACGCCCAGATAAACCACGGGCTTAACCAAGACCGCCCCTGCGAGAGGACTGTCCTAGTAGCGTTGAACCTGAAGAAGTCTTTCGCTACAGTCAGCCATTCCACGCTACTAGATGATATTTATCAGTCGACACTCCCGCCAGGGCTGAAGAGGTGGTCCGCAAACTCCCTGAGCGGTCGTCACTCGCCAGTGATTTTTCGAGATCAAACATCAAAGCAGAGGAAGATTAAGCAAGGTGGTGTCCTTTCTCCCTTGCTGTTCAACTTCTACATCTCGAAGCACCCCCAACCACCAGAGGGAGTCTAGCTGGTCTCATACGCTGACGACTGTACGATAATGGCGTCGGGCAATGACATCGATAGCCTGTGTTCCAAAGTGAACAACTACCTCACCGACCTTTCTCGCTTTTTCACTGCGAGGAATCTCCAACTTTCCCCCACTAAATCCACGGCGACACTCTTTACCACCTGGACAAAGGAGGTCAAGCTGTCCCTTAAGGTAAAAGTCGACGACACACCAATTCCGATGTTTACCCCAAAATTTTGGGTGTAACCTTCGACAGTTTGCTTTCCTGCTCAGCGCACACAACCGCAATTGCCACTAAAGTCCAAAATCTCAACAAGGTCCTCACAACACTAACCACCTTTTCACATGCCCTCTAAAACCGACTCATCTAACACCCCTCTCCCTCTGGACCCAACCCGTCGAAACAGCATGTTTCCTGGACCTACCTTTAGATGAGCTAGACGAAGACGACCGGTGATATGCCCTACACGAGCGGGCAGCCACCCTTACGGTAAATAGTTCTGGCCCCGTAGCCGAATAGGTTGGTGCGTGACTACCATTCGGAATTCACAGAGAGAACGTAGGTTCGAATCTCGGTGACACACCATAATCAAGACACACGCCACAAAAAGGAGGAGGAGCTCGGCCAAACACCCAAAAAGGGTGTACGCTTCAATTATATATATATATAAATAGTTCTGGCACTGAGAAGAGAAAATTGCTGGTAATCGGAAAATCGGCTAATCCAAGATGCTTTAAAAATATTAAAAGCTTACTAGTGGACTACTTTGCGAACAAAAAAGCTTGGATGACTACTTATATATGGTTGGATTATTTAGAAAAGTTTGACAACGAAATGACTAAGGCTAATCGCAAAGTGTTATTGCTCGTTGATAACTGCATGGCGCACAAAAACCCTACATCACTGAATTACAATTTCTGCCGCCAAACGAAACATCGAAATCTGGGAATAATTAAAAATTTCAAGCAATTCTATCGCAAAGAGGTGGTCAAAATTTTAATCAATTATATGGAAGAGGGGCGCAAGAGTAGTATCAACGTTCTAGAAGGCATCCCACAAAGCATGGGAAAACGTAAAACAACCAGCGATTGTCCACTGTTTTGCGACATGTGGCAACTATTTTGACCACAAATGATTGTGTTTAAGACAGCGAAGAATAGCTTGTCGTTAAAAACCATTTCATTTGGATGAACGATTTGATGATTTCGTTACTTTCGATTTCGATTTCGTCTTATTACTGCTGATGACATTGTTAATAGTGTTTTGAATAGAAATACAGTCCACATTGTTGAGGAGGATGAAGAGGTCGAGAACGTTATCACTGTCAAAGAAGATAAACAAATGGTTGAAAAGCTCCAAACTTTTCTTGAGGCACAGGAAGCTATACCAAAAAGTGCATTCGATAGCTTAGCATCTGTTGAGCGAAGTATTGATGGCTGCATTCGAAACTTGCGCAAACAAACAAAAATAACCAATTATTTTACTAAAATCCAATTGAAAATTTTTTTTATTTTTTGTTT
>JAYXIM010045708.1:0-10594 GCA_037575425.1 Anastrepha fraterculus
ATGTAAGATGACGTTGCTCAACACCAGCAGCGCCGTCAGAATTGGGAAGGACCTCTCCGAGCCGTTTGATACCAAACGAGGTTTCAGGCAGGGTGACTCGCTGTCGGGTGACTTCTTTAACCTGATGTTGGAGAGCATCGTACGAGCCGCAGAACTTAATCGCTCAGGCACAATATTTTATAAGTGCGTACAATTGTTGGCGTATGTCGATGATATTGACATCATCGGCCTTAACAACCGCGCTGTTACTTCTGCCTTCTCCAAACTGGATAAAGAGGCAAAGCGAATGGGTCTGGTGGTGAACGAGGACAAAACGAAGTACCTCCTGTCTTCAAACAAACAGTCGGCGCACTCGCGTATCGGCACCCACGTCACTGTAGACAGTTATAATTTCGAGGCTGTAAAAGACTTCGTGTATTTAGCAACCAGCATTAACACCGATAACAATGTCAGCCTTGAAATCCAACGCAGAATCTCTCTTACCAACAAGTGCTACTTTGGACTAAGTAGGCAACTGAGCAGTAAAGTCCTCTCTCGAACAAAACTAACACTCTACAAGGCTCTCATCAACATAGGATGAAGCGACGCTAGGAGTGTTTGAGAGAAAGATTCTGCGTACGATTTTTGGACCTTTGCACGTTGGCAACGGCGAATATCGCAGACGATGGAACGATGAGTTGTAAGATCCTTACGACGATAAAGACATAGCGCAGCGAATAAAGATCCAGCGGCTACGCTGGCTGGGTCATGTTGTCCGAATGGATACAAACGCTCCGGCTTTGAAAGTATTCGATGCGGTACCAGCTGGTGGTAGCAGAGGAAGAGGAAGGCCTCCTCTGCGTTGGAAAGATCAGGTGAAGAAGGACCTGGCTTCACTTGGTGTGTCCAACTGGCGCCGGTTAGCACGAGAAAGAAACGACTGGCGCGCTTTGTTAAACTCGGCCAAAATCGTGTAAGCAGTTATCGCGCCAATTAAGAAGAAGAAGTGAAGAAAATGGTATTGGCCAAACGTCGAATAACCGTTACAGAAGTTGCTGAGGGCCGAGGACCTAGACATATCGATTGGCTCGTGCCATTCGTCATAACTGGTGACGAATCCCCACGATTTATGGTTATGACGAGTAAACCAAAGCTCAATCATCCCAATGGAAGCTGCCGCACAAACTAAGACCGAAAAAAGCGCGTTCGGTTGAATGTAAAAGTTTTGCTTACCGTTTTCTTCGATTGCAGGGGCGTTGTGCACCATGAGTTCTTGCCATAGGGTAAAACGGTCAATAAGGAATATTACCTGCAAGTTATGCTCAATTTGCGCAAAGCAATCCGCCAGAAACGCCCGGATTTGTGGAAGAACAAAAATTGGCTCCTGCATCACGATAACGCCCCTGCTCACATATCGTTGCTTGTGAGCGACTTTTTGGACAACACACTAATGATGCCACAGCGACTGTATTCCTCAGCTCTGGCACCCTGTGACTTGTTCTTGTTCCCGAAACCGAAGAGGCCCATGAAAGGACGACGCTACGCCACGATTGCTTCGAAGATTGGAAAAAACGTTGGCACAAGTGCATAATATCTCTTGGGGATTACTTTGAAGGGGACAAAATAGGTATTTATGAATAAATAAATAATTTTTGGAAAAACACAAAATTCGCGATACTTTTTGAACACACCTCGTGTAGTTGAAAAAGGTACCTGATAAGTCTTACGTCGGAATCTTATAGAGAGGTCTTCGAATATCCGCTGGAACGCATTTTCGTCTATTTTACGTATGTCTACATGTACAGATTCTTTTTTTGAGTTCCGCACAATTTCTAGCCCTCTAGTTGTTCTTGTACACCATTGAACTTATTGTAAATTTCCAAAGTAATACTCTATTGGTCCAAGTTTGTGGGACTCCGCTTATTTCGGTTATACTTGTATAAAAATTCCTGCGGAGTACTTTTGAAGGTCAGAAGGCATAGTTGCCATCAGAATGATATTATTTCATCTTGGCTGCACTATCAGGACAGACAGATGAAGATGTCAACTGTTAAGCAAAGCAACTACAATCTTTCCTCAACAAGTGTCTTGGCATCATCTGTAGAATATTCTGGCCGAACACCATCAGCAACGACGCACTGCGAAGTTCAACGAATGAGAAGCCCATCCTATGGCAAAAGAAACGCAGAAGGCGGTGATAGGTAGAGATAGCTCACACGCTTAGAAAATCACCAGATAGCACTGGGCCCTGGCACTGGACTGGAACCCGCAAGAGAGCAGAGGTCGCGGTCGACCAAAGATTACTTGGAGAAGGTCGATGTTGCGCGAGCTAGCAGATGGCGCCATCACATGGAACGGCGCAAAAACCACAGCCCAGAACCGTGAACGATGGAAGAGTCTTGACGAGGCTCCATGCTCCTGAGCGGAGTGAATAAGATTATATAAAAAATACTTCTTATTTTACTGCCTCTGGGCTTGGAAATTCCTTTCTCGGATACACCTTTGAAAGAAAATTTCCAGAACAACCGCTAGTCAACTGATTTGAGTCTTGTTTTTTTTTTTTTGTTAGGTTGCCACATCTGTGGCGTACTCAAATTTTATGGGCATTGCTTGACATGTGTAATAGTCACGCCATCTTGAGGAGATCTACCTCTGCACGTGTTTTCGATTTTTTATAGTTTGAAAAAAGGATTTCTATTTGCACCACGATTTTTATTAAATGTTAAAAACGAATTCAATGGTGTGAAAACCTTACAAATGTTGAGGAACTGTTTCGGTAATGAAACTCTAAAGAACACAGCCGTTTACACGTGCCATGAACGTTTCAGAAGAGATCGTCCATTGAGGATGACGAATGTAGAAACAGGTCATCGACATCAAAAACTGATGAAAACATCAATAAAGTGAAAGAAAAGTTGATCAATAACCGCAAATTAACTATCAGAAAAGTGACAGAGTACTTGATGATTGCTTATGAATCCGTCCAGGACACTGTATTTAATGTTTTAGGTTTCCGCCGTGTTGCTGCAAAGTTGGTCACAAAGAACCTGAATTTGAACCTGAGTCCAACACAACATTCATCAAACGCATCATTATTGCAGGCGTGACGTGAGTCCAAAAAGAAAGTGATGCTCACGGTTTTTATATAGGGTTTTCCAATAACAGGTGTTAGGTGTTAGACAGGAGAGATGATGAACGATTCTTTTTTGGCCGAAATTGGACGGTATTGATCTGGACAACGTTTATTTTCAACAAGACGGCGCTACGTGCCACACAAGCAACGAAACCATTGATCTTTTATGGGAAAAGTTTCCGGATCGTGTTATCTCTTGAAGAGGTGATCACAATTGACCGCCTGAGATCTTGTGATTTAACACCTTGTGACTTTTTTCTTTGGGGCCACGTGAAAGAGAAGGTCTACGTCAACAGCTCTGGGCTGATTCAAGGCCTCAAAGATGGAATTCGTGAGGCTATCGAGGAATAGGGCAGCCACCTTGCATTTCGGTTATGGAAAATTTCATGAAAAGGATATTGTCCTGTAAGCGTGGTCGTGGTGGTCATTTGCCTGATGTTATTTTCCACTATTCACGGCATACCTTCCTCTTTATAATGAAATAAACATCCGTTCATTTATATTAAAAAATAGCATTTTTCTTTGAATATCAAAATAGCACCTCTTACGGGAAAACCCTTTAGATTACAACGGTATTGCACACCACGAATTTTTTCCGGAAGGTCAGACAGTTAATAAGGAATATTATTTGGGCGCTATGAGGCGTTTACTTGAGGCGATTCGCCAAGAAAGAATTATACGTAAATTTTTGACCAAGCGTGAAACAAATACCATGCAACAAACGAATACTAACGAATGAAACTGATATGGCTTCCTGCAATTTGTTTTCTGTTTGGTTGAGTTAAAAAACCACTACGGCAAACGCGTTTTAACAGCCGAAAGGAAGTAATGAAAAATTCGGAGACTCGAATCGGTTCTGATGTCTATACCGAAAATAGAGTTCCAGCAATGTTTCGAGACCTGGATCAAACGCTGGCATGAGTGCGTTGCAGTTGATGGGTAGTACTTTGAAGGCGATAATTTGACTCACTTTTGAGGAATAAGCTTGTATCATATTTTTCTGAATTTCGGGAGCCTTTTGATCAAGATGATGTTGCAAAGCAGAATATTTCTTTAGGTTCAAATTTATGTTTGAACTTCAATTTCACATTGTCGCCGTATTTGGAAATGTCACTCAAATCGGAGTCTGAGATTTGTGAGAGGAAAATATATTTCGTCATCCAAAATTTATGATTTTTTGTTGAAATTATTTTAGTCATTTACTCGACGATGTATTATGGTGTCCCAACTTTTTTCGGCACCTTATTTTTAACGTTTTGCTCATATACAGGGTGGGCCATATAGCGTTTGCTTTTCGAGCCACCTATTTTTTTGAGAATGTTAACACAAATGATATGTCAAATGTATTCATAATTTACTTAAAGGTTCGAAATTTACGAAATGGGACGCTATACACTTGAACAAAATTGGAAAATATTGAAAACCTATTTCCAAAGTGGTGAGTCTTCTACTCAAACTGTGAGAAATTTGAAAAAAAAATTCCAAAAAAAAGATTTGCCAACAAGACAGTTTGTGGATCAATTTGTTAATCGTGTTCGTGAAAGTGGATCTTTAATGGATAAAACAACACGTGAACGTGCTCCTACAG
Source organism: Anastrepha fraterculus (assembly GCA_037575425.1). Taxonomy (NCBI): domain Eukaryota; kingdom Metazoa; phylum Arthropoda; class Insecta; order Diptera; family Tephritidae; genus Anastrepha; species Anastrepha fraterculus. Next base: position 4,701 of record JAYXIM010045708.1, read on the forward strand.
TGCCCGAAAACATTGCTGCTGTAGCCGAAAATGTGCGTGAACATCCAAAAAGCTCAACTCGTCATCGTTCTCAAGAATTGAACATTTCACGCACTTATTTGAGGAGAATTTTGCATAAAGACCTCGGTATGAAGGCTTACAAAGTTCAATTGGTGCAAGAACTGAAGCCTAATGACCATCCAATGCGTTTTCGGTTCGCTCAATGGGCAGGAAATCGTTTGACCGAAGATGAGCATTTTTACCGAAAAATCATCTTTTCTGATGAATCTCATTTTCTCATCGGTGGCTGCGTCAATAAGCAAAATTGTCGGATTTGGTGCTCAGAAAATCCACACGTTACTGTAGAGAGACAAATGCATCCACAACGAGTAACTGTTTGGTGCGGTTTTTGGTCTGGCGGCATCATCGGGCCATTGTTTTTCGAAAGTGAGCGAGGAGCCGCAGTTACAGTAAATGGCGAGCGTTACCGTGACATGCTCAACGAGTTTTTATTTCCAAAAATTGAAGAGGATGACATGGACGACATTTGGTTTCAACAGAACGGTGCAACTTGTCACACTGCCAAAGTTACACTCGAACTTTTGGCTACCGTTTTTGAAAACCGAATAATCAGCCGAAATTCCGATATCAATTGGCCGCCTCGGAGCTGTGATTTAAGCCCGTTGGACTATTTTTTGTGGGGAGCCGTTAAAGTCAAATGCTATGCGAACCATCCAGAGTCGATTGCGTCAATGCTTTAAAACACGAAATCGAAGTTGCCATTCATGAAATTGGTGCCCAAACAATCGAAAGTGTGCTTAAAAATTGGGTTGATCGAACGGTCGACTGTAAAGCCAATCGTGGCAGTCATTTAAACGATATTATTTTTCATTCATAAATGGCAATTTTCAATCTTCAAAATAAAAAAAAAGTTTGAAAAAATATTGATACGTTTTTTTTTATAGCCGATTCAAAAAGCAAATTTTACATTGCCCACCCTATAGGTTAGGTTAGGTTAGCCAGGTTGCTTGTCTAAGATAGGAGCCTAAGACCCATTGTGATGCCTGCATTTTATTTCAATCCCCAACTAAGTTGCTTAAACCACTTAGATCGTTTTAAGAAGGTAGCTAGTCCGTCCAGTGTGACATTTTGCAAATTTCCCAGATCTTCAAAGAAATAATCGCCAAGATATTTGACACAGCTTGCTAATGTATCTTTGCTGATACAAAATAACTCTGATGGAAATTCATTTTTCGTTTATGCCCTCCTTATCACTGAATTTACCCTTAAGATTGGATAGGTCTCGTTTCGTCCTGATCAATGGAATCGTGCCACTGCCACGCTTGTCTTTCACGCTCATAGTCTTAGAAATTCTATATAAAGTAGGTTTTGAAACATCCTCGCAGCTTTTAAAACTTTTAAAATGATGGTATGATGCATCGACAGCATCTTTATGAAAACTAATGTTTTTTATGGAAACACAAACTTCAAAGTAAGTTTAAATATGCATGACAACAACAAAAATCGACACCCACTTATTTGAAACTTTAGATTTTTAATTAGAATACAAAACAAAATTCTATTTTAGGGGGGATCCTTATGATATGTTACAACTACTTTATAGCGAGCAACTTTTCAGTTATTATAAGATTTTGATGAGAAGTCTCTGCGATTGTTACAAGATACTGGTATTATGCGAGTCCTTTTGAATTTCTGGATTTAATTCACATCGTTTGGCTACTGATTTGTTGTATGCATGTGTATGTGTACGTAGGCGTTATACGAGTATGTGTATACGTATGTAGATAAGTACGAAAATCTGCCTTTTATTGCATGCTTTGTCTATTACTTAAATAAAGCTGATAAACAATTTGCGTACTGTAATTTATTACCGCCCACAATGCACAGTGGTCCGGGTGTGGCACAAAATATAATACAAATATTGTTGTACTGTTGTTGTACAGATTTTTATTCCTAAGATGTTGAGTGCTACACCACCAAGCTGTGAATAAAACACAAAATTGCACTTGAATCTAACGTTGCATATGATTTTCCTTGTGACAAACTGTTATGTAATCCCATTGCTTTTTAAAGCGTCCAACCTGAAACTATATAAACTGGCTGGACTCCGTTATTGGATGGCCAAAAGCCAAGCATGCCGCTCCTCATGTCCGCATGTCGCTCGAACTGTTACGTAACTCCATTATTCTTCAAGGCATCCCTACTCATATTTGGAGTCATTGGCAGAAGAATGTCGCTTGCGAGCTAAACGAGCAGTCCCGATTTACGCACAGAAATATGAGGAAAGGAGACAATGGAAATTCTCTTTTGATTTTTCATTCGTGATTACCCGGGCAAAATTGTTTTCGGCAACATTTGTTGCTTTTCACGGTTAGTTATTTCGCATCTTTTGGCATTTGCATATTTTGACATTTCTCGCATTCATGCAGTCGTGATTTTTGTGGGTTTTACGAAGTGAAGAAAATAATTTGTTTCGTTTCTTTATCGTGCTGACTGGCGTCAGTTGGACACACCAAATGAAATCCAGTACTCCTCAACGCGATATTTCCAACGCGGAGTATACTTTTCTACGTAACCGCTGGTTCTTTATTCGCTGCGTTATGTCTATGTAGTCGTAAAGCTCATGCAGCTCATCGCACGTCGCCAACGTGCAAAGGTCCAAAAATCTTCCGCAAAATCTTTCTCTCAAACAATACAAGTGACGGATATTGTTATCGTTCACCCCTTTTGTTAGAACGGGCATGATGATGGTTGTATAGTGTTAGTTTTGCCCGTGAGAGAGTACTTTACTGCTTAGTTGCCTACTTAATCCAAAGTAGGACTTGTTGGTAAGAGAGATTCTTCGTTGTATTTCAAGGCTGACATTGTCATCGGTATTAATACTGGAACGAAGTCTTTTAAAACCTCGAAATCATAACTGTCAACAGTGACGTGGGTGCCGATCCACGAGTGCGCCGACTGTTTGTTTGATACCAGGAGATAATTCGTTCCGTCCTCACCACAAGACCCATTCTCTTTGCTTCTTTTTCCAGTTGGAAAAAGGCAGAACTAACAGCCAATATCATCGGAATACGCCAAAAATTGTACGCCCTTATAAGAAATTGTGCCTGAGTTTTTAAATTCGAGGCTCGCCTTATTTTTTCCAACATCATTTTAAGAAGTCGCACGACAACGAGTCACCCTATCTGAAACCTCAGTTGGTATCACTTTCCAATTCTAATCTCATTGCCGGAATTGAGTAACACCATCTTGTATAGCCGTATAAGTTTTGCGGGGATACCAAATTCAGACATCGCGGCAAACAGATAACTCCTTTTCGTACTGTCGAATGCAGCTTTGATGTCGACGAAAGATGGAGATTCTCCTTTCATGGGTCTTTTCCCAGATTTGGTGTATTGTAAATTATAGGGTTGATGGTAGTCTTTCCAGGTCTAAAACCACACTGATAAGGTCCAATCAGTTGGTTGATGGTCGGCTTCAGCCTTTCGCACAAGACGCTCGCTAGAACTTTATAGGCGATATTTAGAATACTAATCCCGCGATAATTGGGCAGATTGGGCAGAGCGCACTTAAATTCCAATCGGCAGGCATGCTTTCATCCGACCATATTTTGCATAGAAGCTGATGCATGCACCTTACCAGCTCCTCGCCGTCATGTTTGAATAGCTCAGCCTGCAGTCCGTCGGCTCCCGCGGCTTTGTTGCTCTTTAGACGCATTATCGCTATTCTCACCTCGCCTTGGTCGGGTAGTGGAACGACATTTCCGTCGTCAACGATTAGGGTATCAGGATCTTCACATTCTCTGTGACAAGCGCAGCTGTCACTGTTAAACAAGTTCGAGAAGTGTTCCCTCCATAATTTAAGTACGCTCTGGATCGCCGTCTATGTTCTTACAGGAAAACGTTCGGTTCTTAAAACCTTTTGTAAGCCGCCGAACTTTCTGATAGAATTCTCGGGCACTCACGTATTTCGGCTTTTCGTTTCTTCTTTCTGATTATAAGACTCTCTTTCTTTCTTAGCTGTCGGTAACGATCCCACATGGCTCGCGTTGCGCCCGATCGCAGCGTGACTCTATAGGCAGCATCCTTCTTCTCTGCGGCATCATGACAATTCTCGTCGTACCAACTGTACAACATCTCTACTCATCGTTGCTCTATTAGCTACAACAGAACTCTACTATGAACACCAGAACAACAGAACTCTACAGGAAGCAATACATTGAAAATATGTTCGTTTATGCGCAGTTTAGTGCCTGAAGCCCCTTCTATAGGCTTATTGAAATATTTTTCGGTTGTTTAGTTAAATCTTAGACCCGCGAAAGCAGAAGAACTGGGGGAAGGTGCTAAGACAATTCCAATTCATGTTCCAGATAGCTGCTGTAAAAGGGACTCGATGTAATGCCAAGTCTCACCACATAGACACCCACCATATTCGAGGGACGAGACTTTGTTAGCCTTAGAAGTTCCCTTCGTTTACATATTGTTTCCCTTATGCCAGAAACATGGATGTATTTATACAAAAATGAAAATTTATTGCTCTTGCAAATTTAGAAGGTTTGGTGTCGGCTATAAAAAGTTATTGTGATATCCCTGGACGAATGTTATTCTGGGTTTTGGTATAAAATAGAGCTTCAAAAGGTTAATCAAGTCAAGACATTAACTTGAAATTGAAAAATTTGCACATTCATGCTTCAGGCATAAGGGGAACGATATAAATATTGGTCTGCCGTCATGATTTTAGTAAAAGATTTATACTTAAAAATTTTAGAAATTACATTTAGTTAAGTTTTGTCAAAATTAATCGCAGTGTTGGCCCGAGCTGATAACAAATGCACCACTGTTCCGTTATGCTGCCTTGCAAGTCACCTTCGCAATATTAAAGCAAACTCACGTTGTTCTGTTTATCTCTTGTCAATGGAATAGAAGTTGGAAGATATAGCGAGCAACTTACTTTTACGACTTTGATTATTTGCTGTATAGCTCATATTTCGAGTCAAAGCCAAGATGAGTTAACTGTTTGAGAAAAATAATTGCAGGTTAAAGTTTGTTTTATAACTGCGTAGATGATTTGCACTCGTTTTTCCTTTCTTACAGGTTTGTACTTAAATGTATTTAAAATTCTATGAAAATTATATGTAGATGCATAGGTGGGTATATGTGAAGTACTGCGTACACCCCTGTTCGTTGAAAATATATTATTTGCACTTCCAGCCAATGCCTTTCGAACTTTAAATACCCAAATATTCCTCTTGTGTATACAATGAAATAAATTTGTTTTTTGGCATACCAGTCATAAAAGTCCATCTACCGTTTGGAAGGGGCATAAAACTGCAGGTGCCTTTATTTGTGGAAAAACATCAAGACACACTCCCCAAATTGAAGGCAGAGCTCAGCCAAGCACCAAACAAAGGATGTAAGCACCAATTTTTGTTATTACTATTATTAATCTTTCAGGCGAACAAGGTTTGCAAAACATGAATCATCGCAAAATATGTTCTTTGTTTTCTTTTTTTCAAACTAATGAAAGCAAGAAATGCATTTCGCGCATTGCGTGATTTGTTCACCATGAACCATGAGACACATTTTCACCTAAACGCATAAGTTAAGGGGGCAGCTCCTCCAGACAACGAGTTTTTCAATAACTTTTTGCGAAAAACTCAGAGTGTTTATTATCTTAAAATAAATTGTATATTAATATTCATACTTAAATGAATATACAAAAAATTTGTTTAAATAAAAAAAGCAAAATGGCGGCGCTACAGCTGCTCAAACGTGGGTCTTCTTTAACTTACGCCGGGCAATGTACAGCCTCTTATAATCAACTAAAATCAAACACACAAAAATGTTTCATTAAAATAAGTTACTCCGCTTTGCACTTACCTATTCTTAACGAAA
>JAYXIM010045725.1:0-158774 GCA_037575425.1 Anastrepha fraterculus
TTATATTAATTTGTACTTTCACAATTTAGCCCATAGCACTTCGTTTTCATTAGTTTGATTATCTTAAATCTCACAAATCACAAAACTACCAAGCCATTAATTGAATTTTCACAAACACGCAATTTCTCCTAATTTTGTTTGTTTTGTTCGTTTGTTTTGTATTGCGAAGGGAGCTGACATCAGACTTGTCAAAATCGCGAAAAATAAAGTAACTTTTTTTTAATGACGCCACCTTAGATATTCAATTCCCTTTGGCACTTGATCATTTCTGCATTGAGGTATATAATGTCATTATCATAATAAATAAATTACAATTTTCCTCGTCACTGCTCATGTTGTTAGCTTTTCTTTAGTTTCTGTAGGGTAGATAGAGGCTTAAAATGTTCCACAAAAATATTATCCAGAAAATTTCAATAGGGGTCTTCTCAGACGAAAATGTGTAACGCAATGTTGTTCTTACACTATTAAACTTATCGTTCTCACTAGCTCCTCCAATCAATTATGCATATAAATGCAATCTACTGTACATACACATGGATGTAAATTTGTGAACAAAAAAATCTTGCCTGCATCACATTGCTCTTAATCCGGTGTTTTTAAGAGCTTGAGAACTTAAAATGATAATACAAAACGGAAATATTATTGGAATGCATATTGATGATACCCGGCATACGTCTACCGCGACTACGAATTACATGGTCTATAAGATCAGTCCAATTTTTTACTACTTTTCCTAATGAATTTGGCCGTTTGACGTCAATGGTGGCTTGAATATTGGCTTCCAATGCTACTGGTTTGTCCATATAAGCCAATGACTTAGCATAGCCCCATAAAAAGTAATCCAGAAGCGTTAAATCACACGAATGAGGAGTCTAGTGAATAGGACCATTTCTGGAAAAAAAGTTGCCACCAAAATGATCACTAGGGGAATTATGTTGACCGTAAACTGGTCGTAATGCTCTAGGAATTTCGCGTGCAGAGTTTTTTTTCAAGGTAAATTTCAACAATTTGGAAGTGTTGCTCTGGCGTTGAACGATTTGCGGTGACTTACCAAACCTTACTGCACAGAAATGACAACACAATATGTGTCAACATTGATGCAGCTAAGAACATACCTAATATACATATAATATTAGTTTGAGGGAAAAGAAATCCATTCTTTTCTCGATAGATGGCATTGATCAATATCTCGTAAAGTATCAACCAATCAATTTAAAATTTATGTTCGTTGTCAATGTGACATTTCACACTAAAAAAATTTGTTTGCTGTTTTTTGTTTGTTCCATTCAGTTGTGAGTTACAGGGTGTTAACGGTATGTTTTACAGTTTTTCTTTGAAACTGCAAGGCAGGCCAAATTTTGAATGGTGTTCATGGTGCCAATACAATTTTGGTCGAAAATGTCGATAAAATCCCAGAAATAATGGAAGTTAACCGACATGTTAGTAGTCAAAGTAGTCGCTCAGGAGCTAAAGATCGACCATAAAACAGTTTTAAGGGGTTACATGGGTTTCGTTGGTTCAAAACATCGATTTACTTTTTTTTTGCTTATTAATTTCTACAACATCTCAGGAATATTATCCTAAATTTTCAAGTCGATCTGAGTAATAAATTCGGAGATACAGCCTTTGGAAGGTGTGCGCTCCAAGCCATTTTTATTGTTACTCAAAACTTCAAACGTTTTTCTCTGAGCCGTGTTTTCAAAGTCGTTTGTCAAATGTTCTCGAAAACTACTCAACCGATGATGAAATTTTACACAGGTGTTCGAAATACAATTTACTCGTGCTTGAACGAAGGATTTTTTTTTTCAATTACAACTATTTTAAAAAAAAAAAAAAAATGTCAAGCAAATTTGACCGAAATTTTCATTTTTTTGGAAAAATGTCTGCCAAAATTCCAATTTTTACTTTTTTTTCTTTCCTTCGTTCAAGCGCGAATTTATGGTCTTAACTAAAGCACTTATTTTTGTTTTTTAATTTTTGATGAGTCTGTCGCGCCTTTTTTTCGAGGGGTCACCGGAAATGACGTCACAATGGAGGAGTTTTAATTTTTTTTTTTTTTTTGAAAATTTCAGAAATTATTCTTTAAATAGTATCTATAAGACAGAAAAAAGTTTGAATTAAATAAATATTTTTTTACATAGAAAAAAAAATACTGAAAATAGACCTTTTTTTACCCGACGAAACCCATGTAACCCCTTAAGCCGTTTGCGGGAAAATTTTACTTTCTTAATACGTTGAATTGAGCGTATTTTTTTTGTTTTTGTTTTTAAGTAATTTAACTCACTATATTTTATAATTTTTGTTAAATATGCAATACTAAGCGTAATTGTAATAAATAGTAAAAAAAAAAATATATTTTAATAAATTAAAAACACATTTACATGAAAAGTTATGTTTCATCTTTGTAAAATCACTTATTTGATAAACTGTATATCAAATTCAATAGAAGCAATATTTTTTGTAATAAATCTGCTTTCGTAATTTTATCAGTTATGCTATTTCGTTTTTAACTGAAATTATTTTGCATTCAAAAATCTATTGCAGAAGATACCACTAAATCAATATATGTACAAGGAGGCACAAAATTAATCATCCTATCGGAAGAGTTATAATATTTGCATATGGCGTCGTAAGTCAATCACATTTGACACTGCAGTATAGGTACAAACAGGCAACCAATGGTGCGCGTAAAGTTTAAAATAAAAATTTCCATCACCCAAAATTATTTTTTTTATTTCGTAAAAAAGTTATTCAAATCCAAATTAGCTGATTAATTTTGCCCCACCTTATTTGTATGTGTGTATGTGTGTATCTAAATTAATTAACTTAATTTTATTAAATATGTATATAAGCTATGTAAATAAATATATTCGTTTATCGCTGCTAAGCTTGAGGTAATTAAAATTTGTTATTGAAAGCTTTAATATGAATATATATATATTTTTTTAAATAAAAGCACATGCTTCATTCTTTCTATAATATTAAAAACCTTAAAAATTAACTTTCACGTTAGTGATAATTCGTTTTTGTTTTATAAACAAAAAGTCTAGAAATAAATACATAAATATTTAATACTTTTCACGAAACACATTTTTGTCTTCAATTCATTTCAGTTTTGCGTTTAGTCAACTAACATATTCTTGAAAGTTTTTTATTATTAAAACAATGCAATGTTTTCGGTATTTTTTTTTTTTTTATTGGACATGGGTATTTAATTTTGTATTTTGTTTTTTCTCGTTTTTCTTCATCTCTGTATGCTGCATTTGTATTACTTTTCCGTCGAATTACATTCAAGCAGGTTTTTGTAAAGTTTTTTTAAGAACTGTAGTTATTTCTTATTTTTCTTTTCTATTTTGTTTTTTGTTTTTTTTTTTTTTGGTATTGTAATATCAACTCACACCTACAACTAATTAATTTTACTATAATTTCACCAACATATGCTTACACATCAATGTGTGTATGTATGCACGTGTGAATATATTTTTGGTAAATTTTCCCAGCTCAACAATAAATTTGTGCTTTCCTCGTTTTTGCCTTCAAGTTCTTACAACTTTCGATCTTCGTTGCTTCACAACAATTCATTGGATACAACGAATATTGCGAAAAAGTGCAAGACTTTTTCTTTTCTTGCTTTAATAAATTTTTAAATGATTGATTTAAGATTACTTTATTTCATGCTTTTGTTTTTGGTTTTCCATATCTCTTTTCGATGAGTATTAGAAATATCCGCTCAGGCTATTACGTTAATAGAGAGACGATAGGTTTGTTCTATTTTCCTATGCCTGTATTTGTATAATATGTTTGTATGTACTATGTAGATTTACTTGTATTTAATTACTAAAAAAATACAAAGAAATATTTGATATTATTTTCATCACACATACATATGTGCTTGCATATGTATACAGGAGATATTTTCAAATATGAGTTAAGTGCATAAGAGGATAAACAACAGACAAGTACGATTAAGTGTCATGCATTCAGTCTAACCGGTAGCCGCTCTAGGGGATTCAATATGAATACTCAACCTGAAACCACTATTCACTTAAATTTATGAATGCGGTTGAGACGGAATTAAAAAAAATATACATTGGGTATAATAATAGCATGAAAAATAGTTGCCAGGTGAGAAAGCCAAGATAGTATGAATTGAATAGTTCTAGGTTAAAAAATTTACCCACAAAATTATGTAATATATTCATGAATATTTAGATAATTTGTATCTATAAAAATATAACAACGTTTAGATATATTCATGAAAATGAAGATAAATTTTACATTTATGTTGATTTAAGTAAAGTCCACGAAATTATTATTTTGTTTTAAGAAAGAAAAAAAACAATTTAGAATATTTATAACTAAAACTGCTAGCTAATTTCCAAACGAGGGTTGTTTCAAAAGTCCGTGCAACGTCAGAGAGATGGCACTACTGGCGCATATTGAGGTTATATTTAGTTAGTTTCTTTTGGAAGAACACCCAAGTTTCAGACAGAAATGCCTTAGCAGTTGCGGTCGCAACTTTCAGCGGGTTTCAACTTGTTTCTAATCCCCCTATTCTCCAGGCGTGACTGCCTCGGATCCCTCAGACTACTATTTCTTTCTCCATTTGAAGAAATGGCTGGCAGAAAAAAATGTATTCAAACGAAGAGGTAATTACAGAAACGAATGGCTATTTTTCGGAGCGAATCAACAAACTAGAACAGCGTTAGATGAAGTGTATAAGCCTAGAAGGAGATTATGTCGAGAAAATAAAGAAAAAGCTGAAGCATTTGCTCAACATTTGCAATCAGTTTTTCAACCGAACTTGATTCCCAATAACGAAAATACTACTCAGGTGCATAACTTTTTGGATTCGCCTTGTCAGTTAAGCTTTCCCATTCGGAAAACTTCTATTAAGAAAGTAGCGAATGAAATTAAGCAAATAAAGCTTAAAAAATCTCCAGGTTTTGACAAAATTGATGGACTTACCAAAAGAACCTGCCTCGCCTCCAAAATGTATTAGACTTCTTACCTATATATAATATATAATGCGATGCTTAGACTCAATCACTACCCAAGTCAATGGAAATGCGCCGAGGTAATCATGATACCGAAACCTAACAAACCAGAGCACTGCCCGTCTTCATATCATCCAATTAGCTTGCTGGTGACCTTCTCTGAGGTATTTGAAAAGATACTTTTAAGAAGAATGTTACCTGTTTTAGAGGACTGCGATATAATACCTGAACATCAGTTTGGGTTTAGGAGGGGGCATGGGACTTCTGAGCAATGCCACCGAATTGTTCAAATTATCAAGAATGCTTTTGAATATAAACAGTATTGCACTGCGGTATTTTTAGATATCAAGCAAGCATTCGATAAAGTTTGGCTCCCAGGGTTACTCTATAAAATAAAAAATTGGATTCCAGCCCCTTACTATTTAATTATAAAGTCATATCTTAGTGGTCGTACGTTCTATGTCCATGAAAAAGATGAATCTTCAGTGTTGTACTCAATTAATGCTGGAGTTCCTCAAGGAAGCGTATTAGGCCTCGTTCTATACACAATATTTACCGCTGACCTACCGATTAACAGTAACATAGATGCTGCAACATATGCTGATGATACAGCTTTTATTGCCACAAACTGTAATCGTAATGACGCATCACTTCACCTACAGCAACAACAACTGAATATGGTTGAAAAATGGCTAATGACTTGGAAGATGGAGGTTAACACTCAGAAGTCTGTTCAGATAACGTTTACTTTGAGAACCGGGAATTGTCCTCCCGTATTTTTGAATGGCTCTACCATACCTGAAAGTGAAACTGTCAAATACCTCGGAGTACATTTGGACCGAAGAATGACCCGGAAAACCCACATTAAAGAGAAACAGAAACAACTCAAGTTTAAAACGAAAAAAATGTACTGGCTCTTAGGCTCGTGATCACAACTTAGTCTCGAAAATAAAGTACTGCTCTGCAAAGCTATCTTAAAACCCGTATGGACAGCTGCAATTCAGCTTTGGGGAACAGTGAGTAACTCAAACATTGAAATCCTCTTAAGATACAAGGCTATGACTTTACGAAGCATTGTTGGTGCTCCTTGGTATATAACTAACTTCGAAATTCACAAAGACTTAAATGTACCTTATGTTAGAAATGAAATCACCAAAGCCTCTCGAAGATACCTAGATAGACTGTCGTACCATGAAAACTTACCAGCAAGAAATCTTCTACACCTATTGTGTAGGATGGATGTCAAACGCCTTAAAAAAATCATATTTTGGATCTCCCAAACAGATTTGAGGAAACATAATTGATTTGTAGCGTATATAACTGTTTTTCAATATATTGATTGGTCTCAATGGAGCGCAATCAATCGTGTCATAATTCTTATATTTAAAAAATTTTCTGATTGATAGATCGGTAGATTGCAAATAAAATTTATTCATAATAAAAATAAAAAAAAAACTACTCGTTACAATGATACTGGTAGCATCGCGGAACGTCAAAAGACTGCGACGTCACGTGAAATGGTTCAAAAAGTGAAGAAACGACTTGAGCGAAATCTCCGACAAAGCGCCAATCAAATGACGAAATAACTAAAAATATCTGACCGTAGCATCCACCGCATACTGAAAAATGATCTCGAAGTCAAGCCTTACAAGATCCAAGATCCAAAACGCGCATGATCTGACACCAAAGCAGCAACAAGTCAAATTTGAGAGAGCGAAGGAGTTGCTTAGCTTGGCCGAAAGCGATCAATTTCCGAACATTGTGTTTTCTCCCAAAACGATATGGTTTATTTGACCCCACCGTTCATACGAGAATTTGAGTCATCGATTGGCCACCGGGAATCAGCACCCGCAGGTAATCGTTTGGGCCGCTGTAACCGCAGATGGACGCTCTCCAATCGTTTTCCTCGCGCCTGGCGTCAAGGTAAAGTATTCTGGAAGTTGCTTTGAAGCCGTGGGCAGACGAACATTTTGGTGGCAGACCACGGATGTGTCAACAGGACTCGGCACCGTCTCACAAAGCTCGAGTGAAACAAAAATGGCTAAAAAACAACGTTCTCAAATTCACCAGACGCGAATACGATGGATTATTCTCTTTGGCCCATTTTGGAGAGCAAGGTCCGAACTAAACGTTTCACCAGTTTCGAGGCGCTGAAAAAAGCCATTGTCCGCGAGTGGGCCAAAATACCTGCAATCACATTTGGGCAGCTTGTGATTCGTTTCTGAACTGTCTCAAGGCCATAGTCAAGGCAAACGGTTGTCATATCGAGCAAAAGTAAATGGATTCTTAATTTTGAATTATTTTCACAAATTTTTTACTTTGAATTGAATAAAAATAATTTTTCAAACTAAATCTATGGCCCTTTTTAATTGGTTACACTTCGAGTGCCGGACCCCGTACTTCCTCCTAAAAACTAAAAACCAACAAAAATATTTATAAAAATATTAAAAATAACCGAAGATATTATACTTAAACAATGCATGCCAAAATTTACTACATTGAAAAAATTTCAAAATTATAAAATGTTGTTCAGAAGTTTTTCAGTTTACTTCTTTCTTATAATATTTAAGCCTACAAGTAAAACGATTTTAAGAAATATGTACGACAATGACCAAAATATAATATTGGATAGTCGAAAAGGTCTTTTCGTATTTTGTCAATAGATGTCGTTTGAGTCATCTATCTCCAGTGCTACCAATCATATTGTGTCATATCATACGAGTATGGTGTTAGAAAGGTGACATTTTAAGCTTCATTTAACCAAAAAAAATTAAATTCGGAGAAGTTGAAAAAAAGTTATAGCTGTTCAAAAATGAGTGAAAATAATGAAGAAATTCGCTATACAGTAGGTTCTGTTTTTATGCGGTAGATACGTTCCGCAAGAAACAGCATAAAAAAAAAACAGCATAAAAAAAGCTACTAGTTCTATAGTAAAACTATAGATACGTTTCAAATGCTAAAACCGCATAAATCTGAAATAATCGCATAAAAAAGGGCACTAGTCCCATATTATTACTATAGATACGTTCCATAGACCGCATGAATCTGAAATAATTAAATAAAATCGCATAAACAAAATATTGTATCTTTGAAAATTATATCTTTATATATCTTCCATACTTGTAGGGTTAGCATTTCTGATGTAATCTGTGATGAGTTTTTGCTTAGCTGGTTTAGAATCTTGTTTATATGTACAATTCCCGATAGGTCGACATGCATTTTGTAATTTAAAAAAAAAACCGCACTATTTCAAAACCGCATAAAAAAAGCCGCATAAAAACAGAACCTACTGTATTTTGAAATTTTTGTATAAAAAAGGGAATAATGCCACGCAAGCCACCTATGAAATTTGTGAAGTTTACGGAGACGATGCTGTATCAGTTCGTGTAGCACAACAATGGTTCGCTCGCTTCCGGTCTGGAAATTTCGGTGTAAAAGATGCACCTCGCTCCGGTCGACCTATCGTTCAAAAAGTCGATGAAATTATGGAAAAGATTGACCAGCACCGCCACATAAGCTGCCATGACATCGCCAAGGCACTAAACATTCATCATCAAACGGTTTTGAACCATTTAAAAAAGGCTGGTTACGAAAAGAAGCTCGATGTTTGGGTACCACATGAATTGTCTGTGAAAAATTTAATGCACCGAATTAACATCTGCTATTCTTTGCTGAAACGAAATGAAATCGAACCATTTCTGAAGCGAATGGTAACAGGAGACGAAAAGTGGATCAAATACGACAATAATGTGCGAAAAAGATCATGGTGCAAGGGTGGTGAAGCTCAACAAATGGTCGCAAAACCAGGATTGACGCCTCGAAAGGTTATGCTGTGTGGTTGGTGGAATTGGAAAGGAATCATCCACTATGAGCTGCTCCAGCCTGCTCGAACGATTGATTCTACACTTAACTGTCAACAACAGATGAGATTGAAGCAAGCAATCGAAAATAAACGGCCAGAACTGATCAGCAGAAAGGGCGTCGTCTTCCATCAGGACAACGCTAGGCCACACACATCTTTGATGACTCGGCAAAAACTGGGAGAGCTTGGCTGGGAAGTTTTGATGCATCCACCATATAGCCCTGACCGTGCACCATCGGACTACCATTTGTTTCGGTCAATGCAGAACTCCCTTAATGGAGTAAAGTTGGCTTCAAGAGAAGCCTGTGAAAATTACTTGTCGCAGTTTTTCGCCGAGAAACCACAAAAGTTTTACACTGATGGAATAATGTCTCTAGAAGAAAAATGGCAAAAGATGGTCGACCAAAATGGTACATATTTGGTTTAATAAAGTTCATTATAAATATAAAAAAAAATGAGTTGAAGTTTGATTAGAAATACGAAAAGACTTTTTCGACTACCCAATATAATACTGGGATCGCTGGATATAGAATCGCTTAGTTTAATAATAGAAGCTGAAAATGTATCACAAAGGTGTTTAAAACCATTACAAAACAATTCTTGTTACTGACTCCTACTTCGAATCACCTTTTTTGCGTTTAAAGAACTTCCAATTTAGTTTGAGATGCAGTTCGCCTTGCTAATTAACTCCAACCAACCAGCCAGAAGAACTAAACACGTTTTCCAAGGAATTTCTGTCTGAATTTTCTTTTACGTGTAATTTCGATTTTCGCTAATTTCTATTCTGTGTCAAATTAATGTAACCTTAACTATAATCATTAGACTTTTTCTGTTTACTTTCAACACCTGCGCTCTTTCACTTCTTTGGCACCAGTATACATTCTTTTAATTTTTCGCTTCTGTAGGCATTATTACAAATACAACTATAATATTCAATCTTTTAGTTTCAACAACGATTATCTTTGGTTTTAAATTGAGATCCAATAAAACGTTACATATGTATGTATCTTTGTATATTCACCTAAGCCTGCTACAAACTGCTTTTATAGCTCCTTTAGTTAGTTTCCTTCTTTGACGAGGCTTCTAAATACATAACCACTTATATAACCACATACTTATGCATGTATGTGTATAAGCACGCGCCTTTACATTGTATTAGTGAATGTAAATATATTCGCATGCATATCGCACATGTATGTGCGTAAGCTTGAGTTTCTTATGACTTGGGTTCCTGACTGCGCCAGCAGCAGAAAACATTATATCCTAATTATAGATTTGTTTGCGTACCCGTGCCACCGCCTCCACCAGTTGTGGCTGCTGTTCCGGCACCGACGCCGACACCGACACCGCCGCTACCACCACTGACCCCACCACAGTCCCTGGTACTTAGCACGCCCACTGTATTGACTGACAGGCCCAACCCACCATGCTGTATTGGCAGTCCAGCGCCGCCAGTTAGTAGATCGTGCTCGGTTTTGGCCTGTCGCAGCCAATTGCGTAAATCTCTGGTACGCTCCACCAGACTGGTGGTATAGTTGACGGCACGTGGGCTTTGCGAAACAATGGTATTTGCTGCAAGTACAGCACCACCCATGGAATTCTGCATACGTCCAGTAGCTAGTTGGCGATACGTTTCCAAGCGATCGGCCAAAGTTGGTATGGATTGGGGCGCATGCATAACCGTGCCAACGGTCTGAGGGTGCGCATGTGGTGTTGTAGGTGTGCTGACACCAGCCGAGAGCATGTGCGACCAATTTAAGTCAGAGGGCGAGATCATAGGAATACCTAGAAATAAATTGGTTTAACATTGCATTGTAATAGCGCATATCAAAACGGTTCACTTGCATTACCTCCATGCTGCTGACTTTTTCCCAATATGTCAAGTATTTCCCGTATCTCCGCATTGAGAATTTCTAGATTTTGTATGCACTCGGTTGATTCCTGGTGATAGGTTTCTTTGCGCTTGTGCAAATTATGTGTGTCGCCGCCACTCGCAAAATCAGTGCTGCTAAAGCCGGAACTTGAATGCGATGAGAGATCACTGAGCGTCGCATCATCCTTCTGCTCTACACCCAACAAGTCCATAGTGGGTTTTTCCTTCTCGTAAATTCTCAAAAGGCTCTGCTCTAAGTGACGCAAACGTATTACCTTCTCGCCCAGTAGCGCGCGTGTGCGATGCAAATTTACTTCCATTTCAGTCAATTCTTTTTCCTCTTGTATGACCTGGTCTAGTGAGTGACGCGTTGTTGAAGCCTTGTGGCGTTGCTTGATCTCACGTTGACGTGCGCGGAAGTTGGTACGTTGTGTGCGCAACGATTCTTTAGCACGTCGCACACTATCACGCTCCAAGTGTATGCGATGTTTGAAGAACTCAAGCTCTGAACTATTACCAGCACCGGCACGATCGTTGGATATATCGGAGAATGGATAGCGCAAATGGTATGTGGTGTCGAGTGTATTCTCTGGAAATTGATCTTCTAAATCTTCTAGCTTCTGCAGTTGGTGACGCAAATTCTCAACTGGTGTGCATGGTCGGTCGGTCTTGTAATTGTCCGAGTTCAAACGTGAAGTTGAGGCAGACTTCATGCGGGAGAATACCTTTTTGCGTTGCCCATTGCCACGTCCATTGTTATTGTTTTCTTGATTACATTGGAAAGCAGCCTCTGAGTCGGAGTTTCCGTTGTCGCTCAAAACTGGAGCGGGCAAATATCGTCCCTTACTATAGTTATTAGATATGGTCGTGTCTGACTGGCTAATCGAAGTAGTTGTATCATCTTGCACCTGCAAGTGCTTTATATACTTAGAAGCAATGCCCGGCTTACGTACCATCGGCATATGTGTGCGGTCATTTGAGCGATCGCGCCCAGTGAGGCCATGTTCCTTGTTGTTGGTTAAAGGTGTTAAATGAGTTTTAGGTGGCACTGGTGGCTTTGGACCCTTACCACCTAACACTGAATGAGGTATTGCACCCACACTGGTACCACCATGCTCTTGACAAGAAGTTGACAATGAAAGTGAACGATTCTCGCTGTTGCCGATCGATGGTTTATTCGATATGGACCTTTCAGTCTCTGAGCCCGTTGTAGTAGTATTCGTATGCAGGCTTTGTTGGTGCAACGCCTGCGCTTCTCGTCGCCGATTGCGTCGCTCCAAGGACAGTTTGACATCTGTTTTCAAACGTACATATTTCTCTTTCAAACAACGATACTTATCTTCCAGTAAGCGCTTCTCACAACGTACCTTCTCATACAATCTATCTTCGCCTGTTTCGCGCATGCGCTGCCGTTCCAACTCTAGTTCGTGCGCTAGTTTATCCCGCATCTCTGAATGTTTGCGCGCATGTTCTTTTTTGATGATTTCTTCTTCACTTTTCAGATCTCGTTCGAGATCCTGCAAGATTTCAGTATGATTCTTCTGCAGTGTGGCCATATGCGCCTTGTGCTCATCTACTACTACTTTACGTTTCGTGTTCAACTCTTCCTCCAATTGAGTGCGATATTCACTCAAGCGCGTATGGAATGTTGTCTCCATTTCTTGTCGATGTGTGCCCAATCGTGAATCGTACTCTTGGCGTATGCTCTTCAGTTTTTGCTCGTGGTCGAGTTTGATCGCATCTATTTCGCCTTGAAGTTCATACTCCAAACGTTCACGTTCTTCCTGCAGTAATACTTCTTTTTGCTTTTCCGCCTTTTGGCGAAGAATTTCGTACTCCTTGTCATTTTCCTGCTCGATTCGTGCGCGGCTGCATGATTCTCGTTCAGTTTTGTCAGCATCTTTTTTCAGAAATCCAACAAGTTTCGAAGCCACCTTCAATGTACGCAAAGCAGATTTCTCTTGAATAGACTTGGTCTCAACTTTCTCAGTGTCAAGATTATTTTTCGGTGCTTTTTCTTCCGATTCAAATGGATTAACTGCAGGTATAATCGAATTCACGGAATCCTGTTCGGATTTATTAATAATAAAGCTACGCACCGAACTGCCCTTTGACTCAGAGTCGGTGTCCTCGTAGAGCGGTTTAATGGTTGTGGAACTGTCTTTTAGCTTTTCAAGGTAACTCACCACAGATGCGGGTTGAGGTATGCTACCAGATTCAGTGCTTTGTGAGCGTACCAACTCAGAGAGTTTAGCGCGATCTCGTTCCGGCAGGTCCATTGAAAGGCTTTGTGCCTTCAGCATTTGTATGGTTTGCGCCTTTGGTACCGCTATAACTTGTATATCCTTCACATGTTTCTCATCATTGATCAAGAATGGATTAAGACTACGCAACGGTACTCCACCTTCAGCGCCTAGTGCACCGTATCCCACACAGCCATCAACTTCATCATCATCATCGTCATCCTCTTCATCCCAAGGATCATCGTCTTCCGCTTCATCGTCGTCCGAACCTGCTGATACTTCTGGACTTTGGGTAACCTTTCGCGAACTGCTCGGTTCTTCTTCTGGTGAACCGCGCATTTTTGTTTCTTCCAAATTGAAACGTACACTCTTTTTGTCTTCCAAACCACCATTTTCTGGATCCTCCTTCTCGAATCTTCGACGCATATCTGTTAAACTTGAATCGCGCAATATGCCCTTCACACCCGGTGGTGTACCGGCCATACCTTCAACAACGATATTACTCGAGTTCGTATTCATGAGCATTGCTGCCGTGGCTTGATTCAGACCTGCTTCCATCTGCTTTCGTGACTTTAGAAACATCGCACCAGTACCCGATAACACAAAAGCACGTTTATCTGCAGCACCAGCCGCTCCCACATCTGGTGTTTCACTCTTATTTGCAGCTGCCAACTTTGAGGAGAAACTCTCGCCACCGAATTTCATAGCTAGTGAGATTTGTGGATTTGTTTTGGATACTTCAAAGCGTGAACCTTTTACCGGCTGGAAAGTCAATCCGAAATTTTTACTTCTGGATTCCAAAAAACGACTAACACCACCACTAAATCCGCTAGTACTTGTGCTATTAGAAGTCGAACCTGAATTACTCGATAATCCTAGACCCATAATGTTAGAAACATTACTGGCAATACCACCACCACCAATCGTGCCACCGACAGCACTATTGGCAGACCGTACGGTGCAATTCGTATGGACATTGCTCACCGGCGAAGACATTTCATTTGTATTGTTTGTGTTGTCACATTCATCATTGCCTTGTAGGCTGCGTATACCTGAGTCCAGCTGCGACGCATCGTCGGAATTGTCTATCACGGGTGTGGCCGCTATCGCTGCGTGCTTTTGCCGCGCCTGTTCAACCATCTCACGGTACACCACATCAAGCGGATGGTCCCATTGCGATTGTTTTGTTTTTGTATTGTAGTAATAGTGCCCACATTTCTCCTCGGAATAACTGAAAGAGAAATTGTCGTAATTGCAAATTGTGTTTTCATTATAAATATGGAAACATACATATGTACATATATACGAGTATATATAATATAAGCGTGCGCTAGGTAATAAATGTAAGGGATTATCGTCAAGGTAAGTGTGAAGGAAATATAATATTATGAAGAGAATTTCTATTTTTATTTGAGTTTATAAATATTTGAAGTTGCCATTAAAATTTGTGATTGTGAATTCTTGTAAGATCTTTGATTTGTCAATGGTCAGCTACCACGATTGTACAGCCAGGTGAGATATCTGGGAGCCATACTAGCTTCTGGGCTGAATCGTGAAAATGAATATCGAAAAAGATATAAAAAACTGTGTGAGCTTCACCTTTTACTACTGCAAGCCACTTTTTAGGAAGGCATGGGCTCCTCAAGTAAAAAAAAAAACTTCAAATGGATTCCAATAGGGTGGAATAGAACAACTTGTGTATGAGGAAATAATTAAGTTCTTTCTTTATTCGAAAGGCGCATTGTTCAAACCTCCACCTCAACTTCGCACGATGGCACGTATCCAATCTTCAACACACACACAGCCTGCCAACATCGTCCGGTCTCCACTTAAAGCCCTTATACATGTACACAATCAAAGTGTATCCAATCTTATGTTGTGGGAACCTTGTAGACTACATCTACGTAAACATGATAATATTAAACTAGAAAGAGTACAGAGGGCAGCGAACACACTTTTCTTTCTTATTAATCTTCACATAATATGTACATCCCATATCAGCGTCTGCTGTACGGCTCCGAGAACTGGGCTTATGAAAAGAAAGATGAAGGAGGATAATTAAGTTCTTTTTCCTTTACCCTAACTCTTCGGCTGGCGTAGACGAATGGGTTGGTGCGTGACTACCATTCGGAGTACGTAGATTCGTATCTTCGTGAAACTCCACACTGAAAAACATTTTTTGCCTAATAGCGGTCGGCCCTCAGAGTGTATTCCTGCTCCTCATAAAAAATATCTGCCGTTCAGAGTCGGCTTAAAACTGTCCCTCCATTTGTGGAACAACATCAAAACGCACACCACAAGTAGGAGGAGGAGGAGGAGCTCGGCCAAACACCCAAACGGGTGTAAGCGCCAATTATATATATATATATATATATATATATATACTAGGCCGGGTCGATTTGTGGGGAGGCAAGAAAATCGCCCATTGCTCTGTGAAAATCATATTCTAGGGATCAAAATAAGAAACTTTGCCGAAGAAACTATACCTCTAAAATGAATTCTGATGTCCCCCAATTTGAGTCGAACTTTTTAGTTTCTTTTCTCATGTAAAGGCCAAAAATGGTGATATTTTGAAATGATTGTATGGGGAACCCCCAGGAGAATTTCAGGAGGTATGCCACTGGCATGGGTGGATCGGCCGTCCAAAGTTAGTGGGGGTCGGTCATACATTTGGACTCGATTGGAGCACTCTAAATGGGTCAAAGTGGGATTTTTCGTTCGACCCAAATTGGGGGACATCAGAATTCGTTTTAGAGGTATGGTTTCTTATTTTGATACCTAGAATACGATTTTCACAGAGCAATGAGCGATTTTTAAATCGACCCGCCCTAATATATACTTATATACAACGGCAGTCACTGATAATACGGCCTGAAACCAAATTCCTTTTTCCGGAACTTGATATATCAACCTGTAATAAGCTCTTATACTCGTATAGCGACAACTTCAAATTGGAGCGGCGAATCGGTTTCAAGAGTTGGATCAGATTTTTGTTCAGGCTCCCTAGCAGTTTGTATCTCCTTTCATCGGGCCAATTCTGCAATGCAGTACTTTATTGAATAATGAATGCAAACCGCTTTTGGTACACTTAATTTAGGTGTTCTTGGTAACCGAAACATCGTCAGAAACGGCTTTTTCCAAGATGTTGCCAGAGAGGGGTTCTTGAAGCCTCAAGCAATGAAGCAACAAATGCTTTTAATTCCTGATTCGTCATCAAATGGGTCAGAGCCAAACTCTCTTGTCTAGGTACCACCTACAATGATTACAGCGGAATCTACAGGGATGAAAACAAAAAAGTGAAAGAAAGCAAAGAATGATTCTGGGGGCATTTCGAGAACGATTCTCGACAATACCTGCATACCTAATGACTCCACAAAATTTTCAGTGATATCAAGTACGTTAGTTGGGAGTGTACTCGGAAAAAGTTCCTTAAATTTCCTTAAATTGCTGAGATCTACGCTATAGAAAAAGCAGCAAAAACGATAAGATTGTTGGACTTACCTCCAGCAAGCCCTACCATTTTTGTTGATTGTCAAACGGCGATGAAGGCACTGGCCTCAACGAGCATCAATTCAAGACTTTGTTAAAGAATGCAGGAGGTCGCTCTCGCTTACCCAACAACACAACAACTCACTTTGTTGGGATCCCGGCAACTCTGGCGTGACGGGAAATGAAATAACGGATGAATGTGCAAGGAAAGGGTCTGAGCTAGACTTTCAGCGAGTGGTAGAGGATATAAACATTTCTCTAAGCGAATTATACACTGCAATTGACTTAAGCGTAATCGCGGAAATCAATAGAAGTTGGTCTCGGACTACTAAGTGCCGGGTCTGCAAAGCGCTCCGACCAAAGCTGAATCTTACGAGGACCATACGTCTGTTTGGATTCAACAGATCAACTACCAACGTTTCACAGGTGCTATAACGGGTCACTGCGCTATTGGCACCCTGGCCAGTAGATTATGTGTACCCCACAATGACTTCTGCATGAGTGTTGGAGATGAATAAGGAATTGAGTCGGTGCAACACCTCCTCTCTGAATGTCCTGCACTTCAAAGGAGCCGTGCCAAATATCTTAGCGATTATTTCTTTAAAGACCTGGGAAACTTACAAAATGTCGCACTGGTTACCAATGGACTAGTTACCTTCTTAAAAAGATCGAAGTGGTTTAAGCAACTTTGTTAGGGGATGGAAATCAAATGCAAGTATCACAATAGGCCTTAAGGCCACCGAGTGGCTTGCCTTGAACAAGCAACCTGGCTATCTTAACCTAACTACGTTAATTGATTTTAACACAGTCATCCGAAAACTATGACTGTAAATTGTAATTAGTTGTTACTTATGCTTACTTAGATTAAAAAATTTGCAAAAAATTATCGATGTACAGTGTAAGCCTACGCGCGTATCTTAAAAGGGCAAATACAAAGTCTTCTCTGTCCCCTCTGCTACTCTGGGGTAGAAGACGCGTAGGTGCCCGTCTGAAATGATTCCGAACCTAAAAGGAAACGTGGATTTTAGATGATATTAAAAACTTTCTTGAAATAAGCATTCCACAGTTAGACTAAATCTTTTTCCCGAAATTCTAACTAATTTTCAACGGAAACTCATTCATCTTTTTGAAATGAAAGCAACCATCAAGGATGATAGATTTACAAAAATGCTCTTTAGCTATGGTGAAAAAGAAAATTGTGAGGGAAACTTCGGCTGTCACGTCACTTGGGAGACTCGCCAGCCAAAATCTGCACGATCATTTCACATGTATTCACACACTCGTACAATCAGTCGTTGTTCAGATGGCAATGAAGTGTCATTGGTTGATTTTCTTCGTATATTAGCAACACAATCTCAGTATTTTTTGTGTAGACACACCTCAATTGACGCCAACCCATCAGCTGATCCTATCAAATTCGCTCAGAGCCGAATAACGGCCTGTTAAAGAGCACACCTCTAAAATATATAAGCAACCATTGCCCGATTACCTATACACATTACTATAAAATATGTCATTCAGATAGCGGATTATTGACTAGCCAAATTGACTCGATCTAGAGATTGAAAAACCCGCACGTGATTATAGAACAACCAGGGCTTTCACAGAGTGGAAAATATGGCGTGGATTCTAAAGTTGTGACATCAGTAGCCATTCTAATGGCTGCTAGAAACGCAATTTCGGTGAGCGTTAGATAGTTTTGATTACTGACTTGTGAGTCATTACTTCGATTCCGTTGATACAATTTTGTAAACATATTTATGCAAATCTTTTAAACTCTTCAAACTCTTCTACATATCATCTGAACTGATTTTTTGAAAAGCATATTTTTAAAAACTAATTTTATTGATAAGAAACTCGATTTTAAGAGATATTTCCACATCGGTCCTACTCACGTAAATATTCATATTTTTCGGAAATATTTCGGCGTATTTTTATGATTCCCATTCAACTTCTGCTGGACACTCACTTCCCTGGATCACTTGTGCTAGACGAGATCTCTGTGCCGGCAGAAACTACTACATCTGCGAGTGCTGAGAACTTAAAACTAGCAAACAAGCTATTCCATGAAAAGCGGGTACAATGGGCGATATCAACATTCAGCCCATACAAATCTCATGGTCCTGATGGGATATTCCCCTGTCTTTTACAGCAGGGTGCACACCATATTATCCCTAATTTGACCAGACTATACAAAGCTAGGATATTTACTTACAAAATGGGCTGAGATTAAGGTTGTATTTATTCCAAAGGTAGGGAAAAAACCCGAACAATTGCCTAAATCATACAGACCAATTAGTCTCAGCTCATTTTTCCTTAAAACAGTGGAAAAGATAGTTGATCAGTATATTAGGGAAAACAATCTAGCTAACTTCCCACTGCATCGACTTCAATTTGCCTATCAACAGGGAAAATCCACTGAGACTGCAATACACAGCCTGGTAACAGTTATTCAAAAGGCTATTGAGTCCAAACAGATAGCTCTATGTGCATTTATTGACATATCAGGGGCTTTTTATAACACTTCCTATGAGGCAATCTATAATGCCCTATATCTAAAGGAGGTACCTGAACCCATCACTAGATGGATAATATTCATGCTGAAATCTAGGACGATCAGCACCGAACTAGGAGGAAGAATCAAATCTATTAAAGCCACAAGAGGTTGCCCTCAAGGAGGCGTACTCTCTCATCTTCTGTGGACTCTAGTCATAGATGAACTTCTCCACAAACTGAATAACCTAGGGTTTCACATTCAGGGCTACACTGATGACCTAGTAGTTTATGTACTAGGCTGGCATGAGGAAACCATTTCAGATCGCATGCAGCAAGCCCTTACAATAATAAACAAATGGTGCATGAAAAAGGGATCTCCATTAACCCATCCAAAACAGCACTTGTACCGTTTACTAGGAGAAGGAACATAATGGAACAATACTTCAACTCTCGACAGAAGCGAACTATCTTGGCGTCAGTCTTGACAAAACACTTACGAGGAATTCCCATATTGAGAAAGTTACTTCAAAAGCCACAAGGGCATTCTTTGCCTGCACAAGGCTTTTTGGTTAGACATGGGGACTAAACCCTAGAATGACCTTCAGTACATTCACCACAGTTGTGAAACCCATAGTCACTTATGCATCATTAGCATGGAGGCCCAAGGTCAAGCAAAGAAAAGCAGTAAACGAACTAAACAAACTGCATCGCCTAATATGTGTTGGTATTACAGGGGCTATGAAAACATGTCCCACGGTGTGCTCCTGAACATACCACCACTTCCAATCTTCATTGAAAGGGAAGCTCGCTCGAGTGCCGTAAGATTAAAAGGTATATCTGAACTTAAAAGTGGGGATATGAAAGGACATTTAAAGATCTTAGAAGGCTTCCTACATAGTCCCATTTTTCATAGGGATGATATACTATCATCCAAACCAATACTCTTCAGGAACTTCCAAGTTATAATTAATGAACGCACAGACTGGAGAACTAACTCTATCTCTTTTAAACCTGGCTCCCAGCTATGGTTTACTGATGGGTCCAAATTGGAAAATGGTAGAACAGGGGCAGGAATCAATGGGCCTAAATTCAAAAAATCGATTCCGATGGGATTCTACCCAACAATATTCCAGGCAGAAATACATGCCATTGAAATATGTGTGAGAGAATGCTTTAGCAGGAAAATGAGAGGTACTCACATCTACATACTTTCAGGTAGCCAAGCAGCTCTAAAAGCCCTTCTATCAACAACTATCACCTCTAAATTGGTAAATGATTGCCTAAACCTTCTCAACACGTTAGGGAACCTCCACATAGTAACACTAGGCTGGATTCCGGGACATGAAGGACATGAGGGAAATGAAATGGCTGATGACCTTGCAAAACAAGGAGCAAATATGCAACTTACAGGTCCTGAGCCTTTCTGTGGACTCACAAAAGGCCACATCAATGAATTCCTTAGGAAATGGGAAGAAAGAAAATTTGCTGCACACTGGCTAAACTGTGCCGGTCAGCATCAAGCCAAACTATTCCTAAGTCCCAACAAAGGAATATCTGACAAGCTTCTCTCACTAAGCAGAGTAGATCTGCGTCTTTTAACAGGATATCTTACAGGTCACTGCAGCCTGAGGTATCATCTAAATAATATTGGTCTATCTGAGACCAATGTCTGCCGCTTTTGCGAAATGGACATAGAAAGCTCAGAACATGTGCTTTGTGAATGTACTGCGTTGGGCAGACAGAGACTTCATCACCTTGGTGGTATCGTAGTATCTCCATGCAATCCTTGGAACAACAAACCCAAAATTGTGCTAAAATTTTTAAAAAGCCTAAAACTCTAGGGTTACAAAAATAGGCCTTTCATAATAGATCAGCTCTGGTCGCAGTGCGTAATGGCCTTCTAATAATAATAATAATATGATTCCCATGAACAAACGGCTACTTTTTGTGAGGCATATTTAGAAATAAACTTCCACTTTTTACTTAGCAACGAAATATTCAATAAATATCAATGGCATTTTACTAACGCCTTGCCCGTAGATATTTTTTGACCCGTTGCTAGAAAACTGATATTTTGAAGCTGCCCATGGGTATACTCCGAAGTCTGCAAGTATATTTATTTTTGGTAAGCCATAGTAAATTTCAAAACATATGTATATATGTATGTATATTTTACTGAGAGAGGGGTATTTAAATATCTACAATATTAGGCAATTTAAAAAGTTGTAACTGGAAGCCAAACCCTATGGCAGCTTTCCTTATTAGAAGCTCATTTTCTATTACACTCGTTCCATATTTCCTTGTATTTATTTTGCTTATGTACTTATCGATATAAATGTGTATGTATGTGCATATGTAAATTTGTATGTAAATATGCCTATATGTCTACTTAATTTCCATTATCTGAAAAATACTGTGTGCGCATACAAACGTACCATATTTTCCAATCCGTTGGCAATGCTTGCATCAACCCCTCTTTGGCTAAATAAAGCAAATGCGGCTCTTTAACTGGATCAATGCCAACCATCAAAGCATAATCTTGGATTTCTAGAATAAAAAAGAAAAACGTATTGTCATTTTGAAAGGTTTGTGAGTAATGCGACTAAGAGTTAATTGCGTTGAGAGATAATCATAAAAAATAGGACACTATAAATAAGTGGATTTCTTAAATATCGATGTGTTTACCTATTTGTGATAAAATCAATAGAATATTGTTAAAAATAAAACAGAAATCATTGCAAATTGGGTTTCTTATTGCATACTGCAGACAAAATATGCCCCAGCAGCGCTGTAATAAGATTGAACACTTTAAGTAAGTGGGTAAACCCTAGTTACGGTCACTGTATGAACTCCCACCTCCAATTACAATCACAATATTCGCGATCCTCCTATCCACAAGGAAAGAGTAAAATAGGATATTGTAAGACGTGTACGAGGTGTTTTCAAAAAGTTAGGTAAATTTTCAAAATTCCCGGGCTACGTGCATTCGAATTTCGATTATTATTTTTTTAAGTTGGTACCCTCATCTCGAAGATATGTTCTCGATTTTAGCAATATTGTATGTTTAGTTTGTTTGTGAGAGGCATAAATAAGAAAGTGTTCGGCGATTTTCTGCTATCAATGACGACGCTCGCCCTGGACGCTCCGGCACATCCACAACCTATGAAAATGTTGAGAAAGTGAAGAAAATTGTTATGAAGAATCGTCGAATCACAATTAGAGAAGTTGCTGAGGATGTCGGCATATCGGTTGGCTCATGCCATGCAATCTTTTCGGAAATTTTAGAAATGAGGCGTGTGGCAGCAAAGTTCTTTCCAAAATTGCTGAATTTTGACCAAAAACAACATCGCATGAGCACCGCTCAGGAATTGTTGAATGACGTCAACGATAATCCAGATTTGCTTAAAAGGGTCATACGTGGTGACGAATCATGGGCATGCGGTTATGTATCGAAACCAAAGCCCAATCGTCCCATTGAAAGAGACCAGGAAAGCCAAGACCAAAAAAAGCACTACAAGTTCGATAAAATGCTAAAGTTTTGCTCACTGATTTCTTCGATTACTGTGGCGTAGTGCATCAGGAGTTCTTGCCACAAGGTCGTTCGGTAAATAAGGAAGTTATGTGCCACTTGCGGGAAGCAATACGAAAAAAACGCCCGGAATTGTGGAAAAAAATGCATGGCTTTTGCAACACAATAATGCACTTGCTCACTTATCTTTGCTTGTGAGAGATTATTTGGCCAAAAACAACAACGTTATCATGCCTCAGCCACCGTATT
Source organism: Anastrepha fraterculus (assembly GCA_037575425.1). Taxonomy (NCBI): domain Eukaryota; kingdom Metazoa; phylum Arthropoda; class Insecta; order Diptera; family Tephritidae; genus Anastrepha; species Anastrepha fraterculus. Next base: position 22,739 of record JAYXIM010045725.1, read on the forward strand.
GCCCAAGATTGAAGAGACCCATGAGAGGACGATTTGGCGTTTTATGACGATTGAGGAGTGTCATGCGATACCCGGAGATAATCTCTGCATTTTCACTGACAGTCAGGGGACGAACACAAAGCAGTTGAGAGCCTCTATAGTGACCATGAAATGATACGCATTTCTTAACAAAATTGCAAAGCCATTTCGCCTAAATATTATAATGGTGTGTGTACATCACCTTTAAATTCAACCTACATAAAGTTGGTTAACATGGCTCTGTAGCGTTCATTTCGGTACCAATGTGCACCTAACCTTCACTCTCTACGGATGTTTTGCTTTCTGGACATCCCTATGCGGTAGATTTTCTTGTGGATCTCGCCAGAAAAGACGATTTATAGACCACTTTTTATTACCATTGTGTTCATGTGCTCCATTGTTAAATCATTTGGTCTTTATAAACAAATAATCCGGCATTTCTGTGCAAAACTCTCATCAAATTTCGATATAAAACTGATGCAAAAAAAGTGTTTCAGAACGATTCGAGCAGCTGGCAAGTTGCATATTATCTTACCGACTTTTTATTTGATGATAGCATTACCTAACCCTACCTTCCTCTTGCCATCCCAGAGGTTGTGGGTTCGAATCCCACGTATAGCACGGTCCTCGCACTTTTCCAAATCTACATATTTTCCCTGTTTCTAAAAACAAAAAAAATATCATATCTCAAACCGAAAGCCTTATCCTTTCCATCCTTACTCTCGCACAATAGTCTGCGCATTATTTGCATTGTGACTGCTAAAACAAGCAAAAAAAAACAAAGAAAACCACACAGGTACACATTGCATCAGTTGTTTTACACATCGAAATTGAGTTTAAAACGGAAAGAGTTCTTTGAGATACCTTTACGACCTTTTAAAAGCAATATCCCATAACGTAACATAACCTCCAAAAATGGCCAAATGACGTATTTTTGCATTTTTAAGTAAGAATATCTCGTAAACGTGGCGTGGGTCATTCTGAGCTCAAATTCGGATTCGGTGTGTCAAGAAACGTCCGAAAATTATAATTTGGTTCTTGGTGCTGATAGTTTATAAAATTTCATCGGCCTGCGTAGTCCCCATAAACTACTCGTGCACCAAAAAAATGCGCTATTTGGTGTAGTTTGCATCTCTGAGACACTATTCGTACACATTTTTTTAAAACAGAAAAGGAAGCTAACGCTAGTGCCAGTAGTGAGCACTACAGATAAATTAGATATTAACGATTTTTTGTTTCTCCAGGTCAATGCCATGGTCTAAGTGCTAAAAGGTTCCAACACAATGGTGCCATAGAACCCGTGATGTCATCATTCTATTTTCACAAACTTCTCGTGGCCAAATGATCTCAAAAAGTGACCCGATCAGGTGATTTGACTCACTTTTTTTTTTGTTTGGGTAGGAGGTTAAAATCAAAATGTCATAAACATTATCAAAGGCGCCGTCGCACCAGTGGTATGTGGGGCATGCTCCCACTAACACTATAACATTCCTCCTCCTCGGCTGATTTCCACCCTGGGATCGCTGTAAACATTTCATCAAGGTGGAGCCGCGTTTATGTCTATTGACACAACCAGGTACCTGCGTCCAGGTCCTTCTCTTGTGGACGTATGGAGATCTTACGTCAGCGATGGTATCCACTCCCCCCACTGTTTTCATACGTGGTTCTGGAGGAAATGGAACATCGGAAAATTTGCGATAGCGCAGTTTTTACGAACTATCGTCTTGTCTTCTGTCTGATATTATTGTGAGTGATTCACTCAAGTGTCTGTGTTTGTCGTCATTCTGTCCGGAAACAGTTCATCTCCATTTCATAATTGCAACAGTAGTTGCTGTTGCTGGGTCTTGCGCTCTCATTCGATGAATTGGAGTCGTAGCATAATTTTTCCAGCAAACGCTCGAGCCGCCATTTAGCATTGGATGAGCACATGTCCTGTACGATGTCATTAGGACTAGCTGAGTGTCCCAAAACCCTTTCAAGTATTGCACCTTCTCGTGCGAAGCGATCACAATGAAAAGCCACGTGTTCGATTGCATTAGGACAGCTTGGGCAGAGTGGGTTTTCTGCCAGCTGAAAGCGGTGGAGATATTCCATGAAGCAGCCATGGCCGGTGAGTATCTGCGTAAGGTAATAATCAGTTTCACCATGCTTTCTTTTTACCCACTGCTCGAGATGTGGTATTAACTTGTACGTCCAGCGCCCTTTAAGTGACTCTGATTTGACTCACTTGTGCTACTTTTTGTCGGCGTACATCAAGTCACTGGTTAATGGTGATAAACCAACTGTGATGGACGATTTGAAAGCTAATATTCTGCATGTTATTAACAAGATAATTTTGTTGTATTGGAAAGAGTGAAACCCGATATAAAGCTGGACCGACCGACAGGTGTTATATAAAGAGAAATATTTATTTAGAAAAATGGTTTAAACCCTTAAAGCAAGAATAGCCACTACTTCTTCATACCTGTATAAACGCGTTTACCTACTAAATTGGTAGTGTAATTTCTGCAATATTAAAAAGGAAGGTATGCAGCTCCCGAAAACGATAGCACATCAACATTTCCACCAATTTTGACTTTTGCTTTGAATTAGCCATATTTTTAATGGAAGCGCACCTTTTATGAGTGAAGCGATTCCATTTGTAGAAAGATTTTTGGTATGCAGGCTTATAGCTTATTAAATTTTAGTTTGATAAAGTGAAAATTTAAAATTTTTGAAAAATCTTTGATTTTTTATAATTTTATTCCACACTTTTCCCATATTACGAATGCATGACATGTTTTTGTATGGACTATTTCTAATTTTTCCATAAAATTTGAAAGTTAGTTTTATATGGTTTTTGTTGGATAATTAACTATGCTTTCATACAAAAATTATGAACATTATAACAAAAACAAAAATGTTGCTGTGCCATCGTTGTGTCGAGGGGTTTAAGTATGACTGTTCATATGCAGAGAACCATTAAATATTCTGTGTCATGCTAACTATTCATTATGAAAAATTCTTCATTATTATAAATAAAATCTAAACAAAAAACTGGGCCGTACAAACTAGGTGTGTTAACAGTGATGACACAACAGCACAACGCTTTCAATGGAGTGTCTAAGCTCACTTAAAACCGTAGGGAGAGCAGCACTCATCAAGATTAGAGCGGTTGAGTGAACTGTACATATAAAATGTACAGTAAGATTAAAATATGTTAAGCCACTGCTTGGCGTAAGCTTTGGCACCGACGGCAATGCTTGAAGGAAGTTGTTGTTAGAACGGCAAACGAGTACGTTGAGAGTAGACAAAAATAAAATAAAAATATTTATTTATTTAAGTCTATGAATTACAATCCTTACAGACTATGATATACAAGTTGCTTAGATTCAACTACAAATATATTACATGTATTTAAAAACTATACTAGCTACTAACTAACTATAATATAGAATTCAAAAGATTTAAAAATGCTGTTCTTGAAAGCGAGAAATCAAGAAGAACATCATTATGAACGGCATTTAATTCCCGTAAAGCACGAGTAACGGGAGCATTACTGGCATACGTAGTTTTAAAGTTTCCCCCATAATAAGGGTAGAAGTTCCTAAGAGATCGCTGGGGAACATTAAATCGAATCCAACAAGTAGGGACAATCAATTACTCCAGTAATAATATTATGAGTAAAAGACAGACACAGTATAGACCTAGGAATCTCTAAGGACTTGAGACTTATAAGCATGAGACGAGCAGAATATGATGGCATGGGATCAATAAAATTCAGGGACCGAAGGGCATATTTGAGAAATATTTTTTGCGTTCGATTCTATTGATAGCTTGCTGACTACAAGGTATCCAAATAAAAGCAGCATATTTGAAATGAGATCTAACAAAAGATGTATAGAGTAACTTAATGGTATAGGGATCAGAGAACTTAGTGGCGTTCCGTCTGACGAAGCCCAACATCGAAAAAGATTTAGAAGTAATTAATATAATTTATATGGCTATTTAAAGAGAATTTGTTATCAAAGATGACGCCAAGGTCCTTAAACTCGCTAACACACTGCAGGACACATGTCGAGATCCTGTACTTAGTGCACAAAATGTTAGATGTTTTCGAGTAATATATTTGGAAGCACTTAGATAAGTTCAGCGAAAGTCGTGAATTCTGGCACCACAAGTAAAGCCTATTCATATCGGCTTGAAGTTTAATGGCATCCTCTTGCGTCTTGATCGCTGAGAAGATCTTAAGGTCATCAGCATAAAGTAAAAATTTAGCAAATGTGAAACAACTTTTGATGTCATTAATAAATAACACAAATAGAAGCGGTCCCAAGATACTTCCTTGCGGAACACCTGAGGTGGCAGCAAAGGATGTAGATGAAATACCATCAAGTGTTACAACACAGCGTCTATTGCTCAAATAAGAGTTTATCCATTGCAGAAATGTAGAATGAAAGCCAAGACTAGCTAATTTTTTAACTAAGACTCTATGAGAAACTTTGTCAAAGGCTTTCGAAAAGTTGGTGTAAATACAGTCGACCTGGAAGCCGGCGGAGAAAGAATCAATGCTGTATTCACTAAAAACAGCCAGAATAGATACTGTAGATCTGTTAGCAATAAACCCATGCTGATTAGGGCAAATTAAAGATTTAACGGCAAAACTCAGCTTTGCATAGACCGCATGCTCAAAAATTTTGGAAATAGTTAACAGCTTAGAGATAGGCCTATAATTTTTAACGTCATTTTTATTGCCACTCATACATATGTATACTCGTATGGTAGGTACCAGCTCAAATTAAGAACTCAATCTTATATGAAATTGAAATTGCATTATTTCATAATTTATTCTATTCTTCGTGTTGTCTCATTTGATGTTAGTTATTAGAGTCATTTCAATTGTGTTGCTTAAGAAAAAAGGAAAACGGGCAATCTAAAAAAAAATACGCTCAAAGATATCTACGAAATTTAAGACATGAAGCTTCGGAAAACTAAAACAGTTAACGTTGCCACCTAAAATTCAATATTTTGCATAGCCTAAATTGAAAAGTTGCAAATTTTACAAGAAATAATACAAATCTTTCAAAGTGATTTTCTTTAAGCACTTATTTTGACACATCTCGAATACAAAATATCAAAATAGAGCGCATTTCGAACTAAAATAACTCCAAATGAATCAATTTCCTCAAGTCTTTGAAAAGTTTTTGTATTCTTTAGGACTTAATACATTTTCGGTGAGTATTTTGTACTTAGCGAAGTGGCTTATCGCTGAATAGAAATGCTTAGAAATAACACCGGTAGTTTGATATTTTAAGACACGATGCACAATCAAAGATAAATTAACTGTCAAGGAAGTTGTTTGTGATGGTGAATCAAAACCGAAGAAGGTCAGTGGGCCAAATACTTTCTGAATAAAAAGCCATATGTTCCGGTAACTTACGAGGTGTAGCAATTAAGGTTAATAAAACACGAGCAAATCAAGTTACGAGCAACATTTTATTACTAAACTTTGCAATAGACTCACTCTAGCTATACCTAGTACATGGGCTGAAAAGTACCGGGCCTAACAAAGAAAACACGCTATTTTTGTTTGTTCAAAATTAGCTTTATTCATCAACTTAATTTCCAGCACCGCTCTAAGATTTCAATACCACTATTCTAGAACGATTTATCTTTTGCCTCAAAATAGACGTCAGTTTCAGCGATAACCTCTTCATTCGAGCGAAATTTCTTATCGCCGAGCATATTTTTTAGAGAAAGTGAGCAAACACGCGACCCACTTTGAACAGAGTTTTCTCATAATGAAATGCTCATGCAATATAAAACCGAAACGTTCTTTTAATATCTTTACGATGTCAGCTAACTCACGCAACTTTACTTTTCGATCATTCAAAACGAGTTTGTGGATTTTTTGATGTTACTCCCTCATTTGGGCGTCTACTGCGTTGTGCATCATTGGTAGATGGCTGTAATGATCGATATTTCGTAAATTATCGATCAAACAATTTAAAATTTATGGTCGTATGCTAAAAAATTATTTTATTGTTTGTTTCATTCAAATGTGAGTTACAGGGTAACAGCTTTCTTTGGTTTCGTCAATTCCGTTCAGGCATATTCGATGTTAAAGAAAATGTCGAAATTGTTCATAAAGTCACAGAATCACAGATCGATCAAATAAAACAGGTATAAGCCATTTTCGGTAGTCTGATAAAGGTATCTGTAAAACACAAACTAACTGACGCAGCACGTTCAAATTTTGACAGGAGTCAACTGACAGATGCCTGTGGACAGGAGCAGTATTTCTTTTTCAGTAAAGAGGTCAGAAATACAAAAAGTCACGGACTTATTGACCCGCCCTCGTATTTCAGACATTTTAATTTTAATCTCCTACCCCCCAAAAAACATCCTACCAATGGATGATAGAGTTTTAGACACCAGCTTTTTAAACTTCAAAACTTTTTACATTCTTTTTCCACTTGTTTGGCGCAGTAGTGAAGAACTAAGCAATTTTTGCCGAGTAGTTATTTGTATTGGCCGATTTGGATGTTGATTAAGAAGCAAATATATGCACGATGCATATGAAGTGAGTTAAAAGACATGATTATAAGCACAATAAATATATCTTTCAACAATTTTTGATATCGTCGTTATTTTGTTACTGCACGAACGATGATAAATTTCTATAGTGGAATTAAGAAAACTTAAGAAATAATTCCCCTTCGAAAGATGTCTCACTCTAATATAACTATAGAACAAACTTATGAGATAGACCTGCCATCAAATATTCCCATTTAATATTCTATCTGCAGTGCAAACAGTGAACACTACTACTAAACGTAAGAAAAACAACAGCAGTAAATAGGCGTTTAGTAACCACGGCCTAGCAAGGATAATAATAAAAACGAACACAACGACCGCAATGCTGTTGACGCCGAGGACACAACCAACTAAAAAACAGACTGCATCTGTTATGAACTACCCAACAGTGTTGCTGTCCCCAACTGGTTGTCATAACTATGGTATGCACACAGGTACATGGATAGACACGAGTACATACTTGTGTTCTCTATGTTATCACATCTTCTCTTGCTGTAGTAGTTGCTCTTGTTGCCATAGTTGTTGTTCGGCACTCATTGGTTGGACTTTCACTTTTTAATTTTAATTTGAATGAAAAATGCAGCTGTCAGCTTATTACGAAGATTTTTCATTTTTTATCTGCTTTCTAAAGTGGAATCTGCGAATTCATACTTTATTGAATGCTTCGTAGGAAGCCTCTTAAAATGTTTGTGTACATAAAGGCCTGAAGTTGACTGTAATAATAAATTCGGTCTAAAAACTGTGTTAATAAGCTTGAACAAAATGTAGACATTTATTTAATGAACTTTATAAATCAAATACATATGTACATACATATCGCTCATTTACTCTAATAGTGTCATAACTCAAAAAACCAAAATGACCAGAAAAGCATCTTCAAAGTTTTCAATGAATTATGTCTCCCGAAGTAAAAGTAAAGTGAAGCACCTCATCTAATGAGATACTGTTAATCAATATCGGCATGAATTTTGTACACATCATAAAAGAAGAAATTGGGATAATTTCTGCATATTTAATTTTAAAAAAATTGTATACTATTGTAGTAAAAGAGCGATGTGTATATGGAATGCCTTTTTTAAATTTTTGGATTGAGTCGTTATCCCATAACTTGGTGTAGAACTTATGTGATTTCAGAGTGAAAATCTGGTTGATGTGCATTCTGTAACTCTATTTTGAAATGCACTTTACTCCATTCAAGAAGTTTTGCAGAGGGGGAACCTAAAACAAGAGGCAGTGGATCAAAACTGCATCAAAGACGTGCCGTTTTCGGCTATTATTGTTATATGACGTACATATTGGGTAGTCGAAAAAGTTTTTTCGTATTTCTTATCAAACTTCAACTCATTTTTTTTTTATATTTATAATGACATTATTCCATCAGTATAAAACTTTTGTGGTTTCTCGGCGAAAAACTGCGTCAAGTAATTTTCACAGGCTTCTCTTGAAGCCAACTTTACTGCATTAAGGGAGTTCTGCATTGGCCGAAACAAATGGTAGTCCGATGGTGCAAGGTCAGGGCTATATGGTGGATGCATCAAAACTTCCCAGCCAAGCTCTCCCAGTTTTTGCCGAGTCATGAAAGATGTGTGTGGCCTAGCGTTGTCCTGATGGAAGACGACGCCCTTTCTGCTGATCAGTTCTGGCCGTTTTTTTTTCCATTGCTTGCTTCAATCTCATCAGTTGTTGACAGTAAAGTGTAGAATCAATCGTTCGAGCTGGAGGCTGGAGCAGCTCATAGTGGATGATTCCTTTCCAATCCCACCAAACACACAGCATAACCTTTCGAGGCGTCAATCCTGGCTTTGCGACCATTTGTTGAGCTTCACCACCCTTGCACCATGATCTTTTTCGCACATTATTGTCGTATTTGATCTACTTTTCGTCTCCTGTTACCATTCGCGTCTGAAATGTTTCGGTTTCATTTCGTTTCAGCAAAGAATCGCAGATGTTAATTCGGTGCATTAAATTTTTCACAGACAATTCATGTGGTACCCAAACATCGAGCTTCTTTTTGTAACCAGCCTTTTTTAAATGGTTCAAAACCGTTTGATGATGAATGTTTAGTGCCTTGGCGATGTCATGGCAGCTTATGTGACGGTCCTGATCAATCTTTTCCATAATTTCATCGACTTTTTCAACGATAGGTCGACCGGAGTGAGGTGCATCTTTCACATCGAAATTTCCAGAACGGAAGCGAGCGAACCATTGTTGTGCTACACGAACTGATACAGCATCGTCCCCGTAAACTTCACAAATTTCATTGATGGCTTGCGTGGCATTCTTCCATTTTTTATACAAAAATTTCTAAATATAGCGAATTTCTTCATTATTTTCACTCATTGTTGAACAGCTATAACTTTTTTTCAACTTCCCCGAATTTAATTTTTTTTTGGTTAAATGAAGCTTAAAATGTCACCTTTCTAACACCATATGATAAGACACTATGTGATTGGTAGCACTGGAGATAGATGCCTCCAACGACATCTATTGACAAAATACGAAAAGACTTTTTCGACTACCCAATATTTCTTCAACACTAACACTAGTTTACAGTAAAAAAAAAACACCGAAGAACCAGACCATCCAACATAACCCCGACAGTCGGTTCTACGTTACCGGAACGACCCGGATTCACTATATATCCGGCCAAGGACTGTCACTCCAGCAGCACTCCCCGGACATGTATGGGGAATGTTTTTGCTGCTCCAACAACAACAATCCAATTCCTGTGTGGGCTCGTTCACTGAGTACAAAAGTTCATAAAATTTTTTGCTGTCACGTATGCTGTCACGTAATTTTCGAGACATAGCCGAATAATGGTTTTGGGTAAATGAAGCAAAGATAGATCACAAAACTGTATAATACGAGGGCGACTATTTATATTTCTGCCCTTGGACCCTTCTAGTAACTCCGTTAGCCGATCAAAATAGAGGATATATCAAATTGAAAGTAATGAAATTTGCTATCTTCCGAATGGAAGATGGACGAGGAGCAACAATTCTCGTGTAATCGCACTTTCCTTGTTGGCTTGAAGACAAGATAGCTAACCCTATTCAGGCGAAAATTGATCAAACATTTCCGGTAATGTATTCAGAAAATTCAATGTTCCTCGAAAGTAATATTACCGCCTTCAAAGTACTCCCCACCAACTGCAACGCACTTATGCCAGCATTTGATCCAGCTCTTGAAACATTTCTGGTACTCTATTTTCGATGTAGCCATTCCAGCCGTCTTCGGCTTAAAACTATTTTTTTTTACTATTATTTTACTACTATACAAGGTGAACGATATGAAGTGTTACCTATTCCAAACCATAACGCTGCCGAGTCCTGTTAGAAAGTCCATGGTCTACGACCGAAAACATTTTCCCGATAATAAGTCCTTTGACACCAGGCTCGATGAAACGATTGGAGAGCGTCTATCAGCGGTCACTGCGGCCCAAACCATTACTTGCGATGGGAAATTGCTTCGAGCGGCCATACGTAGGCTCAAATTCTCGTATGAGCGTTCGGTCAAGTAAACTCGATCGTTTTGAGTGTTTATGAACTGCTCAATTCGGAAATTTTTTTCATCAGAAAACACAATGTTAGGAAATTCGCCACGTTCGTGCAAGCGCAACAACTCCTTTACTCTTGCGAACCGAACTTTTTTTGCTGCGTGTGCTTTTCGGAACTGGTAAGCCTTGACCTTAGCTCATTTTTCAATATGCGTCGAATGCTGTCTTGCGATATTTTCAGTTCTTTGGCTATTTTTCTTCCACTTCGACGTGGATTTCGTTCTACTCGAGCCTTCACTTTTCGAACCATTTCTGGCGTTGTTGCGGTTTTTTTTTGGTCCACCTCCATAGCGTTTTGCAATGCCGCCAGTATCATTGTAACGTTTTATAGTGCGATACACAAACATTTTATTCACTTTGAGGTGACTGAGCTCACGAACAATGGCTGGTTGTGATTTTCCAGCCAAATATAACGCAATCACACTATTGCGTTTGAATTCCATCACAGAAAAAAAAATTCAACAAAACTGAGACGCAAATGCTTTTGATGGCTTATAAACAATATATTGATCTGTTATTAGAACAATTTCAACGTTGATGTCATGAGCTGTTTTACTGCTGATACAAGCAGTGTGAAGTTGGTAACACTTCATATCGTTCACCTTGTACATATATTTTTATCAGAGTAAAATTAGTTTAGTTTCCCTCACTTGTATCATTCATATATTTCTTTCATTTTCTAATATGAAAAAACGAAACATTTTTCAAATATGGCTTCAGAACAAAACAGGAGGCAAAAATGAACTAGTTTGCCATTACATATTTGAAAAATATAATAATACTATGCACATAAAAATGAGGCGAAACAGCTACCAACTAAAACATGGGTTGAGACCCAGTTGTCACTCCTAGAGCAGTTTGTCCGTATTATGTATGTATATTCGGTTGAGGAATAAGTTCATAGCGTTTTTTATTTTTTTATATTTTACAACGATTTGTTTGCTGTTTGGCAAAGGGTAAGTATTCATTCGATAGAACTCTTTCTGCTCCGTAAAACTATGTTAACTGTATTTTTTGAGTTATTTAATTTTTTATTAGTTTTCAGGCTTAGAAATGGAATACCTGGAATACCCAGGAGGCAAAAATCAACATTTTCGACACCTGATCTTCTGCGCTTTTCATTGAGGTTAAAAAGCTGCTTCTGAATTCGATAAAGAATGTATAAAATCCATTTTGAAGGGGAACGGTTGCCAGACCACTAATGAATTGGCGAAAAAAATTAACTGCGATCATAAAACGATTCCCAATCACCTTCATTCGATGGAATTTACCGAAAAATTGGGAGCCTGGATGCCTCACGAGCTCAATGAAAAAAACAAAGAAAGTCGCCTTCAAATTGCTTCTCACCATCCGACCCGCCATCGAGCAACACGCGGTCATAAACAGCGCTTTTTGTACCAAATCGTCACGGGAAATGAGAATATGAAGCGAAGAAAGGAGTGGGTAGCTCCAAGAGATACGCCAAAACCAAGAGTCAAGCCGGATCTTTATCCAAAGAAGATCATGATATGTGTTTGGAGAATATTGTGCACTGAGAAATACTCGAAAAGAATGCCACGGTCAACAAGGAGTTCTTCATTGCCCAGCTACATCGCACGAATAGTCGACAGGTCAAACCATACTCCTTCACGGCAACGCCAAGTCCCATGTTGCAGAAGTCGTCAAAGCTGCACTCCAAGTGCTCGAATAAGAGATCCTTCAACATCCGCCGTATTCTCCGGACCTTGCACCGACCGATTACCATCTTTTCAGGTCTCTGTCAAACCATATGAAGGGCGTTACCTTCGATAACAAAGAGGTCCTTAAAAACTTGCTCAACAACTTCTTGAACACCAAACCAGGCAATATTTGGCTGAACAGCATCAGAAAATTGGTCGAGAGGTGGGAAGAGGTTGTAAACAGCAAAGGCGAATACATAATTCATTAACTTATTGATATAATTATTGTTTTTTGTTTAAATAGAAGTCTTCGATCGCCGTAGCCGAATAGGCTGGTACATGACTACCATTCGGAATTCAGAGAGAACGCAGGTTGAAATTTCGGTGAAACACCGAAATAAAGGAAAAGTTATATTAAAATCTTAATTAGAATATGCCTCTAGTGTATTTCTATTAAAGTTTTGTGTTGCTGAGTAATTTTAAAAAAGTATTTATTTGCAGATACTATATACATATCCACATGCTTATGCATGTACGTATGTGCGTACATCTGTACCTATAGAAAAATAATTGGCTTTACGACCTCTTCAACAGGCTTAGATGACTACTATTTGTTCGTTCGTTCATTCGTGCAATACCTGCCCATCCACTCGACACGTCTATCGAATCACTTGAGACACGTCGATGCGAAGGCCTGGACGCATGTTGCACAATGTCATATCGCCTCGAACGATATCTTTTCAGAGGCTAAGGTTAAAAACGAGAAGTTCAAAATTGGTAGCAAATTGTTATAATAAAATTAAACAAACCAACAAAATCGAATGTACAAGTAAAACAACGAACTTGAGGGATGAACGCCCAGCAGGGCAGTTGCTCACAAGTATGTGTAAGCGCAAGATTTTTGTTTACATATATACACGGATTTTATTTAGATATATACATATACATTAGGCCGGGTCGATTTGTGGGAAGGCAAATAAATCGCCCATTGATCTGTGAAAATCGTATTCTAGGGAAACTTTGCCGAAGGAACCATACCTCTAAAACGAATTCTGATGTCCCCCAATTTGGGTCGAACGAAAAATGCCACTTTGACCCATTTAGAGTGCTCCAATCGAGTCCAAATGTATGACCGACCCCCACTAACTTTGGACAGCCGATCCACCCATGCCAGTGGCACACCCCCTGGAACTCCCCTGGGGGGTTCCCCATACAATCATTTCAAAATATCACCATTTTTGGCCTTTGCATGAAAAAAGAAACTAAAAAGTTTGATCCCTAAAAGTTGATCCCTAGAATATGATTTTCACAGAGCAATGGGCGATTTTTTTGCCTCCCCACAAATCGACCCGGCCTAATATACATATATAGGTATATATAATATATATAATTGGCCCGTACACCCTTTTTGGGTGTTTGGCCGAGCTCCTCCTCATATTTGAGGTGTACGTATTGATGTTGTTCCACAAATGGAGGGACCTACAGTTTCAAGCCGACTCCGAACCGCAGATATTTTTATGAGGAGCTTTTTCATGGCAGAAATACACTCGGAGGTTTGCCATTGCCTGCCAAGGGGCGACCGCTATTAGAAAAATGTTAATTTTGGTGTTTTCACAGAGATTCGAACCGACGTTCTCTCAGTGAATTCCGAATGGTAGTCGGGCACCAACCCATTCGGCTACGGCGGCATACATATACATTAGGGCGGATCAATTTGAGTGGAACTATAATTTTAACCTCATTCCTAGCAGATTTGAATTCCATAATAATTTATCCTAGTAGGTGGTCCAATGACCGACACTGCGACCTAAAAGATCTTTTGTGTCAAGCTACCTAATTTAATATGGATGATCCTTCTGATCATCCGCGAAAGTTACCCGACTACTACATCAGGTTCTAGTTTGCCTAGTTGTTCTCTGCCTTTGGAAAGGAGTTGGTTGAAAGCCATGTTCTTCCAACAATTTTTCTGCTATACGTATAAACCTTAGTATATCTGTAATAGGAGCTTTCTTTATTTCTTCCGGATCCAGTTGATCACGGTGGAAAATTTGCATTCTGGTTCTAGCCAGTGCAACGCACTCGCACAATAAGTGCTCCGTTGTTTCCTCATCCTCAAAACAGAGTCTACACTCAGTGTCTCTGAGAAGTTGAATTCTGTTAAGATGATAGTTTAGATAGTAGTGGCCCGTAAGAAAGCCTACTATTTTCCTGATATCTACTTTCCGTAAGTTAATCAGTTCCTTTTTGTAGGTAAAAGGTCTAACCAACCTCTTGGCTTGACGAAGTTTCAGATTATCTTCCCAGTAAGCTATCCTGAGAGTATGTTCCCACTGGTCTACCCTGGATTTAGCTTCCGCCCAGTTGATACCACAATATGGTTCTGGTCCTATAAGGTCTGATGTCGATCCAGCCCTTGCCAGTTCATCAGCAATTTCGTTACCCTCGATTCCCGAGTGACCTGGAACCCAGCAAAGTTCAACCGCATGTACTTAATTTTTGAAGATTGTTTACACATTCTTCCACTAGTCTCGACTCCAAAGAATGAGACATTAGTGCTTTCAGTGCCGCTTGGCTGTCCGAATATATAGTTATGTGGGCCCCTTTGATACCCCTTTTTAGATTTGTCAGTGCACAGATCGAAATCGCTTGGATTTCGGCCTGGAAGACACTGGGCCATTTGCCCATGGGTTCTGAAATTTTTGTGTTGGGTCCAAAGATCCCGGCACCAACTCCAGTATTTGTTTTTGAACCGTCAGTGAACCATATTAGACTTTTTGGGTTAACCCAAGGTCCTCCAATTTCCCATTCATCACGGTCTGAGATAATTATCTCATAATTTCTATTGAAGACCCGTTTCGGAATCATGTAGTCTGTTACTGAACAGCTAATATCCCTATCCGGTATTTTTCTTAGAATACTCATATGACCAAAGTCACTGTATTCCTTATTTGACAAGATTTGCATTTTTAGTGCATTTCTAGCTGCACATTTCCATATGAATATATGCAGTGGGGATAATCCTACTATCGCTTCAATTGCAGTTGTAGGACAACTTCGCATGGCACCTGTTATAGACAAACAGGCCTGCCTTTGAAGACTTGCCAGTAATTTCTTGGCTGTTTCTTGTGTGGTTTTGGGCCACCAAACAAGGGACGCATAGGTAATGATTGGTCGAATCATCATTGTATACATCCAATGAATCATTTTGGAGTCAATACCCCATGTTCTCCCCAGGAGACTGCGACATGCCCACATGGCTCTGGTGGCTTTATCTATCATCGATTTAAGGTGAGAGTTCCAATTTAATCTTTTATCTAGAACAACTCCTAAATATTTGACCTCATTGGAATAGTTTATATTTGTTCCTTCAACAGTAATTGAACCAAGGTCCAACTTATATCTGTTTGTGAAAGGTACAATAATAGTCTTGCTGGGATTTATAGAAAGTCCTTCTGCACGACACCAGTTTAGAATGAAATTTAATGTTTGATTCATAATGCTGGATATTGTTCTGTCGAATTTGCCAGGAATAATCACTGCAATATCGTCAGCATAGCCAATTACCTCCAAGCCTAACTCACTTAGTTTGACTAGGAGGTCGTCAATAACCAGGGACCATAATAAAGGTGACAAAACACTACCTTGGGGGCATCCTTTTAATGCTTTGACTGAGACTGATACATCTCCTAGAGATGATCTGATTTCTCTGCTTTCCAGCATTGCCTTTACCCACCCTATGGTCGGCTTGTCAATGTTTTTATTTTGTAATGCTCTATCAATCGAGCGATAATCTGTATTATCAAATGCACCCTCGATATCTAAAAATGCGCATAAGGCGATTTCCTTAGAAAAATGAGCTTTCTCTATCTTTGATACGAGAAAGTGAAGAGCTCCTTCTGTAGATTTCCCTTTATTATATGCGTATTGCGATTTATGCAAAGGTGTGTTCTTTTCTAGATTTTCTCTAATGTGAAGATCCACCAATCTTTCCATTGTTTTTAGGAAAAACGAAGTTAAACTAATAGGTCTATATGACTTTGGAAGTTCACTGGACCTCTTGCCCGTTTTTGGAATAAATATCACGTTGACCTTACGCCAAACGTTTGGTATGTATTCCATACTAAAGCTATTCCTAAAAATGGCAACAAGTGGTTTTATTAGTATTTCTATCCCTCGTAAGAGGAGGGCTGGAAAAATACCGTCTACCCCTGGTGCTTTAAGTGATTGGAAGGACCCAACGGCCCACCGTACTTTGTTTGGGGTAAAGATACGTCCTGACAGACTCCAGGATTTTTTGTTAGCCACGACCCCTTGGTCTGGTGTTAACTGATCATCCCTCACTGTCGATGACGTATCCATAGATCCCGGGAAGAGTACTTGAAGCATATATTCCAAAGTATCTTTCCGATTTTTTGTATACGACCCATCTGGTCTTTTTAAAGTTGTAACACCGTTTGAGTGTTCCTTGCACAAAGCTTTAAGGAGCCTGGCGCCCTCTGGCGCCTCGATAATACTTTCACAGTATCTTCTCCATGACTCGCGTTTAGACTTTCTCAATTCTTTGTTGTAATTTGTTAGAGCAACCCTGTAGTCGTCCCATACCTTTGTATGTTTACAACGATTGAAAAGTTGTCTTGTTTCTTTACGCATTTTGGCAAGCTTATCATTCCACCATGGGACCTTTCTAGTCACATTACGTGTTTTGACTGCGTTGCTTTCGTGGTATGCTGAAATTATTGTATCCCTTAGTTGAAACGCTGCCTCATCTAGTTCACCAACAGAACTTATGTTGATAGGCAGTGTGAGTTCCATATAAATTATAAGAAAAAATTGCATAGCTCTGAGGTCAATTTCACATATTTTCCTTATTTTTTAAAATCTTTATGCAAAACTTTTTTCGTAAACTTTTGTTAAAAATATAGTTCATTGTAAAACAAAAATTTTACGAATCTTTGTAAAAAATTCAAAAAAATTTAACAAATTTCAAAAAATTATTCTATTTTAGTAACGCGTGATGAATTTAGAGGTATTGGACTTTAAATTAAAATAAAAGAACGAAAATTCGAACTGATTGGGCTATCTTTATTATTGTTGTGCAGAATCATTTATGGCATTTATTGCTTAAAGATAATCCCTTTCAAATGTTGGCCGCAACTGCGATGTAAATCGGCCATCCGTAAACACCAATTTGAATGACTCGCTGGAGGACTTCAGTCGGTATCTCGTGAATAACTGTAGTAATGTTGGCTTCCAATGCCTCAGTCGAAGCTGGTTTATCCACAAAGCAGACTTTACATACCCCCACAAATAAATGTCCAAAGATGCGATATCACACGAACTTGGTGGGCAATTCACTGGTCCGAGGCGAGAGATAAATTGCTCACTGAAACGACGATGCAGTAAATCCATTGTTTCACAGACTGTATGGCAAGTAGCGCCGTCTTGTTGGAACGATATGTTGTGGAGATCACGAGCTTCAATTTCCGGCACTGAAAAGTCCTTTATCATGGCGCGATAGCTTTCGCCATTCACTGTTACATTGGCGCCAACTTGGTTTTGAAGAAATATGGGGCAATTCGTTCAGCCCATAGACCGACGATTGTTTTCAATGGCTATAATGGCTGTTCCTGAATGGCTTCGGGTTGCCAAATACGGCAATTTTGCTTATTGGCGTAGCTATTATGCCAAAAATGGGCCTCATCGCTGTACACCACAAGCTGGCCTGAGCGCGCCATGAACATTTTTCACAGAGCGTCGATTTTCGTAATACAACTTTACGATTTGTAAACGTAGATGTTTCCATGGTGAAATGTCAATGAATGCTGAAAAAAGTATGTATTTAATTCGACAGTTGTCAATCGTGGTTTGTCAAAAACTCCGTATTGGAAAAAGTGCAACCAATCTGATCACCCTTTATAACGGAGTGTAAGTTCAAAGTCGATTAAAAATTGTGTTGCATCTTGGCAATTTTTTTGCATACGATGTTGAGAATTTTCTTTCATGCTTAAATAAAGCACGAGCTCGGAAGTCTTTTATATGGAAAATTCATCGGATGAAAAAAAACGTATTTTTGACATTTTTATTATTTAAAAAACCGCAAAATGGCGCTAAAAAGCAAAATATATGTAATTTCTTAATATCGTAATAGGAAAAGTGACTGCATGTAATTTTTTTTATATGTGAATTGAAGTAAAACTTTGAAAAAAAATGAAAAAAATATATTTTGAACCTTTAGCGCCATCTTGGGGTTCTTGATATAAAAATTTATGTAAGAAGTAAATTCGTCGTAGCAAGAAATTCGCAAGTACAAGTTTGTACAAAAAAAAATAGTAAGTAAATATGTATTAACTTAACTTAACATATTAGCTTCGTATTAATTAAAAATAGCTTTTAAAATTTGGGGGCTTCGAAATTTACTTTAGAACGCTGCTCTAGTGAATTTTTTTTCTTATAACTTTATGTAGATTCCGAAAGCTGCTAGGAACGGTGTCGAAAAAAAATTGGCCCGCCCTTCTATACATATACATATATGTATGTATGTGTGAATTTACATACATTTACATGACTAAACAAGGGCGCAACGTCCTACCTCGTTGTGAGGTTACATATCACATGACCAATCGTACAAAAATACATACTTTACTGTGTTATATTGGTTGATTTTTTAAGAGGAAGGTTTTACAAAAAAACACACGTAAAATTCAGAAAAATGCATGAAATTTTTATTTATATCGATAGTACAGATAGTACAGTCCATATAATCTAATGTTTGAAGATTATTTCATGCAAATGTTGACCGCGACTGCGCTTCAAATGGTCCATCCGCTTATCCAATTTTGGCATACTCTTTCCAATGTTTTGGCCGGTATCTCACATATAAATGCTTTAGTGTTGTCTTCCAATGCGTTAATTCAAGCAGGCTTGTCTGAAAAGACATGAGCTTTCAGAGAGCCCCACAAAAAATAATCTAAAGGCGTTATATCGCACGATCTGAGTGGCCAATTGACAGGTCCCGAACGTGAAATAAAATGTTCACCGAACTCGCCTCTCAACAAGTCCATTGTTACGCGTGCCGTGTGGCATGTGGCAGCGTCATGCTGAAACCACATGTCATGCAAGTCAAACTTTTGCATTTTCGGCAAAAAAAGTTGGATATCATATCACGGTAGCGCTCACCATTCACAGTTACGTTACGATTCGCAGCATCTTTGAAGAAGTACGGCCCAATGATACCTCCAGCCCATAAACCGCACCAAACTGTGACCTTTTCTGGATACATTGGTAGCTCTTGCAATTCTTCTGGCTGATCTTCACTCTAAAATCGACAATTCTGCTTATTTACGTACCCATTGATCCAAAAATGAGCTTCGTCGCTGAACACAATTTTTCGATAAAAAAGTGGATCTTAAACTTTCTTAACAGAACACGCATTTTTATAATAAAATTCAATGATTTGCTAGCATTGTTCGTTTGTAAGACGATTCATGGTTGAATTATAGACCAAACTGAAGATGTTTGACAGTGAAACAAAACACGAAACGTGCGTCAGCTGTTTAAACCAACTGTTTAAAAAGATAATAGCTAAAAAATCACCCGTTACAATTAAACATGGCGTACATAAGTATTAGGCCGGGTCGATTTGTGTTTCAAAAAATAGCCGCCATGTTGTGGCCGCCATCTTGGATTTTTAAATTTTTCGTTTTGTATTTTAAAGTAAACTTTATTAGCTAAATTTTGAGACCTCGCACAACTCTTTCCGTTGAAATGAATTTTTTTGGCATAGGTTTTTAGAATGAATTTAATGAATTTTGATTACATTTTTAGCCATATTAAATGAGCCATCTTGAATTTCGTTTTTGGCCACTCTGCATTGAAAAGTAGATAAAAAGAGCTAAATTTTAAGCCCTATTAGAACTCTCTAGGTCAAAAACATTTTTGGATGGATAGGGGTCTCCCGTTGAGAAAGAATGCCCCATATACATATAAGTGTATCGCCAAACCTTGTAATATGTGGTCATTATTTTATCATACACAGCTGATAAATTTTATAAACACATGCATATATACATACATACATACACGTTCCTCACTTACCTTCAGCAGATGGTTCGGTCTCATCAAAAATCTCTTCACATATAACCGAAGTCGAGGGGGAGGCAATGCCCATGTTTCCGGAGGACGATGTAGTCGAGGTGGATGCCGATGCCGATCCCGACGCCGACACTGATGTTGACGCCGCCGATGTCGATGTTGCCATGCCGTGAAGTATCACTTCTAAAATGCGACAACCCCGTATAAACTGCACCAACTAAATAAATGTTCACTTTTTTTGTTAGATTTCTCTATAGCAACTTCAATTATCCACTCTTCCGGACTATAATGACACTCTTCGTTGTTACCAATATTCAACGCCCCGATGCTGCATGGCAAGTGCATGTGCACGCACAAGAATAAAAGCGTTAAGATGGTGCTGAGAATTGATTTCGTGCAATTTTCACAATTCACGTTTATTTCTGCTTTACATTCGCATTCGTCTGTGCCTTTGTTCCTATGTGTGTATTGGAATTCGGGAGACGAGCAACGAACAAGGAAGATAATGCACCGCTGACCTAATAAGGGGGGCACAATGGGCGGTTACGAAATATCGATGCGGATGCTATAAAATCATACACACACATACAATAGATATTTCTATACATAAGTATATGGAGGTGTGTGTGTGCGCATATGTAAGTATGCACGAAGGAGCTCAGTTTGATTTGTTTTGTTATTGTCTCCGTTGTTGCTCGGTCGGCTTTTCCAAAATTGTGTTGTGATCGAAAGAGCTGGGACAACTACATACATATTGCACACCCCAGCAACAACATCACACTTTTAATGCATATACAAGATACAGATTTTCACCTACGCTTGACAATAATTTTGGTGTTGAAGTAAATGTGGTCTTAGTTTTTGCAATTCCCCAAAATATTGCAACAAATATGTACATAAATATGTATTTAAAGGATTATTTTAGATTATTTAATGCTTTGAATACGCCTTTTCAGTGTCTATGCAGAAATATTAGCTAAAAGCGTTTATTGATTTTTCCGTAAAACTCAACAATTTATTATATATTCTAGCACCCCCATACGAAACGACTTAATATAATTAATTTTGTAGGTATTTTTGAATAGTTTTGAAATTCTGCTTTTTCTCAACTCATTTTTAACTCATTATACACATTATTGCTTTATTGTACTGTTATAATCAATTTTCACTCTTACAAATATTTTATGCGGTTTCTGGAAATCTTGTATATAACTCTTTAACTTCTTGAACAGTACTGATTTTTCGAAAATGTGCAATCATCGTTTGAGCCGCTTTTGCTTATGTTTGTATGTATGCATGTATGCACTTTCGAAAATGTCCTTACGCCGAAAGCTTTGCGCATGGCCCGTGGGGGTTGTATTCGATTGCTGTCATATGGTTTTCCTTTCTTCTTCTCACTTGCCTTTGTTTTTGTTTTCATTCAGTTTTCATTCACGACGATTCAGTCTGATACTTTAGTTAAAAACCAAAGGCATACCTACATACCTATGTATATGTATATATGTATGTACATATTTACTTATACAAACGTTCAAAATACACTTTCTTATTCAAATATAAGTGCAGGCATATGCACATATGTATTTTCATAAATACATAAAAAAATGTTGAAGCTTTATGCGCCCAAACACTTCTGTGGCTTCGTAATATTTACTTAAAAGTATAATCACCGAACTTGAAGCAGAATGAAATTTATTAATAGTAGTATTACTTATACAGGGTCTTTCAAGTTGGAGCTTCGTTTTTGTTTTAAAGGCTGTAACAGTTCGATGGATTCTCTTTTGACAGATGTTGAAGAAGTGGAAGATTTATCTCACATCTACGCCTTCTACTAAATGTGTCTTAATATCTGAAAAGTTTCTGTTTTGACTTTGTCCGGTTTTCTCATGTGGGCAAGCAACTTGTTGTCGTAGCGTTTTATTTTTAAAATGACCTCAAGCAAATCAAATCTCTGAAATCCCGCATGCAAATGACGCGGTAAAATGAAAGTTGAGTTGTCAAACTACGAAATGATAGCTGATGTCGAGACAAAGAAAATTCAAGATCTCTACCTGGCATTTCTGTTTAAGCAACAATTTAAGAAGCAGTTGGAACAGTGTAGCTTGTCAACTTCAAGAAACAAAGCAAGTTGCAGAAGTAGAATACTTCTATGTAGACGAATATATGTTTCCGCTGGAAGCTGAAGAATCATCCACCAAAGTGGAAGAGAAGCCAGAGAGATCGATGCGTTTAGCGCATCTGGACAGTATGGCGCAACGTGCAAAACTCTCGCAGAAACTTTCTTCAGGACTTCGCTGGAAAATATGAAGTACCAGCCATTCATAAGAGGTATACGAGATTCGCATATGAAATGGGGAGCATACTCGACATTGAAAGGGATTTTTGTTAAAACAATGTCTTTACACTGACAGGGAACAACAGCTGGCTTGAGCAAGCCAGTGCACAAAGTCTATCCCGTTTCTCGCTGGAAGAGACAATGAGGAGGCTAATGCGAGAGTTCTTTCCTCAATTTGCTCGACCCAGAAACTCGGATATAAAGTGTTGCAACTGCGGTAAGACTAGTTATATTGCACGCCATAGTAGAATGTCAACCGAAGACGAGCTTAGGTCGTCCCGCAAATGATAGCGGAACTCGGTGACCTGGTGGTATAGAGTTTAAGAATTTTCCCAAGGTCGAGAGATCCAAGCGAATAGTTGACTGACTGCACGAGAAGAGAAGCTGAAATGGGTAGCCAAAGTGCACGCTCTACCAAACCAAGAGGCCAAAGCCACTCTGAATTTTTTTGTGCAGAACTGGGTGCCTAGCTTTTGAGGACATAATGAGTTATATACAGGCAAAGGAAGTCTATTAGTGTACAGTATTTTTATGTATTACTTGAAGGGGATTCAGAAAACACATACAAAACCCTTGCAATCAGATGGAATGGTTGAAATATTCAGCAAGATGTAGGTAACTTGGTATATCTTTATAATCCGAAAAAAGAGTTCCTCCAATCCTCCATCGGCAGCGAATCAAATTGTTTCCATAATAACAAACCGTGTTTCGATAAGAAAATAGACGCTATTACCACACACAAACACGTTGAAAGATGGGGTTGAGTAATTTGACAATTTGACAACACCATCCAAAGTGTTGGCACATAAACACGCTAGCGGCAACAAACGCAAAAGTAAGTTGCGGTGGAATTTTATATAGCGGATTGAAAGAAAATTGCTGTATACATTACTTAATTGCAATTATCGATATACTCATTTCGATATACTTGTATGTATATTCGATTTCACGATTTATGAGATTAAACAGCTGACACACTGCATTGATATATGTAAATACGCCTTAACACATTAATGTACCTTGATAAATTGCACAAGATATATGTATATATATGTATGTAGATTAAACATCTGTTTTTTCACAAGCACAGTCGCGATTATTTGAGACGTAGCGCGCCAAACGCATTGGATTTTGGCAATTTATTAATAAATTACAAATTTACATCAATTTTGTACACCTGCACTCATATATAACCGCCACGAAAAATGAACAAACAAAGTTATTTTCCAAATTACTATGCTGTCGAAGACATCTTCGTAACTCAAGAAAAGGTCGAATCCAAAGTTAACACGAAACTATTGAAAATGGGTACAAATTTAGAACAGCCGTGAATATCGTAAAAATATCGTGACATTTGATTTTTATCGCACAGGCTTCCTTGATCCGGGTGCGGAGTCGGATGATTTAAATGCTGGGCGCACAGTGAATCTGCCGTTGTGGTACATAAAGGAGCTGAAAGTTAATAACCCATATTTCACGGTACATGTGCCGGATATCTATAAGAATGTACATAAAGCGGTATGTGAGGCAGAAACAACCCACATTGAGTTGGGCAAGTTACATCCTTTCTTTTATGAATATGGGCGATACTTGACTCCTTATGATCGCAATCACATTGTGGGCCGGATTGTGTTTGAAACAATGCGCCAACGTGTGCGACATTTGCTTGACATTTCAAAGAACACTACAGAAGATGGAAAACCAGAACACCGCTTAGACGATATAGAGCAGAAACTGTATGAATCCGGCGTCAAAACAAATACACAAGTAAAGTTATAAGAAATAACTTCAATATCATTACTTTTTATACATATACATATAATCCTTTCACATAGTTTATGAACTGGCTGCAAATGAAATCCAACAAAATAAGTGTCAGCGAGTTGGTCCATGAGCACAGCAAAAAACGGAAACGAGATCAACTAGAGGTTGACGGAGAAAGTACTTCACCAGATCAACCACGCAAAAGACCAACGTTTTAATTGACCCACGACAGTCGGTTCTACGCTGCCGGAACGTCCTAAATTTTTATCCGGCCAAGGACTGTCACTCCAACCAACTGTCCAACAACCAACGTTTTAATCAAAAACCTCAATATTTTAACATAGAATTTAAGAATATTTTTTATTTGTATGTATTAACAGCGAAAACCAATTAAACAAATCTGCTTGCTATAGCTAGAACTTTAGTGTAATCTGCTCCCTTGGCCTGAGTTTTTTCTTTTAGTATTGTTCGTAGTATTGTTGGAACTGGAACGTGTATACGTGTTCCCAGTGGGCTACCATTATCATCAATTAGCACTATATTGTTGCTATCAAACTTAGGAATTTTCGGTTTCTGATTTTGTTTCAATCCAACTAATATTCCCTTTTTCATTTGCCCTTTGATGGCAACTAACACCTTATCTCCAATATAGCCAACAGAGCGTTTATTGTAGACGTGAATGCAGCGTGGTGGTTTACCCTCTGCCATAGCACGTTTTCCTATTTCGCTGTTGTCCACAACACGCAGCCTTGCCAATTTTCGTATTTCACTACAGGATGGCGTAAGATGAAACTGTTGCCGCTGCTCCATATGCGTTTGAACTGAGACATTGGTAACTGCTGGAATTGCGTTTAATCGAAGACAAATTCGTGCAGGTGAACAAGCTTTTACGCCCATAGACATTATTTTCGACATTTTGAGCAAAATTGTTATTTTACTTTTCTTAAAGTATTGTATAAACAGTTTCACAGAAAAATTATAAAACTAATTTAACCGCACGGCTCAGCTGATCAGCTGTTCCACGTTGTACAAAACATATGTGGACTTGATACAGAGTGAACTGCATGTTATGAAAATAAGTTGCACAAAGGGTTTTAATAAGAATCCACCAACCAAAACTGAAGAACCATAGGGTGTTTTCTTTAGTTATCCAGGTTAGTATCCCTATCATTACCCACAGGAACGAACCGAAACATTTTTATGGTTGTTAACAGCAGCTGATATAAAACTGCTGTTGTTCGCAACAGTAGAAGACAACATTAATTAAGGATGAAGGACCTGCAAATAATATACATTTTCGGACGAACGCCGCTTTTATTAATTCAGTCAAATGTTATATAACATATTTGTCGTAATAGTTTATGTCTAACTACGTAGCGTTTACATTTACTGGAAAATCAAATCAAAAATCAATTTATTTCTGAATGATTTAAGAAATGTTTTGTTTAACTTTTCAATTCACATAAGGTAGTTAGGGAGAACAAAAAGAAGGTTGAAATTGGATAAATATATAAGTACATAAATAATCCGTGGAAAGAAATAAAAATATCCTATTAAGTGATAAATTTAATTATTAAACTATAACTACATATATACACATAATAGCACAAGAAAAACAAAATCTTTTAAAAATTACCACATATCTACGTATGTATAAATTCACTAGACAGTGCTACCAATTACAAAAGCCGCAAAACAAACACCTAAACACAGAACGGATCTCACATTGAACCAGATCTCTATCAGGATAACATCGTTACATCCAAAATGTCTATCCGGATCCCATTCATTGACCATTAGAATACAGCTATAAATGCGCTACTTTGGCACAATTACATTCCGAATACTGTAGCAGGATTAACTCCTACTTATTTAGAATCGGTCGGGCACACGTTAATAAAACTGTCTGTAATATCGGGATTTTTCTGAAATATTTTCAATTATAATAATATTAATAAAACTCCTTTCATCCGGTTATGTCATAATATACTTTTACTTACTTAAAAAAATGATAGAAATTGGAATAAACTTTTCCTTTTGCATTCATAATCGATTAATTAGTTTTTTATATGATACATAAGCTTTTATCGTTTGATAAACAAAATATTTCCTAGTTACTCATCACTTGCACTGTAAAGTTATCGTAATATTCACGCAAGAGTGAATTTGTGGTTTGAAAAAGTTATGGCTTTGAGTCTATTAGAATAAAATATTTGGCATAAATTTTGCAAATTGTCTCAAGTAGCAAGAAAGGGAGAATATTTGAATATTTCTCTGATTAAAAGAGTGTTCAAACAATGGAAACCATTAGTTCAGGAGCCGATGTCCCGAACTCTGACCGCATTTGCCGAGTTTGCTTGCAAGGAAATGTTGAACTGTTTTCTATCTTCCAAGAAACTCATATCAGTGGGGTAACGGTAGCACATATCTTATCAGAATGCACGAGATATCCTGTAATAGCGGCCGATCTTAAATTACCGCAACAAATCTGCACTTGTTGTATTGGAAACGCCCGTGTTGCCTATGAATTCAAACAGCGTGTAGAACAGTCTTACAATTCATTAATGGGGTGGGCAGAAGAGAAATTCCAGTGTAATACAAAAGTTGAGTCGCCAGTCGTCACTCCCAGTGAGCGAAGGGAATATGGTACACAGACTGATATACTCAGTTTACATCCATGTGAAATGTGCGAAATGAAGTTTTTTGATTTATTGGAGCTCCGGCAGCACCGCAAGCAAATTCATCATAATAGTAGTTTGCAGTGTCGAATCTGTGGTATACGCTTCGAACGCATGAGGCG
This sequence comes from Anastrepha fraterculus, assembly GCA_037575425.1. Classification (NCBI taxonomy): domain Eukaryota; kingdom Metazoa; phylum Arthropoda; class Insecta; order Diptera; family Tephritidae; genus Anastrepha; species Anastrepha fraterculus. The sequence continues at coordinate 49,537 of JAYXIM010045725.1, forward strand.
ATTGCGAAGCCATTTGGTCCAAAAACACCCAAGTGTTGGTATTGCATTGGATATTCAGTGCACAATATGCCGCAGACGCTTTTCACGCAGGGAACATTTAAATCGTCACATGCGTAACGTACACCATCAACCCGAGGCGACAAGGTAATATTAGGTTTTCCAGTATTTAACATTGTAACTAACTATGTTTTTACAATTCTAACATAGCACTAGGGTCTCTCTCAAGGAACCAGAAATCGAGCTTACAAGCCATTTAGTCAAAAAAGGGCAGCAATCTACAAAAAAAGAAAATGAGGCGAAAATGTAAGTTAAACCTTTTTGAGCTTTTGTGTTTGTGGTTGTTCGAACTTCAAAAAATATTTCCCAAAACTTCTTATCAAAATATTAATAATCACAATGTGACGTCCAAAAAGTAATCAAACAAAATGTTTAATATCTGGTTCGCACTGTTGTTGTAACATCCCTTTGATATAATTCAACTAGGGACGTGCCAGGAATTGACTTGAAGTCGGAGAAGAAATTGAGCACTGTAGACAACGACAGCTTTCTAGGACCTTCTCATTTTCTTGAATGTGGGCAGGATATGGCTGGGGAGGTTGAAAGCGACGTTAACATGGATACTAATCCTATTTCGAGCGATGATGAAGCCTACGATGGAATGGAAATTCCGGATGACATATTACCTAAGTTAAAATTAGAGCACGAGCCTGATATTAAGGGTAAATATTTTTTATATACACAAATAAGCGCTTTTAACGTCATGTTATTTTTACAGTTAAGTGCGAAGTCGACGTTTCTGTGGATGGTTTCGATATAACAATCATGTCGCCCGATTGGGACCAAAGTAAATCGCCAGCTTCTAATAATGTCATTAAAGAAGAACGTGAATTGTTGGTTCCTTTGAGCATACAAAAGTCATCTGCCTTTAAGGGGAAATCGTTCACAAATGGAAGGGAGGAGGAGGAAGACGCTGCAGAACGTCGGCGTATTACCGAAGTTGTTGATGAGTTTCTCGCCCAGAATTCTGCAGTTGATGAAACAGCTAATGCAGAAAACCGTTGCACAAAGTGTCAACGAACTTTTTCAAGACATTGTTATCTACGACGTCACATGTTGACACATGTTGAAAAGGGACATGCATGCACGTACTGCCCGAAACGTTTCGCACGAAGTGATCATTTAAAAAAACACATTATGAACTTGCATCAAACGAAGGAATTCAAATGTGATCAATGTAGTAGTGCATTCGCGCGTTTAGTAGAATTAACAAAACACAAAGTCTCTCAACATGGAAGCGATCCCCAAGCGCATAAGGTGCACGATTGCGAGTATTGTTGCAAAAAGTTTACAAGTCGAACATATCTTCGCAAACATGTTTTAATGCATACTGATCGTATTTTCGCCTGCAAGTTTTGCGATGATACATTTAAAGAACGGAAAACTCTCCGTGAACATGAGAAGGGTCATCACAGTGACCGAAAGAATTTCCTATGTTCAGTTTGCGGAGAAAGTTTCGTAAGAAACGATTATCTACGTTTCCATATGCGTCGTCATAATGGCGAAAAGCCATACAAATGCCAATATTGTGGAAAAGGCTTTCCACGCTCAACTGATGTTAAAATACACGAAAGGTTGATTTTTCTCTTATTTGCTACCTTATTTAAATTAAATTATGTTTATAAGTATTGTGTTATGCTTTATTTCAGGTATCACACAGGCACTAAACCTAACTTGTGCAATCTATGTGGCAAGGGTTTCCATCGCGCCTATCACCTCACCATTCATATGCGCACTCATACCGGCGAGCGACCTTTTAAATGTGAAGAGTGCGGACGAGGATTTGCCCAAAGCAACGATTTGAAAGGTCATATTCGGCGGCACACTGGTGAACGTTTCAAATGTTCTGAATGTGATGCCGGTTTTTTTAAAATGTATGCACTGCGACAACATGCACAGGCGATACATGGCATACATATGGAACCGGCAACAGGGCGTTTACAAAGATTTGCCCCTTCCGAAACTGCTGTAGCGGTTGGAGAAACACTTAAACCAACAAACAATATACATCAGCCTTTGGCAGAACATATGCAATTGATGCAGCAGCAACATCAACCACAGAATTTTTCAGAACCACAAATTTCAAATAGTACACTAATGCCGCCGCCACCTTCGTCAGTGTAAAACTAATTATTAGACTATGCTTTGTCGCAATTCATGGTTCATTGGCATATATGTACATAGTATTTACTTGTGTGTTTTACGTATTTTCCCTTACGCATGTAGTATTTGTAGTGCAATAGATAGGGGATTTTGATTTGTTCAACAGGCAATTTCTTGTTAGAAATTCAAAAGTTCAGTTCAAGATCTTTGGAAAAATCTTTACTGTGGGAAAGCTACTTCTCTTTCGGGATGAGTCTGACATTAATCCGATGAGCCCTCTATACATGGAAAACATTAAAAAGCCAATGGCGTTTAAAGTAAGGAATTTTCCACCTTTATTTTTATATTTCTTAAGTCAAACATACAACCATAACTTATTTTTGTAATGTTTGATCTTAAACCTAGTGCTGATAAATGTTTAAATTTATATCTAGTCTAGTGACTGTATTTTAATTTGCATTATTTTGTATTGTATCTAAATATTTATATATATATATTGCATGTATCTTAATGTTTGCTATTATAAAATTGGGTTAATGATTATGGGTAATTTTTTAGGCTAATTGTAAGAAAGGTTAGCCTTTAAAACAACGATATAATTTGTTTCTAAACCACTAGAATGTAATATATTCAATATGTGTAAGTGAAGTACATACGAAATTACTTTAATTTTACACATCTTACCTTACCCTGTAAAATGGACACAAAAATATACAATTTTAAAATAAATAAATATGTAGTATTTTACTCATTCGCATATACCTATAAAGGGTTTTCCAATAACAGGTGTTATTTTGAATAGGATTGCGCTATCGAGAGATGATTAACGATTTTTTATGGCCGGAATTGGATGGTATTGATCTGGACAACGTTTATTTTCAACAAGACGGCGCTACGTGCCACACAAGCAACGAAACCATTGATCTTTTACGGGAAAAGTTTCCGGACCGTGTTATCTTGTGATTTAACACCTTGTGACTTTTTTCTTTTGGCCACGTGAAAGAGAAGGTCTACGCCAACAGCCCAAGGTCGATTCAAGACTTCAAAGATGGAATTCGTGAGACTACTGAGGATATAGGGCACCCACTTTGCAATTCGGTTATGGAAAATTTAATGAAAAGGATATTGTCCTCGTCGTCTTAGTCGTGGTGGTCATTTGCCTGATGTTATTTTTCACTACCGGCATACCTTCCTCTTAATGAAATAAACATCCGACCATTTATATTAAAAATGGCATTTTTCTTTGAATATCAAAATAACACCTCTTATTTAATATATAATATATAACAAAAACGAGCGTTGCCTATGAATGAAATAAGAACTTCCTTGAATTTGGTATATTTATTAAAAACAACTTTTAAAAGTTAGTAAATGTGAACTTAGTGTCCGCATGGTTGAACATTTTAAAGAGAAACTTGATCCGTAAATACTTCTGTCATAAATTAGATATCCATTCAGAATGTGCTAAATCGGACGGTAAGTCAGTAACCAATAAAAAAGTATACATAGCTCCATATCTATTGAGATTTTTAGAAAACGGGCACAGAACAGTGTACGCGATAGAAATACACGAGTATAATTCGGAAAACTATTTGCTCGGATTAAATCATAAACTAGCCCTGTCTAGTGTACCGTACCCCAAGTGCGGACACAAATCCTAAGTAATTGAAAATATTCATTTACCTGGGATTTGTTGCTAGTATGAGGCGAAGTTTGAGGATTTTCTCAATTTTTTACTCACCATCGTCGAGATAAGAGTAAGCGGAAAAATGACAAGTGTTAATAAAAAAAATGTATACTCTGGAGTACTAATTTCTATATTTCCTAACAACTTAATATGAGAGCGATTGCTCCTATTTTGCAACCATTCTTTCATCTAAACCTATTTTTTCTTGTTGAATTCTTTCTTTTTATTCTTTTACTTTTCTCAAACTACATTAATAAGCAACACTGTGGGGTTAACGAACTGAAACAAAAATACAATGATTAAAAAGAGAAGAAACTATAACACTTTATCTTTTGTTCTGCTCTTTTCATATATGCAACCTATGTATCTATTGAATTCGAAGATACTCGGTTATTTTTCTTTCATTCCATTTTAAAGCGTGTAAGAAGCAACGTGTGATCAGGCAGCTAAAGAATTAAATAAAAATTAAATATTTAAAAAAGAAAAAGTACAGTGTCATCATTATTTGGATGAAGCAGCGTGATTCCCTATAGGTTATGGGTCCAGTCTACGTTTAAATATAAACTGTGTTAAATTTTGTGAGTGAAAACTATGGACAAAATAAGAAGGAATATAAAACCATTTGATGGTGAAAAGTATTCCATATGGAAGTTCCGCGTGCGGGCGCTTTTGGCCGAAATTGATGCGCTTCAAGTAATTGACGATGAGCCGCCGAAAGAAATACCTGAAAAATGGAAACAACTTGAGCGAAACGCAAAAAGTGTTATTATTGAATACTTAAGTGATTCATTTCTCGGATTTGCAACAAGCGAAAACAATGCTAACCAGATCGATCATGTTGTGATAGATGGAAGACACGCTTCTAGTGTATTAGATGTACGTACGATCCGAGGACCCAATATCGACTCGGATCATTACCTTGTTGCAGCCAAACTGCGCACCCGCCTCTGTGCAGCAAAAAACGTACATCTACCTACGCAAAGAATGTTCGACATCGAAAAGCTGCAATCACAACAGACAGCCAGAAGATTCGCCACTCGACTCTCACTCCTGCTCTCGGAGAGCACTGCCCAACACACCGGCATGCGCGAGCAATGGAGCAACATTTCTCGTTCCCTACGCACCGCCGCCGAAGAAGAAATCGGATTCCGGCGAGCCCGAAAAAACAATTGGTACGACGAGGAATGTCATGCTGCCGCCGAAAGAAAAGATGCCGCCTATAGAGCCACGCTGCGATCGGGCGCAACGCGAGCCATTTGGGATCGCTACAGAGAGCTGAAAAAGGAAGAGAGACGTATTATCCGACAGAAGAAACGAGAGGTCGAAATACGTGAGTGCGAGGAGCTTGAGATGCTGGCCAATAGGAACAACGCCCGAAAATTCTACCAGAAAGTTCGGCGGCTTACAGAAGGTTTTAAGACCGGGGCGTTGTCCTGTAAGAACAAAGACGGCGATCTGGTGACTGACGTACAGAGCAATCTTAAATTATGGAGGGAACACTTCTCGAACCTGTTAAACAGCGACAGCTGCCCATGTCATAGAGAATGTGAAGATCCCGATACCCCAATCGTTGACGACGGAATTGTCGTTCCGTTACCCGACCATGACGAGGTGAGAATAGCAATATCACGACTAAAGAACAACAAAGCCGCGGGCGCCGACGGACTGCCGGCTGAGCTATTCAAACATGGCGGCGAGGAGCTGGTAAGGTGCATGCATCAGCTCCTATGCAAAATATGGTCGGATGAAAGCATGCCTGCCGATTGGAATTTAAGTGTGCTCTGCCCAATCCATAAGAAGGGTGATCCTGCAATTTGTGCCAATTACCGAGGGATTAGTCTTCTAAATATCGCCTATAAGGTTCTAGCGAGCGTATTGTGTGAAAGGCTGAAACCCACCGTCAACCAACTGATTGGACCTTATCAGTGTGGCTTCAGACCTGGAAAGTCTACCATCGACCAAATATTCATTATACGCCAAATCTTGGAAAAGACCCACGAAAGGAGAATCGACACACACCATCTTTTCGTCGACTTCAAAGTTGCATTCGACAGTACGGAAAGGAGTTACCTGTATGCCGCTATGTCTGAATTTGGTATCCCCAAAAAACTAATACGCCTTTGCAAGATGACGTTGCTCAACACCAGCAGCGCCGTCAGAATTGGGAAGGACCTCTCCGAGTCGTTTGATACCAAACGAGGTTTCAGACAGGGTGACTCGCTGTCGTGTGACTTCTTTAACCTAATGTTGGAGAGCATCGTACGAGCCGCAGAACTTAATCGCTCAGGCACAATATTTTATAAGAGCGTACAATTGTTGGCGTATGCCGATGATATTGATATCATCGGCCTTAACAACCGCGCTGTTAGTTCTGCCTTCTCCAAACTGGATAAAGAGGCAAAGCGAATGGGTTTGGTGGTGAACGAGGACAAAACGAAGTACCTCCTGTCTTCAAACAAACAGTCGTATCGGCACCCACGTCACTGTAGACAGTTATAATTTCGAGGTTGTAAAAGACTTCGTTTATTTAGGAACCAGCATTAACACCGATAACAATGTCAGCCTTGAAATCCAACGTAGAATCTCTCTTGCCAACAAGTGCTACTTTGGACTAAGTAGGCAACTGAGCAGTAAAGTCCTCTCTCGACGAACAAAACTAGCACTCTACAAGACTCTCATCATGCCCGTCCTAATGTATGGCGCAGAAGCTTGGACGATGACAACATCCGATGAAGCGACGCTTGGAGTGTTCGAGAGAAAGATTCTGCGTAAGATTTTTGGACCTTTGCACGTTGGCAACGGCGAATATCGCAGACGATGGAACGATGAGCTGTATGAGCTTTACGACAACATAGACATAGCGCAGCGAATAAATACCCAGCGGCTACGTTGGCTGGGTCATGTCGTCCGAATGGATACAAACGCTCCGGCTTTGAAAGTATTCGATGCGGTACCAGCTGGTGGTAGCAGAGGAAGAGGAAGGCCTCCTCTGCGTTGGAAAGATCAGGTGGAGAAGGACTTGGCTTCACTTGGTGTGTCCAATTGGCGCCGGTTAGCACGAGAAAGAAACGACTGGCGCGCTCTGTTGAGCTCGGCCAAAATCGTGTAAGCGGTTATCGCGCCAATTAAGAAGAAGAAGAAAACAATGCTAAGCAAATTTTTAAGAATTTAGACGCCATTTATGAGCGAAAGAGTCTGGCATCGCAATTAGCTGCACGGAAGAAATTGCTCTCGCTAAAATTAAAAGAAGAAATTCCGCTTTTACATCACTTCAATTCATTTGATGATTTGATAACGGAGTTGCTCGGATCCGGGGCGAAAATCGAAGAGGTGGATAAAGTATCTCATCTTTTATTGATTTTACCATCGTCTTACGACGCCATTATAACCGCCATTGAAACTTTAGCTGAAGATAAGTTAACATTGGCTTTCGTAAAAAACCGTTTGCTTGATCACGAAATAAAAAAAAAAAATACAGTAGAGATACGAGTGCAAAAGTATTGCAAGCAGTGAAAAATAATCAACAGAACGAAAACAAATTTAATAAAGTGTACAATTTTAAAAATAAATATAAATCAAAGACTCATAAAAACAATTTCAAGACAAATCTCAAGTGTCATCACTGTGGAAAAAAGGGACATATTAAAAGTAATTGTTTTATATACAAAAAAGATTTAAATAATCAAAATAATGAAAAATCTGGTACTGCTCATGCTGCAACCATACAATCAGAAAGAGGATTTGCTTTTATGATGAGAAATGAGATGCCTAAAGAAAAATGAGGAAATGTGTCTTTCCTTTTAGACTCCGGTGCTTCTAACCATTTAATAAACGACGTAAATATATTTGCTAGCTACATTAACCTAAGTTCACCGATCGAAATTGCTATTGCAAAGTGTGGAGAATACATCTATGCTACGAAAAAGGGGATAGTGAGACTTCGCAGCAGTTCGAAAAAGGAAATTACTCTGGAAGACGTCCTATTTTGTGCCGATGTTCCCCAAAATTTGTTACCTGTGAAGAAAATGCAGGATTCAGGACTAACAATTGAGTTTCATCCAGGAGGTGTCAATGTCAGTAAAAATGGTCAAGTACTCTTTACAGGTAAAAGTATATATAATGTACCAATGGTTGATTTTACACTATGTATAGGAGCATACGCATGTAATGTAAACAAAATTAGTGAATATCGTTTGTGGCATGAGAGGTTGGGACATATAAGCAAAGGGAAATTTATAGAAATAGTAAGAAAAAATTTGTTTGATGATGTTAACCTTTTAAAGAACGTACAACCTGATGATAACTTATGTGAGGCTTGTATAAATGGTAAACAAACAAGATTACCCTTCGCAAAATTTAAAAATAAAGATCACATAGACCGACCATTATTTGTAGTTCACTCTGACTTATGTGGTCCTATCACACCTTCTTCGATTGATGGAAAAAGCTATTATGTTGTTTTCATTGATCAATATACACACTATTGTGTGACTTATTTAATTACTTTCAAGTCGGACGTATTTGCTGTTTTCAGAGATTTTGTCACTAAAAGTGAGGTGCATTTCAATGTAAAGGTTGTTAATTTATACATTGACAATGGTAGAGAATATTTGTCGAATGAGATGCGAGATTATTGTGTTCAAAAAGGCATCAGTTACCATTTGACAGTACCACATACTCCACAATTAAATGGTGTGTCCGAAAGGATGATAAGAACAATAACAGAGAAAGCTCGTGCTATGGTAAATGGAGCACAGTTAGACAAAAGTTACTGGGGTGAAGCCGTGTTAACAGCGACTTTCCTAATTAATAGAACTCCAAGTAAAGCTCTGAAAGATAGTTCGAAAACGCCATATGAAATGTGGCACAAAAGAAAGCCTAATTTGAAATATTTAAAAGTTTTCGGTTCGACGGTATACGTTCACAATAAAACAAAGAAAAGAAAATTTGATGAGAAATCTTGGAAGGGTATACTTGTCGGATATGAACCGACTGGTTACAAATTGTGGGATGTGGAAGCTGAAAAGTTTACGATAGCAAGAGATGTTATCGTAGATGAAACTAATATGAAAAATTCTAGGACTGTGTTGGATGTCGGGTCACAATTAAATGGCTTCCCGAATGAAAGTACGAGAAATATTGACTTAAACTACCTGAATGAGAGTAAGGAAAGAAAGTCTGGTGAACCTGAAGATAAGCAGCCTAGTGATGTGGTAATAATAAAGAGAATGCCGATCCAGTTGGTACTGGTGAAACTGTATCAGAGTACGAGGATACAGCTGGATACAATAATCAGTTAAGAAATTCGAAATTAAGTGAGGGAATGTCTGAGATTGAAGTTAGGCGAAGTGATAGATTAAAAAACCGTCCACGGAGAACATATACAGATGATTCATATTTATATAGTTGTGTAATGAATGCAGACACTTGTGTTAGCGCCACTCCAAATTCGTTTGAAGAAACAAAAACCAGGAGTGATAGGTCTCATTAGGAAAATACAATAAAAGAAGAGCTCGATTCACATTTTCAAAACAACACTTGGTCTCTTGTACAAAGGCCTGAAAATAAAAACATTGTCGATTGCAAATGGGTTTTTACTTTGAAGCATGACGAGTCAGGTAACCCGGTAAGGTATAAAGCCAGGCTTGTTGCTCGCGGCTTTACACAAGAATATTTGATCGATTACAACGAAACTTTTGCTCCAGTAGCTAGAATATCGAGCCTTCGCCTCATGTTATCATTCTCCAACCAATTTAGTTTAAAAGTTCACCACATGGACGTTAAAACTGCCTTCTTAAACAGTATATTGAAAGAGGAAATTTATATGGGGTTCCTCAAGGTGTGTCATGTGAAAGTGGTGAAGTTTGCAAATTAAATAAAGCAATTTATGGTTTAAAGCAAGCAGCTAGATGCTGGTTTGAAGTTTTCGAGCAGTCACTAAAAGAAACTCGTAAACTCAGCTGTTGATCGTTGCATCTATATTCTTAACAATAATAATATTCTGAAAAATATATATGTGCTATTATATGTTGATGACTTGGTAATAGCAACAGCAAATGATGAAACTATTATTAATTTTAAAGCCTATCTAATGACTAAATTTAAAATGACTGACTTACTTGAAATTCGACATTTTATTGGAATAAAAATTTAAAGGAAACATAATCAGTTAGAGTTAAGTCAGTCAGCTTATATTAGAAATGTTCTAAAGAAATTTAAAATGGAAGATTGTAAACCAGTTAGCACTCCACTTCCAAGTAAGCTCAATTATGAAGCATTAAACTCTGATACAAAATATGATGCGCCGTGTCGTAATTTAATTGGGTGTTTGATGTACATTATGTTGTGTACACGGCCAGATTTAAGTACATCCGTAAATATTTTGAGCCGATATAGCAATATACAAAATAAAGAATTGTGGCAGTGCCTCAAAAGGGTTCTAAGATACCTTAAAGGTACTGTAGATTTAAAACTTATCTATGTTAAGAATTTAAATTACAAAGACATGTTTATTGGTTATGTTGATTCTGATTGGGGTGGAAGTGAGAGCGACAGGAGAAGCACAACTGGTTATTTGTTTAAGATGTTCGAATCCTCTCTAATATGCTGGAATACAAAGACACAAACGTCAATTGCAGCTTCATCTACTGAAGCTGAGTATATGGCACTGTTTGAGGCAGTTAGAGAAGCCCTATGGTTGAGGTCCTTACTGAAAAGTATGAAAATCGAGTTAGACAAAGCGTTTAAAATATTCGAAGACAATCAGGGATGTATAAGCATAGCAAATAATCCCTCAAGTCACAAAAGATCAAAGCATATTGATATTAAATATCATTTTTCAAGGGAACAAATTGAAAATAAACTAATTTTGATTGAGTATATTCCTACAGACAAACAACTCGCTGATATATTAACCAAACCATTACCTGCTGCACGTTTTTCAGACTTGAGAAGCCAGATGGGACTTGCTGACAAAAGCGAAGAATAAAATTATATTAGTAATAAGTAAATGGTCTGATTGGGTTTTTTCTGGGTTTTCCCCAATCCTCGCAACAAATGTTGGACCATGATATTGTAACTCCCCAGAATTTAACACTTGCTTCAATTACTATATTTTTTTTATTTTAAACTTTACCTATTGTAGTAATCAATGTATTTTTGAGGAGGTGTGTTGAATTCTTTCTTTTTTATTCTTTTACTTTTCTCAAACTATATTAATAAGCAACACTGTGGGGTTAACGAACTGAAGCAAAAATACAGGGTGGCTGATGAAAGCCGCTACCAAAAAAAAATTGAATAACTTTTTTTCTTTTTAAGTTATCTGTTCCATTTTTGTTTTAATTTGCAGATTGATCTTTAAAATTTATTAAAATGGATAACTGGGACACGCAAACAAGAATTTGGATAGTCCGCCGCTATCACGTACTGGAGTCCGTAGTTTTGGTACAGAGAGAGTACAGGCGGATGTTTGGCGGCGATCCCCCGAGCAGATGGACCATAATGAGACAGGTGAACAATTTTGCTGAGCAAGGAACAGTCGCAAGAAGGCCTTATCATCGAAACCCACCAGTTCTCCACGAGACGGAATTGCATCCTCTTCGCGTGACAGTGTGGTGTGCGGTTTCTTCACGCTGTATTGTCGGGCCTTATTTTTTTGAAGAAAATGGCCACACCGTTACGGTTACTGGAGACCGTTATTTGAAAATGCTGAAAGAATTTTTCTATCCAGAACTACGCCGAAAGAGAATTCCTTTCAACTCTGTGTGGTTTCAACAAGATGGGGCAACGTCTCACATAGCCCAGACTGTTATGACAGAGTTGCGACGAAAATTTCCCAATAAACTGATTTCAAGAAACTCCGAATTTCGTTGGCCCCCCAGGTCGTAAAAAGAGAAGAAACTATAACACTTTATCTTTTGTTCTGCTCTTTTCATATATGCAACCTATGTATCTATTGAATTCGAAGATACTCGGTTATTTTTCTTCCATTCCATTTTAAAGCGTGTAAGAAGCAACGTGTGATCAGGCAGCTAAAGAATTAAATAAAAATTAAATATTAAAAAAAAAAACTACAGTGTCATCATTATTTGGATGAAGCAGCGTGATTCCCTATACTTTCAAATCCAAAAACTGATACCACTGCTGGTATGATAGTGTTTAAACTGTAATTCGTTTGCGTATACTTATATATGGGTATATACACGTATATCTAAATTTTAGCCATCGGCAGCCAATCAAATTGTTTCCATATTAAGGGGTTACATGGGTTTCGTTGGTTCAAAAAATCACTTTTTTTTTTTTTTTTGCTTATTAATGTCTACAACATCTCAGGAATATTATCCTAAATTTTCAAGTCGATCCGAATAATAAATTCGGAGATACAGCCTTTGGAATGTGTGCGCTCCAAGTCACTTTTATTGTTACTCAAAAACTTAAACGCGTTTTTCTCGGAACTGTGTTTTCAAAGTAAGTTATCAAATGTTCTCGAAAACTACTGAACCGATCTTGACGAAATTTTACACAGATGTTCGAAATACAATTTACTCGTGCTTGAACGAAGGATTTTTTTTTTTTTTCAATTACAACTATTTCAAAAAAAAATGTCAAGCAAATTTGAGCGAAATTTTCATTTTTTTTTGGAAAAATGTCTGCCAAATTGCAATTTTTACTCTTTTTTCTTTCCTTCGTTCAAGCACGAGTTTATGGTCTTAACTAAAATACTTATTTTTGTTTTTTCATTTTTGATGAGTCTGTCAGGAGTTATGCTGACAACGCGGACGCACCTTTTTTTCGAGGGCTCACCGGAAATGACGTCACAATGTAGGAGTTTTAATTTTTTTTTTTTTTGAAAATTTCAGAAATTATTCTTTAAATATGTATCTATAAGACAGAAAAAAGTTTGAATTAAATAAATAATTTTTTATATAGAAAAAAAATATTGAAAATAGACCTTTTTTACCCGACGAAACCCATGTAACCCCTTAACAAACCATGTTTCGATAAGAATGCGATAAGAAAATAGACGCTATTACCACACACAAACACGTTGAAAGATGGGGTTGAGTAATTTGACAATTTGAAAACACCAGCCAAAGTGTTGGCACATAAATACGCTAGCGGCAACAAACGCAAAAGTAAATTGTGGTGGAATTGTATATAGCGGATTGAAAGAAATTTGCTGTATACATTACTTAATTGAAATTATCGATATACTCATTTCGATATACTTGTTTGTGTATTCGATTTCGCGATTTATGAGATTAAACAACTGACACACTGCATTGATCTATGTAAATACGCCTTAACACATTAATGTACCTTGATAAATTGAACAAGATATATGTATATGCATATGTATGTAGATTAAACATCTGTTTCTTCACAAGCACAGTCGCGATTATTTGAGACGTAGCGCGCCAAACGCATTGGATTTTGGCAATTTATAATAACAATAAATTACAAGTTTACATCAATTTTGTACACCTGCACACATATATAACCGCCGCGAAAAATGAACAAACAAAGTTATTTTCCAAATTACTATGCTGTCGAAGACATCTTCGTACTCAAGAAAAGGTCGAATCCAAAGTTAACACGAAACTATTGAAAATGGGTACAAATTTAGAACAGCCGTTAATATCGTAAAAATATCGTGACATTTGATTTTTATCGCACAGGCTTCCTTGATCCGGGTGCGGAGTCGGATGATTTAAATGCTGGGCACACAGTGAATCTGCCGTTGTGGTACATAAAGGAGTTGAAAGTTAATAACCCATATTTCACGGTACATGTGCCGGATATCTACAAGAATGTACATAAAGCGGTATGTGAGGCAGAAACAACCCACATTGAGTTGGGCAAGTTACATCCTTACTTTTATGAATATGGACGATACTTGACTCCTTATGATCGCAATCACATTGTGGGCCGGATTGTGTTTGAAACAATGCGCCAACGTGTGCGACATTTGCTTGACATTTCAAAGAACACTACAGAAGATGGAAAACCAGAACACCGCTTAGACGATATAGAGCAGAAACTGTATGAATCCGGCGTCAAAACAAATACACAAGTAAAGTTATAAGAAATAACTTCAATATCATTACTTTCTATATATAATCCTTTCACATAGTTTACGCACTGGCTGCAAATGAAATCCAACAAAATAAGTGTCAGCGAGTTGGTCCATGAGCACAGCAAAAAACGGAAACGAGATCAACTAGAGGTTGACGGAGAAAGTACTTCACCAGATCAACCACGCAAAAGACCAACGTTTTAATTGACCTACGACAGTCGGTTCTACGTTGCCGGAGCGACCCAAATTTTTATCCGGCCGAGGACTGTCACTCCAGCAGCATTCTCTGCACGTGCATGGGGAATGTTTATGCTGCTATAACAACAACAACCAACGTTTTAATCAAAAAAGTCAATATTTTAATATAGAATTTAACAATATTTTTTATTTGTATATATTAACAGCGAAAACCAATTAAACAAATCTGCTTGCTATAGCTAGAACTTTAGTGTAATCTGCTCCTTTGGCCTGAGTTTTTTCTTTTAGTATTGTTCGTAGTTTTGTTGGAACTGGAACGTGTTCCCAGTGGGCTACCATTATCATCAATTAGCACTATATTGTTGCTATCAAACTTAGGAATTTTCGGTTTCTGATTTTGTTTCAATCCAACTAATATTCCCTTTTTCATTTGCCCTTTGATGGCAACTAACACCTTATCTCCAATATAGCCTACAGAGCGTTTATTGTAGACGTGAATGCAGCGTGGTGGTTTACCCTCTGCCATAGCACGTTTTCCTATTTCGCTGTTGTCCACAACACGCAACCTTGCAAATTTCACTACAGGATGGCGTAAGATGAAACTGTTGCCGCTGCTCCATATGCGTTTGAACTGAGACATTGGTAACGGCTGGAACTGTGTTTAATCGGAGAAAAATGCGTGCAGTTGAACAAGCTTTTACGCCCATAGACATTATTTTCGACATTTTAAGCAAATTGTTAATTTATTTTTCTTAAAATATTGTATAAACAGTTTTGCAGAAAAATTATAAAACTAATTTAACCGCACGGTTCAGCTGATCAGCTGTTCCACGTTGTACAAAACATATGTGGACTTGATACAGAGTGAACTGCATGTTATGAAAATAAGTTGTACAAAGGGTTTTAATAAGAATCCACCAACCAAAACTGAATAACTATCAGAGAACGTAAATTCATTCAATGAATGACCAACCATTAGTTCAGGAGCCGATGTCCCGAACTCTGTCCGCATTTGCCGAGTTTAGGTTAGGTTAGGTTAGTTATCCAGCTTAGTATCCTTATCATTACCCACAGGAACGAACCGAAACATTTTTATGGTTGTTAACAGCACTGATATAAAACTGCTGTTGTTCGCAACAGTAGAAGACAACATTAATTAAGGATGAAAATATTATATATTAAATATTATACATTTTCAGACGAACGCCGCATTTATTAATTCAGTCAAATGTTGTCAATTTGTCGTAATAGTTTATGTTTAACTGCGTAGCGTTTACATTTACTGGAAAATCAAATCAAAAATCAATTTATTCCTGAATGATGTAAGAAATGTTTTGTTTAACTTTTCAATTCATATAAGGAAGTTAGGGAGAACAAAAAGAAGGTTGAAATTGGATAAATATATAAGTACATAAATAATCCATGGGAAACAATAAAAATATCCTAATAAGTGATAAATTTAATTATTAAACTATAACTACATATATACACAAAATAGCACAGGAAAAAACCAAACCTTTTAAAAATTACCAAACATCTACGTATGTATAAATTCACTAGACAGTGCTACCAATTACAAAAGCCGCAAAACAAACGCCCAAAAACAAAACGGATCTCACATTGAACCAGATCTCTATCAGGATAACATCGTTGCATCCAAAATGTCTATCCGGATCCCATTCATTGACCATTAGAATGCAGCTATAAATGGCTACTTTGGCACAATTACATTCCGAATACTGTAGCAGGTTTAACTCCTACCTATTTACAATCGGTCGGGCACACGCTAATAAAACTTTCTGTAATATCGTGATCTTTTGTGAAATATTTTCAATTATAATAATATTAATAAAACTCCTTTCATCCGGTTATGTCATAATATAATTTTACTTACTTAAAAAAATTATAGAAATTGGAATAAACTTTTCCTTTTGCATTCATAATCGATTAATTAGTTTTTTATATGATACATAAGCTTTTATCGTTTGATAAACAAAATATTTACTAGTTACTCATCACTTGCATGTAAAGTTATCGTAATATTCACGCAAGAGTGAATTTGTGGTTTGAAAAAGTTATGGCTTTGAGTCTATTAGAATAAAATATTTGGCATAAATTTTGCAAATTGTCTCAAGTAGCAAGAAAGGGAGAATATTTGAATATTTCTCTGATTAAAAGAGTGTTCAAACAATGGAAACCATTAGTTCAGGAGCCGATGTCCCGAACTCTGACCGCATTTGCCGAGTTTGCTTGCAAGGAAATGTTGAATTGTTTTCTATCTTCCAAGAAACTCATATCAGTGGGGTAACTGTAGCACATATCTTATCAGAATGCACGAGATATCCTGTAATAGCGGCCGATCTTAAATTACCGCAACAAATCTGCACTTGTTGTATTGGAAACGCCCGTGTTGCCTATGAATTCAAACATCGTGTAGAACAGTCTTACAATTCATTAATGGGGTGGGCAGAAGAGAAATTTCTGTGTAATACAAAAGTTTGTTCGCCAGTCGTCACTCCCAGTGAGCGAAGAGAATATGGTACACAGACTGATATACTCAGTTTACATCCATGTGAAATGTGCGAAATGAAGTTTTTTGATTTATTGGAGCTCCGGCAGCACCGCAAGCAAATTCATCATAATAGTAATTTGCAGTGTCGAATCTGTGGTATACGCTTCGAACGCATGAGGCAATTGCGAAGCCATTTGGTCCACAAACACCCAAGTGTTGGTATTGCATTGGATATTCAGTGCACAATATGCCGCAGACGCTTTTCACGCAGGGAACATTTAAATCGTCACATGCGTAACGTACACCATCAACCCGAGGCGACAAGGTAATATTAGGTTTTCCAGTATTTAACATTGTAACTATATGTTTTTACAATTCTAACATAGCACTAGGGTCTCTCTCAAGGAACCAGAAATCGAGCTTACAAGCCATTTAGTCAAAAAAGGGCAGCAATCTACAAAAAAAGGAAATGAGGCGAAAATGTAAGTTAAACCTTTTTGAGTTTTTGTGTTTGTGGTTGTTCGAACTTCAAAAAACATTTCCCAAAACTTCTTATCAAAATATTAATAATCACAATGTGACGGCCAAAAAGTAATCAAACAAAATGTTTAATACCTGGTTCGCACTGTTGTTGTAACATCTCTTTGATATAATTCAACTAGGGACGTGCCAGGAATTGACTTGAAGTCGGAGAAGAAATTGAGTGCTGTAGACAACGACAGCTTTCTAGGACCTTCTCATTTTCTTGAATGTGGGCAGGATATGGCTGGGGAGGTTGAAAGCGACATTAACATGGATACTAATCCTATTTCGAGCGATGATGAAGCCTACGACGGAATGGAAATTCCGGATGACATATTACCTAAGTTAAAATTAGAGCACGAGCCTGATATTAAGGGTAAAAATTTTTTTTATATACACAAATAAACGTTTTTAACGTAATGTTATTTTTACAGTTAAGTGCGAAGTCGACGTTTCTGTGGATGGTTTCGATATAACAATAATGTCGCCCGATTGGGACCAAAGTAAATCGCCAGCTTCTAATAATGTCATTAAAGAAGAACGTGAATTGTTGGTTCCTTTGAGCATACAAAAGTCATCTGCCTTTAAGGGGAAATCGTTCACAAATGGAAGGGAGGAGGAGGAAGACGCCGCAGAACGTCGGCGTATTACCGAAGTTGTTGATGAGTTTCTCGCCCAGAATTCTGCAGTTGATGAAACAGCTAATGCAGAAAACCGTTGCACAAAGTGTCAACGGACTTTTTCAAGACATTGTCATCTACGACGTCACATGTTGACACATGTTGAGGAAAAGGGACATGCATGCACGTACTGCCCGAAACGTTTCGCACGAAGTGATCATTTAAAAAAACACATTATGAACTTGCATCAAACGAAGGAATTCAAATGTGATCAATGTAGTAGTGCATTCGCGCGTTTAGTAGAATTAACAAAACACAAAGACTCTCGACATGGAAGCGATCCCCAAGCCCATAAGGTGCACGATTGCGAGTATTGTTGCAAAAAGTTTACAAGTCGAACATATCTTCGCAAACATGTTTTAATGCATACTGATCGTATTTTCGCCTGCAAGTTTTGCGATGATACATTTAAAGAACGGAAAGCTCTCCGTGAACATGAGAAGGGTCATCACAGTGACCGAAGGAATTTCCTATGTTCAGTTTGCGGAGAAAGTTTCGTAAGAAACGATTATCTACGTGTCCATATGCGTCGTCATAATGGCGAAAAGCCATACAAATGCCAATATTGTGGAAAAGGCTTTCCACGCGCAACTGATGTTAAAATACACGAAAGGTTGATTTTTCTCTTATTTGCTACCTTACTTAAATTAAATTATGTTTATAAGTATTGTGTTATGCTTTATTTCAGGTATCACACAGGCACTAAACCTAATTTGTGCAATCTATGTGGCAAGGGTTTCCATCGCGCCTATAACCTCACCATTCATATGCGCACTCATACCGGCGAGCGACCTTTTAAATGTGAAGAGTGCGGACGAGGATTTGCCCAAAGCAATGATTTGAAAGCTCATATTCGGCGACACACTGGTGAACGTTTCAAATGTTCTGAATGTGATGCCGGTTTTTTGCAAATGTATGCACTGCGACAACATGCACAGGCGATACATGGCATACATATGGAACCGGCAACAGGGCGTTTACAAAGATTTGCCCCTTCTGAAACTGCTGTAGCGGTTGGAGAAACACTTCAACCAACAAACAATATACATCAGCCTTTGGCAGAACATATGCAATTGATGCAGCAGCAACATCAACCACAGAATTTTTCAGAACCACAAATTTCAAATAGTACACTAATGCCGCCGCCATCTTCGTCAGTGTAAAACTAATTATTAGACTATGCTTTGTCGCAATTCATGGTTCATTGGCATATATGTACATAGTATTTACTTGTGTGTTTTACGTATTTTCCCTTACGCATGTAGTATTTTTAGTGCAATAGATAAGGGGATTTTGATTTGTTCAACAGACAATTTCTTGTTAGAAATTTAAAAGTTCAGTTCAAGATCTTTGGAAAAATCTTTACTGTGGGAAAGCTACTTCTCTTTCGGGATGAGTCTGACATTAATCCGATGAGCCCTCTATACATAGAAAACATTAAAAAGCCAATGGCGTTTAAAGTAAGGAATTTTCCACCTTTATTTTTTTATTTCTTAAGTCAAACACACAACCATAACTTATTTTTATAACGTTTGATCTTAAACCTAGTGCTGATAAATGTTTAAATTTATATCTTGTCTAGTGACTGTATTTTAATTTGCATTATTTTGTATTGTATCTAAATATTTATATATATATTGCATGTAGCTTAATGTTTGCTATTATAAAATTGGGTTAATGATTATGGGTAATTTTTTAGGCTAATTGTAAGAAAGGTTAGCCTTTAAAACAACGATATAATTTGTTTCTAAACCACTAGAATGTAATATATTCAATATGTGTAAGTGAAGTACATACGAAATTACTTTAATTTTACACATCTTACCTTACCCTGTAAAATGGACACAAAAATATACAATTTTAAAATAAATAAATATGTAGTATTTTACTCATTTGCATATACCTATAAAGGGTTTTCCAATAACAGGCGTTATTTTGAATAGGATTGCGCTATCGAGAGATGATTAACGATTTTTTATGGCCGGAATTGGATGGTATGGATCTGGACAACGTTTATTTTCAACAAGACGGCGCTACGTGCCACACAAGCAACGAAATCATTGATCTTTTACGGGAAAAGTTTCCGGACCGTGTTATCTCTCGAAGAGGTGATCACAATTGGCCATCGAGATCTTGTCATTTAACACCTTGTGACTTTTTTCTTTTGGCCACGTGAAAGAGAAGGTCTACGCCAACAGCCCAGGGTCGATTCAAGACTTCAAAGATGGAGTTCGTGAGACTACTGAGGATATAGGGCACCCACTTTGCAATTCGGTTATGGAAAATTTTATAAAAAGGATATTGTCCTCGTCGTCTTAGTCGTGGTGGTCATTTGCCTGATGTTTTATTTATTTATTTATTTATTTGCCTGATGTTATTTTTCACTACCGGCATACCTTCCTCTTAATAATGAAATAAACATCCGACCATTTATATTAAAAATGGCATTTTTCTTTGAATATCAAAATAACACCTCTTATTGGAAAACCCTATATATAATATATAACAAAAACGAGCGTTGCCTATGAATGAAATAAGAACTTCCTTGAATTTGGTATATTTATTAAAAATAACTTTTAAAAGTTAGTAAATGCGAACTTAGTGTCCGCAGGGTTGAACATTTTAAAGAGAAACTTGATCCGTAAATACTTCTGTCATAAATTAGATTTCCATTCAGAATGTGCTAAATCGGACGGTAAGTCAGTAACCAATAAAAAAGTATACATAGCTCCATATCTATTGAGATTTTTAGAAAACGGGCACAGAACAGTGTACGCGATAGAAATACACGAGTATAATTCGAAAACTATTTGCTCGGATTAAATCATAAACTAGCCCTGTCTAGTGTACCGTACCTCAAGTGCGGACACAAATCCTAAGTAATTGAAAACGTTCATTTACCTGGGATTTGTTGCTAGTATGAGGCGAAGTTTGAGGATTTTCTCAATTTTTTACTCACCATCGTCGAGATAAGAGTAAGCGGAAAAATGACAAGTGTTAATAAAAAAAATGTATACTCTGGAGTACTAATTTCTATATTTCCTAACAAGAGAGCGATTGCTCCTATTTTGCAACCATTCTTTCATCTAAACCTATTTTTTCTTTTTCTCGATTTTTTTTCTTAATGTGCATGTAAATAATTGCAAGGGCAATCGCGTCATCGGCTTTTTTCTGATGTTAACAGTACGACGATCACAATGAAATGGTTTATGGATTTGTGTACAGTGTATATGCTACGGACTAAGAAGAAATCGCTGGGAATTGTACCCTGTTTGTGGCCAGCTTTAGCTAGGCCAGCCTTATATAAAACAGAAATATTTTTTATATTAAATACTTTACACGAGTGAGACCACTAGTAGCTATTCGTCGGTCGAAATTGGTAAAAATGTGATGTGTCTAACATTGTATTTAGTTCATTTAATACATCATTTTAACAAAACATCCCAAAAGCATAATTTGGTTTGCCGATTCAGATATTTAACCCAATTAATGGATGCGGTATAAATTTATTATAAGTGTAATAAAACTATCAGCCTTATATATGTACATAAATATTTAAATATATTTTATTAAAAATTAAGCTTTAGTTGCATTAAATTCGATGTCGGCCGCACTTAATAACTTTCTTTTAATTGCTTTAATGTTTCCCCTATAAGGAGTAATTTTATTTTCAATCATGAATTGTATGAAAAAAGTCTTCCAATACAAACTAAGTAGAAAAACGTCTATCAATATAAAAGTATTTATTTGATAAGAAAATATATGCACTCAGATATGAAATTAGAACCATTTTTGGATTTAGTTTGAATATAAAAATGTACATTTGCTGTTATACATGAACAAAACATTCAACTCATTCTATATTATCCGTGCTATTGAACAAGACGGCACCACTGTGCTAATTGAACGCAGGCAACTCTGCATTTATCGAAAACCTTGTCGATAATTTTAGTGACATCACCATTTTCAAATTGAATTTACAACTGAAAAATATAAACGCGTCGCTGTGCTTAATTTGGAGTTTTACTTATTTAACTTATTAGATACAAGTGCACTTATTTGTCTCAAATCGATTGTTCACTAATTACAGCGTTTGTGTAAGCCAATTATATAAAAGTTAGCTTATTAAAAGTTTACCACAAATTTTCTTTTATATACTTCAGATGTAACGGGAGGGAAGGATATAAAATGGCTGATTTTGAAGAAGAAAATTTGGAGCTGCAAAGAATTACAGCTGAAAATGTTAGAGAGCTCACCTCCATATGGACAGAAATGTTCGATGAAACAATGTGTTTGCAAAACATTAACAAACTGAAAGAGCACGTTGAAAACTTTTTTGCCGAATTGAAAGAAGAGTCTGTTAAAAAACGAGAGCAAATAGAGAATGAAATAGAAGTGTTGCATGGAGAAGCGGACTTGTTGTGCCGCTTACTAAAAACTGATATACAGTTGCCAAGAATGGAGGATAGAAAAATACCGTTGTTGATCATACAATCAAACATAGACAAAAGTTTAACCGAATTGCGTGAACAATTGCGGCGGCGCCGCGAAGAAATTTGTGAACTATTACTTGAGCAGGAAGGTTTATGCGATGAGTTGGGAGAAATTCCACGTCCTCTTTTAGCCGATCCTTTACCTTCGGAAGAAGAAATTCTGGAATTCCGTAACCATTTAGATCAACTAAAAGTGGAGCGTATGGAACGTCTGAATGAGATGTCAGTATTACGTCGCGAAATAAAGAATTACTTAACTACATTAGAGACACAAGTTAACACAGATACAGAAGATCGACTCTTGAATCACAGACAAATTAAATTGGACGAAGAAACTTTCAAAGCGCTTAGGCGCATGCAGGATGTGTACGGTGCACGTGTGCAAACATTGTCGGAGCGTATCGATGGCATACGTAAAAAATTGGAATCGCTTTGGGGGCGTTTAAAGACATCACCGAATACACGAAATAAATTTAAACGACACGCAGAATATAATCAGACCACATATAATACACTAAAGGAAGAGTTGCACCGTTGTGAATCCTTGCAAAGTCAAAATATAAAAGAATGCCTTCAGCAAATACGTGCAGAGATTGTAGAGTGGTGGGATAAAACTCTTAAATCTGAAACAGAAAGAAATCGTTTTTCTAAATTCCACAGCAACTGTTACACGGAAGATCTCTTGCTATTGCATGAAATTGAATTGGAAGATCTAAAACGTTTTTATGAAAGTAATCGGCAGATATTTGAACTTTACGACAATCGAAAATTGTTATGGGACCGCATGGAAGCTTTGGAAGCTAAGGCCTCCGACCCGGGACGATATAACAACAGAGGAGGGCAGTTATTAAAGGAGGAGAGAGAACGCAAAACTATCGCTACGAAATTGCCCAAAATTGAACAGCAGATAAGAGATTTAGTTACAGTATACGAAGAAACTGAGCATCAGGAATTTCGTGTTTGTGGCGAAAACATTATAGAATTAATGAAAAAGGAATGGGAGAACAAACGCAAGGAAAAAGAAAAACTCAGCAGTGCACGTAAAAATGTCCAAACATCACGCTCTGCTACACCCATGTCTGCAAAAACCGGTTCCATGATTTCGATGCGTAAAGCTCCATCAAATACCAACTTATCAGTTATACCGTCTACGTCTGCAAATTCCGCAAAAAAACGTAAATTAGACCGAAATGAGGAAAATACTCCAATGGCTAAACGAAACTTAATTTACTCAATAAACAGTCCCAGCGTATTCACAGGCCGAGTGATGACTCCACGTAATGCCGCAACACCTGCAAGTGGGCATAAATTACCTTTAAAATCTCCTTTCAAGTCATCACTGAAGAAAAGTCGTGTTATTGCAACAACTATTCGTCGTAGATCTGGTCGTCACAGTTCAGGCAGCAAAAAACGTTCCTCCTTGGGTAAGAACTTCAAAAAGAAAACAACAGTTCCACCGACAATTCTCATTAATGATGACCAGGATTGGAATACAGATCAAGATACGGAAGATGCTTATGAATCATTTCAAAAAAGCATCGAACCTGATTCGCGTTCTTCCGTAATACATACATTTACACGTCCGGCATCGGCGTCAAATATGTCGACACGTTCAAAACGTATTTATCCAAATGAAAGCAGAATTGTGAATTTGCCCAATCCGCGCTCTGGATTCCACAACACACAAACCACGCCCAAAAAATCACCCGCCAGTTGCAGCCGAAAACTTACCACAAAGAATCTACCTATCATAATCTGATTAAAATCGTATTAATGTTAAATTTCGTTTAAAGTTACTAGTTTTAGTTTTGTCAGTAAATATATATATATATGTTTTAGTTTTGACAGTAAATATATATATATATGTTTTAGTTTTGTCAGTAAATATATATATATATGTTTTAGTTTTGTCAGTAAATATATATATATATATGTTTTAGTTTTGTCAGTAAATATGTTTTAGTTTGTCTTATATACTGTCCACTAAAAAATTTCCAGTTTATATTTTATATAAGACGTGTGATCTGACAAATTTACACTTTTTCGTAATTAATTGTTATTGTAATGAAGTTTTTATCAATCTCACAGATGCGAAATGCAAGGTATTCGGTGGTTGGACAATAAGAGGGGGAAATCAAAATAAAATTTTATTTCTTATGATTAAATGATTACAAAAAATATATAAAATAACTAGCGTACCCTCGCCCGCTTCGCTAGACGATAAATTCAATGATTTGCTGAAAGAGAATAAAATTAATACGAAACAAAGCAAATTCTTTGATACAATTTCATTCGAACTTTATTGTAACACTTTTTGGTAGACAACGTTTTTGGTTTTTTCATCTTTCGCGTGAACAATGACGATGGTTTGCCAACTCGTGAGCAAGCTACATACAATTGTCCATGAGAAAAAATTGGGTATTCTAAATTAATACCGCACATTTGTAGAGACTGTCCTTGCGCCTTATTAATTCTCATAGCGAAAGCAAGACGAATAGGCAACTGCAAACGTCTGAAATCGAATGGTAAAACCGCCGGAATCAGTGGAATTCAGGGTATCAAAATGTCTTCTCTTTTGTACTTCCCTTTCAAAATTGTTGCTTCGATAACGTTACCCATTAGCTTCTTTACAGCGAGTCTGGTACCGTTGCAAAGTCGGGGCACATTACTATTGCGCAGCATAATAATCGGTGCTCCAATTTTTAATCGTAAATTATGAGATGGTAAGCCTGGCAAATCGAGTGAGTTTAAGAATTCAGTTGGATAATTTACGACCTCATCTTGATCAGTAATAGTGTCCATTGACTTATACGCAACTATGTCACCAGGTATTTGATCTAAAATAGCTGAATTTATATCATTGACGTCCTTATTTTTCCCAGCTAAAATTGCTCTTTCGCTGAGTCAATCATGGTTTTTGTAATGTTGAACTATGCTTGGAAATACACTCTGTATCAATGCCTCTTTAGACTGTGCAAAAGTGCAGAAATTGAAAAAGTGTTTTTTGAAGTTTTGAAAAACACTTCGCTCTAACAAATTTCTTCTCAGTTAATTGCTGAAAATTAAATATTTTGAAAAAACTATTTTTTTTAATTTAACGTTTTTGAGAAAATTTTGTTCTTGAAAAAATTTCATACTTTTGTAAAAGTTTAAATTGATTTGTTAAAAAAGATTTTTTTCCGCTTTGAAAAACACTCCCTCGAAAAAATGTATTCTCTATTAATAGTGGAATATGAAATGCTTTGAAAACACCATTTTTTTTTAATTTTGTTTGGTTTTCAGAAAATTTTGTTTTGAAAAAATTTCATATCCTTGAAAAAGTTTAATTTTATTTTATTTGTTTAAAATTTTTGAAATTTTTTTTTTGTAATTTTAGAAAAACACCTCTTCGAAGAAATTTCTTTTATCTTTTTGAGGAAAATTTGGTTTTGAAAAAATTTCATGCTTTCGAATTTTTTTTATTTTACTTTATTTCTTCAAAATTTTTGAAAACAATTTTTTTATAATTTTCGAAAAACACCCCTTTGAAAAAATGTTTTCTATGTGTCATAGTGGTATTCCATTAACTTTTAGGATTATAGTCAAATACTTACAAATATCTACGCTTTTACAAATATCAACAATAAACAAATTTCCTCAAAACCAAACAATCTACTTTTTTTCTACAAAAATTCTAAACAAACAACGTAATAAATTTAGAATTTTGTGTTCACGAAAAAACAGTATTGTTTTTATTGTATTAACTGAAAACCAAAATGTTGCAAAAAATCAAAACAAAACTAAATTATTTTTTTGTGTTCATTTGGTCCATATGTTCCATAAAAAGTTAATATGGTAAATAATATGCAGGGTCTGATACACGCAAATTTCCATTGACCATTATAGTGACAAAATTATCGATCACCAATTCCAACAGGATTTCAAAATCAGAGTTGGAATGAGTTGTGTGGTGTACTTCTGAAAAAATGAGAAATAAACAAAATAAATCTAAAAATTCGAATTCTAACTTTATCTTGTGTATGTTCTTATAACCTTTGAATTTTTCCAATGAAGCACCATTCATTTTAAATTTTCCAAGAATTTTTTTTATCATTTCGCGTTTCTTTCCTTTTTCATTCGATTCCAACATTTGTTCATAGCCGAAAACATCGTTTGCAAACGCATTCATTTCCATATAGAATTGGCCAAAGAAAGCATTGCTCAATTGAATTGAAACATTATTTTCATAAATACTTAGGACCTTAACTAATGCACCTTGGTACATACCTAACGCAGATATTCATCGCGACCTTGACATCGATACTATTGATGAAACAATACAAAGCGCCAGCAGAAGACACATAAATAGATTATTAACGCACACAAATCCTATGATGAGAAGACTACCAAATAAAGAAAAATCTACCCAAAGTCGGCTTAACCGTCAAACACCAACAGATCTTGCAAAATACTTGTAATCAATTGTCAACTAATCGTATATGTCATTGTTTGTTAACCACTTGTTTTTAAATAATATGTATATATTTCTTCTAAATGAGCTTGGGGGCATTGGCCCTTCAATATGACTCTCATTCCATCTTTTTGTAAATCAAATTACTTATTGTCTAACGACAGGTGTAATATTTTATGGAAGAAATAAAAAAAAAAAAAAATTTCAATCGAATCATTTGAAATTCCTGTATACAATACATTTCTGTATCACAATACAAATACAAAAAATTCAAAAAAAGTTGTACACATAAAATGAATGTCGATTCGAAACTTACTTTAATCTAACAATCGAGCAAGTTTTGTTTTGGACAATATTTTGATTTTTTCTTTTTTTTATATGAGGAAAATATTTAAAAGAAATTTTTTTTTGCTAAAAACCTTCCCCTAGTGGATCCCTATAATATGAAAAAAGAACGAATAAAATTGGCCTCGTATCGGCCCAAAAAAATGCGGACGAACGAACATCATTTCATTTTTATATATATAGATAATAATTTTTCTGAGTGTTGTTGGTGTTGTAGCTGCAAAAACATTCCCAATATATGGGAGAGTACTGCTGGAGTGACAGTGCTTGGCCGGATATATAATAAATCCGGGTCGTTCCGCTGACGTAGAACAGACTGTCGGGGAGGAAACGTTAGGGTCTACTGCAATCGAACGCCATCTATATTCTACCAAGACCCCAATAGCCTAGTTACCCAAAAATGTATGTGCAATAACAAACTCGTGCAAATGTGCAATATCAAACTGTATAACAGTTTGGAAAAGTTGATGTTCATTAATTTCTAACTAATTTCCCTAATTTACGAGTATCATTGACATGGGCAGAGTTTACCTATGCTACTACCTGTCCATGGCCACTATCGTAACTCTTAACGAGTGGGAAGCAGGGAGAGCGGTCCCACTATTGAAACCTGGGAAACCCGCCAACCATGGGGAGTCCTATCGTCGGATAACTCTCCTTTCCCTAATAGTGAAGAAACTTGAGGCCCTACTCCAATCTACACGAAATATCTGACCTCAGCCGCAAGGTGGTGTCTTTTCATCCCTGCTTTTCAACTTTACATCTCGAAATTCCCCAACCACCAGAGGGCGTTGTACTGGTCTATACTGATTGATAATGACTTGAGACTGGTTTGATAATGCCTTGTGTCCAAAGTGAACGTTTATCTCGCCATCCTTTCTCGTTTTTTCACTGCAAGGAATTTTCAGCTTTCTCCCACTAAATCCACGGCGACCTTCTTTACCACCTGGACGAAGGAGGTCAAACTACACCTGAAGGTGGAAGTCGCTGACACACCAATGTCGACCGGTTATATATATATACATATATAATTGGAGCGTACACCCTTTTTTAGGGTGTTTGGCCGAGCTCATTCTCCTAATAGTGGTGTGCGTCTTTATGTTGTTCCACAAATGGAAGGACCTGTAGTTTCAAGCCGTCTCCGAACGGCAGATATTTGAGGAGCTTTTTCATGTCTAAACTTAGGTTATACTCCAAATAGCTGGAAACCTGTTAGAGTCATCTTCATACCAAGGGTAGGCAGAAGGGGACATGAATCAGCGAAGGACTTCAGGCCAATATACACAATAGAAGCTCGCTGGAGAGCTCTAGTATACAAATTGCACAACTTGCTTATCTCAAAGGCAAATCGACGGAGACAGCGCTTCACGAGGTAATCCGAACAATAGAGGGGTCTCTAGCAAGCAAACAGTACACCATGACAGCTTTTCTTAACATAGAAGGCGCATTTAATAACGTTAGCACTGATGCTATCCAACGGGCGTTAATAGACTTAGGGGTGGAAAATTGTATCAGCAATTGGATCATCTCTATGCTAGAAACCAGGATAATTAGAGCTAATATGGGTAATATCAACATAATAAAAAGAGTCCATAGGGGCACTCCACAGGGGTTATCTCCACTCCTCTGGTTATGTGTTATTAGTAAAATCTTAATAAAACTTCATGGAGATGGGGTAAAAGTGGTCGCGTACGCTGATGATGTGGTGTTAATGGCATCACGACTGTGTCCCAATACGGCTTAACTCTTGGGCTATAGGCTGTGCCCTAAGTTTAAACGCGCGTAAAACAGAACTCATGCTATTTACGACCAGATATAAGGTACCAATTTTTACTCTACCAAGCATTACCGGACAAACCCTCTCACTTTTACCCAGTGCACAGTACTTAGGGGTAATTCTGTACTCCAAACTGAGCTGGAAATTAAACATTGAAGAACGGGTAAAGAAAGCAGAAATCGCTTATATGCCTGTAAACGTATGCTGGGAAGAAGATGGGGTCTTCAACCCAAGTATACATTATGGTTGTATAAGGCGGTTATACGACCAATTTCAACGTATGGCTCGGTAGTGTGGGGGAAAGCTCTAGAGAGAGAATACAACATCAAATTACTTAGCAGAATACAAGGATCAGCCTGTGTAATAACAGTCGGTGCGATCAGACCATATCCTAGGGAGGCCCTGAACGCTCTGACACACGTTATTCCGGTAGATCTACATATCAAGAAGATGGCAACAATGAGTGCATTTAGGTTAAATGAAGCGGGTTGCTGGAAGGAAAAAGCTCATGGCCATGCGAGTCTACTACTGCGACAAACCCAGTATACCTCGAAGAGGACTGACTACATCGTCCCGACGGTGACATTCAGTCGAAATTTTATCAATCTCTTTCCATCTCGGAAAGAATGGAATAACGGATTCTAACTAAACAAGTTCGACACTACAGTCTATACAGATGGCAGTAAAATGGATTGTGGTATTGGAGCTGGTATATATTCTCATAGACTTAAAATTGAAAGATCTGTGTGTCTCCCTAATGCTTGCAGTGTCTTTCAGGCGGAAGTACTGGCAATTGGGGAAGCTTGTAGGCTACTAATCGCAGATCCCTCTTTTAAGGGCAGCCAAGCTGCAATCCAGGCACTGGGTTCAGCTACAACAACCTCTAAAGTAGTGGAGCAAAGCAGGAATAGCCTCACCACCTTGAGCGAGAACCATAAAGTTGCCTTAATGTGGGTCCCGGGACATCGGAGCATCGAAGGTAATGAAAAAGCAGACGAACTTGGAAGAAGGGGATCTGCCATGAATATCGCTCTTGCAGAATCGGTATTCACACCACCAGATTCAGTCAAGAGTGCAATTTCCCTAAAATACCTCCGAATCGCAGATTGTAGATGGAGAGACCAGACAAAATGCAAAATTAGTAGAACGTTATGGCCCACCTACAACCTGAAGCAATCGTCAACATTGATAAACATGAAACGACGGGCTGTAAAAAACTGGTAATCAAGTTGGTAACGAAGATGTGGCAACAAAAAGGTGCGGAAGCGCTAGTTGGATTCTGGAAGAATCACTACTTAAACTAACCAACCAACCCTCTTTCTGTGTTATATTAAAAATTCGCAATATGTCATGTTTTTAATTATAACTTATGTTTTTCGTGTTCATTACTTTTTTATTATTATTTTGTATTTCAGTTTTAAATAATTTCATTTAGATATAAATTTTTTAATTTTTTGGTTATTTATGTACATATTTCATACGTATTGTGCTTATTTTTAGTATATGTAGGTGTTTACGAGTGATATAAGGCTATTGGGCAACCGCACACTAAATACTAACCTCAATGGTGTTGTAGAAACTAAAAATTTCCAATTTTTTTTTTTTAAATACCCAATTCATGCTTTTGCCGGTGTGGCAATATTGGCAAATGTTATAAAAATGCACATTTTTCAGCGCTCTCACGAGAAAAAGAGTTTCCCATCTAGTCATCTATGTCTAGTCATTTATGGTCGCCTGAACAACGACTGATTGGAAGAGCGTAAGAATACGTGTGAAATGAGCGGACACAATTCTGCAGCCAAACTACGCTCATAATTTTGCTTCGGATGGCAAGCCTTGTACTCCATCATCCTTACATTTTTTAACTTTCTTTGATAATTTAGTTTCTGTAATGTGCCCAAAGGCCAACACTTCGACCTGAAAGATCTTTTGTGTCCTGCGCATTTAGATAGTATGTCTTCTCTTTGCGGTGTTGTTAGTTTTATACCAGTTTATCAATCCCTGCTAAACGCGATGAAGTCATCAGTCGTGATTGTTAATCTTATTTAACGATAGACCATTTCGACGGGGTGGGTGTAGAGTGAAAGAGTGTTAAATTAATAGGTTCAAGGGGGCACGTAAATATTTGAATATGTCAAGTATGTCAGGGAGTATTCTGGGTCTCAGGATGTAGGTGAAACTCTTCATCTGCCACAGGTGGTGGGTGGACTCCGTCTATATGTCGAGGGGCCATACATCCAGAGGCCCAGACATCCAGTAGCATTTCTCATTTCAAATTTTGGCAGGCAGAAAGGTATATTTAGTTCCAGGCGACAAGGTCATAATATAAAACCTGCCGTCCGATCGCCTTAAGTTTTATTCGCTTTACTCCAAGTACCAACGGCTAGGAACTTGACAAACTTATTGATTGTAGCAGTAGTGTTGTATTACTGCTACAACAACAACAATAATAACATCAACGAATTTGTTGAGGGATCGCCTTACGTTTTATTCGCTTTACTCCAAGTACCAACGGCTAGGAACTTGACAAACTTATTTATTGTAGCAGTAGTGTTGTATTACTGCTACAATAACAACAATAATAACAACAACGAACTTTTTGAGGTTTCGGACATTAGTGGCAATCGCGGTTGCGTGCGCCGAGAAAGAGAGCAAACTATTGAAGGCTACACCCAGCAACTTTGAGTTTTTAACTGTCGGTATTGGTGTATTAACGATTTTTATTTGCAGTGATAGTTTGACTTCGTTCGTGCAAGTTGTAAATAAGTCGTAGTGGATTTAGTGGGAATTGTTGG
The DNA here is from genome assembly GCA_037575425.1 of Anastrepha fraterculus. Classification (NCBI taxonomy): domain Eukaryota; kingdom Metazoa; phylum Arthropoda; class Insecta; order Diptera; family Tephritidae; genus Anastrepha; species Anastrepha fraterculus. Next base: position 81,231 of record JAYXIM010045725.1, read on the forward strand.
AAATTCCTAGGAATACAAGCCTTCGATGTCATTGGCGGACCTCAATAACGAGCAATCGTCGGTGTATAAGATCAGATAAACTAGCTCTGGTGGTTAAAGAACTTTCGGGGCATAGAAATTGAAAAGCAAGGGGAAAGGATACCATGATATGGCAAACCTTCCGTTATCTTCCTTTGTTTTGAAATTTGATTTCGAAATGTTACCATACAGTTAATTTGTGGATACCTGTTCAGTCACTGTGGGGGAGTAGATTGGTATGTATCAACTAGTAGCTTTGCAGGATTAGTTAAATCGAAAACCTTAGACAGGTCCAACGCTACCAGACTGACAGATTTGACAGCTTTTAATATGTATACATATAATAGAAAGTGGAGATGTAAGGTAAACAAAAGAAAACTACATTTTGTATTTGAATATGCTTAGAAAAAGTTATATCAATAAAAATTTGTCAGAGCTAGTGAATATATTTACATATTTAAATTTGTATAATCCAAAGTACATTGAACAGTAAGCAGAAGTAGAGAAGAATCAAGGAACATATATTGTTTTTGCTTTTGGCTACTACAATGTCTATATACGATGATTGCAGTTCAGAGTAATTTAAACAAAACTTGACAATTTAGAGTCCAAATAAATGAAATTTGAAACCCTGCTGCTGCTAGCCATTGAATGTGCCTTGGTTCGAGCTGAGTGAATACAAATACACACACAAATTTGTCTTAAGCCATTACAAATTCTGAGGAATCTGACGACACGGAACTATTAGCTGAAATCGTGACCAACCATGTGTATAAGTCGAAATAGGTGGATAGATAAATAGATTTCTGGTTTGGACGTCAACCTCATGGTTTTCAGTGTACTCTATCCATTACAGAACCTCATCCAAACCCAGTTCTCTTATTTAACTCAAGATAGAGTTGGGTTAGACTGAGCATATAAGCCTTTCTTCTGACTGCATTGGGTCGAGATGTCTCAACCCACTTCGCTATATGGCGTCGCATTCAAAAATAAGGTTTATTGTTATCTCCGGAGACTGGTCGCAGAAACGGCAATAGTCAGTGAATTATATCCCATGTGCATTCTGCAATGACGTGAGAGAACGTCCGTAAGCATTCTCAGTTCATCCTGACGGAGGGTTATGAGTTCTCAAAACCTCTTTCGACTGAACCTCCAATCCTCCAAGCTCCTGTTTAACTAAAATTCGCCTCGTTTACAGTATGACCAACTTTTCCACGTACAACAAATCGCCAGTGAAAGTTGAAATGTATAAACAGCTTTAAAATAAAAAGAAGAGTAAATTGTATTTTATAACATTTGAACTAGCCTGTACATGTTCTTATTCCATTAACTTAACATAACACTGCCTTGATTTCTCTGATTTGATAAGTATTCGTTATACGTTTAATGAAAAAATACCTAGTGCTTTAAAAGTCATTTAAATCAGTATTTTTAAATAGAAGAAAACATTGCAATTTTTTTGAAGTATATTTGTCCGATATAGTGAGCGAAAAAAAAATTAAATTTATTTGTTAAATAACTTTTTACAGCATTCTGAAGAAATAGGTTTGTTCGAAGAGTGGTCTGAGGAAAAAGAATGGCGAAAAATTTTCAAAATGGCAGACCCATGCACCGAGCTGCCGCTATGCCTTACAAAAAACCTTTCAAAAATGTAGGCAACGGCGGTGGTGGTCCTAGACATGTAGGAAATTTTAATCAGATGATGTTCAATGGAAGTCAGATTCCAGATAATCCTGGTTATCTGGATTTTAATAATCCATCACCACCAGTAGGAGGCGGATTAGGAAATGGAATGGGTCAAATGCATCAAAAAAAGAAAAATAACAAAAATAGACAAAAGGGAAAACCACAAACACAATTCCAACCACCACCTGGCAGTCCACAAGTCCAGCACAATGGGGTCGGAAATTGGAATAAAAATAAAGGGATGCAATTTCAGGGTCCACATGGGGCAAATAGCAATAGATTTAATAGCGGTAATCAGGGTGGACCGCGCAATTTTAATAATTCTGGCCCAATGCCGAATGGCCCGAATCGTGTACGGCGTATGGGCCCACCACCTGGTCCAGTACCACGCGGAAACGTTGCAATGCCTCCAATGCCACCTCCACATGGATTTCAGCCACCGATGATCCCACCGATGCCACCAATGGGACGAGGCCCCATGCCTCCACCAATGGGCATACAACCACCACCACCGTTTCTGCGCCGTAGTGGACGCATTGGTCCCATGCCACCAATTCCTCCACCAATACCGCCAATGATCCCACCGCGCATGCCACGTGCTATGCCGCCAGCACCATTTAATAATGCCGGAAAAATTAAGAAACCCAATACGAAGTTAGTGAAAAAGGTGGTAAAAGGGAAAAGTACCATAAAGACACTGAAAAACCTCGTTAATCAATATCCAATTGAAAAGCCTTGGGTTACAGATGAAATACGTGTCGAGCATGATAAGAAAGTAGATATTGAGAATAGGCTAAAAGGTAATAAAAATGATGATTTGTTCGCACAGTTTAAAGTGCAACGCGACAAGTTTGTATCGATGTATGAAACGGCGCGGGAGGAATATTTAAAAAAGGAGGCAGAAGCCGTTAAGGCAAAGGTAAAATCTTGAAAAGACTAAAGGGACCAAAATTGTTTCAATTGCGAATTGCATACATTTTATTATGTTTTAACAGTAACAGATATTTGTTGTTTGACGTTCATAATATGAACTCTCCCCAAACACAATTTCCATTTTATTGTTACATTTTTGAACGATAAAAGTAGAGTAAGATGAGTAGGTCTGGCTCAGAAAAAGTGGCGCCAAACCAACACAATACGAAAGCATAACAAAACTGGAGTTTTTCAATCTTTGAAACAATTTTCGTTTACTCACCCCATCTTAATCCGCGAAAAGTTGTTTTTATTATTGTATATAACATTTTTGTTATTTTACTTTGACATGTGTAAGCATATTGAAAGGTTTTTAATAGTAGCGATTTATTGATCCATTGTATTCTAAATGGAGGTAATTTTTTTAAAAACGTTGGACGAAATTTTATACAAATATTTATATGTATATGTAAACTTAATATTTATTTCTGATACAAATTGAATAAAAAATAGGAAAGTGGTGAAATTCGTTAGCTCGTGATTTTGAAAACCTTTCATTACTGGTTACAGTTTTCACTTTGTATGTTTTCTTTTATATAAAGTACGCTTTCGTGCGCATAAAAGAATTCATGCCCGTCTGTCACACGTACGTTAAAAGATTCCTGAAAATAAATTGCCAACATTTTGCGAAAAATACGTACATACATATATTTCGCACAAATATTGTTGCATTATATCACTGCCATGGCTGCATAAGTGTTTGTATTACTGCTAATAATAAAGGGAATGTTGCCTCTTTAAATGCTGTTTTAGTTTTCGTTGCGTAATACTAATAATTTTATATAGTGTATTTCTATACAAACACTTCACATGGCTGATATGACGCTCCACTATAAGTTCTATCTACAAAATGACAAATGGAGAATGTTTAATATGGAAATTTCTATTGTTTTCTTAAACCATGCTTTGGGCGCATTTATTTGCAGGATGCTAAAGACAAACAAACAATTAACAAGACCGCCACAAAGGAAGAAAACAAGAAAGAAGCAAAAGCAAAGTAAAAAATTACATTACCCGTCAAAAAGTTAGTTTATTAAATCTTAGTCAAATAAATCAAAGTGAGTGTATTCTAACTCACTGAAATATAGATTTGTAAATCAGCATTAAAAGTTAAATAGCAAACAGTTTGAGTATTTGACACTGGAATGCAGTAAAAATAGTTCCAATTTTTAAATAAACTCAAAAAATCATAAACCAAAATTATATAAAATAAAAAAAAAGGTTTATGATAACTGTCCAGAAGTAGTGTATAACTTACTTAACATAAATTAGAATTCGTTAAGAAAAAAACATAAAAGTAATAAAAAGTTGTAAGCACATTTCTGCTATTTATATTTAAAATTAGAACCACATAAAATGTTTAAATGATTTCTATATTAAGCACTTTGCTACACCTTGTATTGATATGGAATTTGTTACAAAAAATGGCAATTACATATGAGAAATATAATATATTAAATTATATTGCATATATTGGATAAATACATCCTAACAAGTCTACATAATTTCAGCACATTTTGGCATATGATCGATTACTGTCAGTTGTGTATTTAATATTTTGCGCTAAATTAATAGAAAATAGAAATAATAAAGCAAAAATGAATGTGTAGAAAAAAACGCAATATTATTGCTGCAATAAATATTTTGCCTTTTGTCAACAATATATTTTTCTCAAAGTCAAAAGTAAATTCATGTAGTATATTATATACCTAAGTTCATTGCGTTTATGGAATAACCGTGCAAAATTAATGCACAGCAAATCTGTATTTTGTCAAACATATTTTCAGTGTATGAGTTTGAAAAATAAAGTATGCAAAATATTTTGTACGAGTAGTAAATTAAATTCTTTACACATATGAAATTCCTTAATTAAAAGCAATATCAATAAAAACATAGTACATATAAAAAAGCTCTAAAAACATAAAAAATACTACCGACATTACGTTCAAATATGCTTAATAGTCCTTAATTTATCAGTACTAAAAAATTCTTCTTGGGAAGAATTTGCGATGAGCTTATCCCGTGCGGATGGTGCAAAGGAATAATGCGATACGTGTGTAACGGCGATATTTGTTTGTCTTGAATCAATTGGCGGGCTTGTAGTATATGGTGTTTGAGCGGCCAACCGATTGCTTTTGTTGCACATAAATGCAACAATAAAGTACCGGTTGTCTGCTATGTGCCGTTCACATGCCATATTACACGCAATTCGTTTAAGGCATTTCAACCATGATTGATGTTTCATCAGGAAATGGAATGAACACATAATACATAATCTCTCTTTATATATATATACATATACACATATTTATAATTGTAATAAATGTCTATTTCAGCGTGAAACTTTGAATAAAGTACATATTAGTAAATCATAAATTTTTACAAGCATCTTGTATTTGATTTAAGGTCGATTCGCGCTCCGGATAGTTTTTTGATAATTTATGATAAATATTACAAATTATCAGATTTTGGCATTCGCAAACTTTGCAAGAGCAACCAAAAATCGCTGGTGTGACGACCTGGGTTAGCAGCATATTTCTGCAATAAAAATTTGTTACCAGCAGTAATTTGGCTTGGCCCAAAGATAAAAGCGTCATATTCTAATTTGGAACGTAAAAACTCAGTATATGGCATCTTACGGGTATATGTTATATGGATCAGTGAAATCAGAAGAACAACGCCAGACAATCAAATGCAGGCATGACAAAAGAGATTTAATTTTGTGCCAAAATAGACGCGCAGATCCTTAATCTCACTGATCGAGCCGAAACAGGTGCCAGTGATATATGTATGTGATGAAATGATATTTTCAACTTTATGGCTTTTCTTAATATTAAAGCCTATGTTCAACACACCAAATATAAAATGTATAAAATTCAGATTGAAGTTTAATTAAGAGCCTCTAATTTCTAAATAAATTTTCAAATCTGCAAACAGAAAAAGCTTAGCATTTGGAGAGCAAAAGCTAATATCGTAATAAATAGAATATACAATTACGGATCCAAGATGCTTCCATGTGGAACCTTTGAAAGTGCAATAAATGGTTTGGAAGTATAGCACATCAGGAAACATCTCTTTAACAACACTGACGAGATCCAGCACAAAATACATTTACAACTACTGCACCGGACAGTATACAGATAAATACTAAACGACATTCATCGGGATACCCTTACCACTTTTCTAATCTCCCGATCCCCGAATGCAGTTATCGGAGTCCAATAACCACCTATTGAAGATGAAAAGCTTCCGCTTCCTCGCAAGACCCGCGTAACTTTAGCGCGATTGCTTTCTTTATATTGTAGCAGATTAAACTCCTACCTATGCCGAATCGACGACGTACCCAATATATGTTCTGCATGTGAAGGCATACCGCACGATGCTAACCATCTCTTCACATACCATATGAAACCTACTTACCTAACACCCTTCTCCCTCTGAACCCAACCTGTCGAAACAGTACACTTTCTGGTACTACCGTTAGATGAGTTAAGCGAAGTCGACCGGTGACTACGTCGCACATATGTAGAAGGCTTAGTAAGCTCATACATCAACAACAACCACTATAGGACTACTTCGCGGATGTAAGTATGTAAGTAAGGTTGCAAACACAGTGCACGCTGAGACGAAGACGAAGCTGAAGAGAAATTGCTTGCGTTGCGAGTAAGCGAATAGGTTGCACAGTGCAAGACGAATTGGTTGCGCTTTTGTTATGTTAGTCGCAATGGATTCCTCATCAGATGATGACCTGCTGATTGAGCAAAATTAAAACGTATAAAAGTAAATAAAAAGTACACCCTATAAATTTGGGAAGAGAAGAATTTGGTGATTTTCATCATTTGTATGATGAGCTGCGCCACGATGAAAAGGAATTTGTGGAATATACCAGAATGACAATTAGCACATTTGATTATATTCTAATTAAAATTGAGCCACTTATTATTACAAATTGGACTAATTTTAATAAAACGCCAATTATATGTGCTGAAAGGCTAATTGTGACGTTAAGGTAAAAAATAATTTAAAATACATTTAGTTTTATGCCTTTTATTGATTATTACTTCTCATTTAATTACTTGTTTATCGACTCTCTTAACTTAATTAACGTGCCAAAGCATAGACAGAACAAACAAACAAAAACCACGGTAACTAGCAAGCGATTCGTCTTCAAATTCAGTACAGCAGCGTTTGAAGCTGATTGCTTGCGTTTCGTCTTCATCTTCGTCTTCGTCACAGCGCGCACTATGCGTACGAGCGAGCGAATTCATACGATTTGTTCTGCACTGTTTTTCGTCTTCAGCTTCGTCTTCATCTTCGTCTTCGTCTCAGCGTGCTCTGTGTTTGCAACCTAAGTCTTTATTAAAGGGCGAAAAACAGTCGTCAGTGAAAACTTCCAGATTGGTCAAGGCGAATCAAGACCATGCGGCGAGAGCAACATCTACCGAGTCTTGGAGACTTTTCCTGAGACTAATTTAAGCGCTTCGTACAAGCGTCGAAAATCTCACAGTATTTTCTCTATTTGAAAAAAAAAAAATATTCACATTTTGAAAATTTCGTGTTTTAAAATTCTATATGGCCAAACAAAAAATTAAATTTATACATTTTTTATAATTCAATATTTTTTTTTTAGATATAGTATTTTTAGTACCTCACTTAGTATTGGAATTCTATTCCTCTAATAAAAAAATGAAAATAAAAAATATTTTAAATCATAAATATATAAATAAATAAAGAAATAGAATAATAATAAAATTCTGCTACAGCAGAGCAAAATCGACAAAAGCATCACCCTCGTCAAGGGAAATGCGAAGTACTACCAACCAGCATGCTTGGGAGCCTTTAAAAAGTCGACCCACGAACTCAAGAGGTATTTATAGCCTAAAAGGGCAATGAAAGGTTCCGGCTCTGTAAGTATTTGATGTGATACTAGCTGGTGCTAGCAGAGGAAGAGAAAGGTCCCCTCTGCGTTAAGAAACTCAGATGGAGAAGGACTTGGCTTCACTTAGTGTGTTTTGCTGGTGCCGGTTAGCACGAATAAAAGAAACGAGCGCGCTTTGTTAAACTCGGCCAAAACGGCTTAAGCGATTATCACGCCAAGAAAAAGAAAAGGGCGATTACTGCTCAAGGATATACCCGAATTTATATTTGTTCACCACATCTGCATTCCTATGTGCCAAAATAATATTTTTTATATATTATACCCCCTATTGATAACTTATGTTTATAGTCGTATTTATTATTATGTGAATTTAGTATGAAATAAAGAGCATGAAACAACAGCTTTCCTCAAAAATTTATAGGGTCTGACGGGGACTTATCAAACTTGTTTACTTTTTGTAATTTGTAAACCAAAATCGCCAAATAAACGGCGAATAAAAGCTCGAACTGAACAATTAATTCGGCCCGCTGAACTACTAATTGTTAACTACTCAAACATACTGGGTACATACGGCACCGATAATAAAAGAAGAAGAATAAGTAAGAAAGTAAGTTGCTCGAAATACTAAACGGCCCTGCTGACCTTCAAGCTTATGGCTAGTGGTAGTTAATTGTACTACGAATATACTCGGCCAGTAATTCGTTCTGGGAAAAATATAAATTTCCATATCTAGGCGCCACCTTTCAAGTGCGTACATATGTATGTATGTGCTGGTTTATATGACAAAAGGGTTTGTGTCAATCTAAACCTCTTATATTTTGAAAAACCGAATTACATACCCAATATTTATATTAAAAATAATGCAAAAGCACTCAAACAAATTTTATTTTGTATTCTGAAAGGAGTAAAAACTACATACATTTAATGTTAATCTACTGTTTTTTTCAAAGTCGGACTGCTAGCCTTAGTATTTTCTTCATTAACGACGTCACCCAGTTCACCTGCCAGTGGTTCTGTATTTACAGTTTCTTTTTGTTTCTTCCACATTTTGGCTGCGGCAAGTAGCTTCAAATTGGGACGTGCCATTTCATCTTCAGGGAAAATGTAGTCAAACACTTCCTCCCATCCTTCTTCCACACCACTCTCTGATACAATCTTCTGCCTCTTTTTAACGCGACGCGGCATTTTCTCCATTACCTTCTTGAGCGTGTGAGCATCGCCCGATTCTCGTTCAAAGTCGCGCCATGCCTCTAACAGCAAAACTCGCGACTCTTTATCGCCAGCGCTTCGCAAGGTATCATTGGCGCGTTCATAAACACGTCTCGAAAGTCTTATATTCATTTCGGGATCATCGTCGGCCATTTCATCATCATGTTGGGTTAATTCGAACTTTGCGTACGACATCCAAACTTTTACATGATGTGTACGTTCCAAAAGACGCTCGTAAAGTTGGCGCGCTAACTCTGTCTCACCTTGTGATACCTCGAAGTCAATGTAAGCTTTCCATAATAGCTCTGGCATGTCTAGTCGCAGCTGTTGCACAGCCAATTCGAAGATCGCACGCGCTCGATCCGTGTCACCAAGTAGATTTTCTAATTCAGCAAATTTCATCCACGTAACGCAATTCTCCGGGCCAAACTCGAGGAACTTTTCATAGAGTAATCGGCAGCGATCGAATTCACGCAACTGTATTTCTAGCTCAATGTATCCCCGAAACAGTTTGTCGCGCGGGCACATACCAATCGCCATTCCTAAACTTTTACGCGCTTTTTGTAATTCTTTACACCGAATTTCAAACTGTGCATACATAAGCCAAATTTTACTAAATGTGAACTTTTTGTGCGGAATTAACTCAAGACAAGTTTTATATATTTGGCGAGTACGTTCCAAATCTTCGGCTTCGAGTTCTTCATAGAGAGCATAATTTATCCATAAGTAAATATAACGCCGCCAATAATTTTTCTCGTTAGCTGGTGGAACGTTAGAGATGGCTCGCTCATAAGTTTCACGAATAACATCGACAACACCTTCACCTACGTAAAATGAGAGCATAATAATGCATTAGTAACATAAAACAATTTCGAAAATCTCTTCCATTAATTTATGCAATTACTCACCTTCGATTAAGCGCAAGTAATCAAACCAGGCATCGTAATTTTGGGGGTTGGCAGCCACCTCTTGCTCATATTGGAATTTTCGCTTTGAGACAATAACATCTTCAATGCCCGCTCTGTCACCATATTTTTTCTCATGTATTGTATAAGCTTTATAAAGTTCCTGCGTCCGATCTTTGGATAGATGATCCAATGCGTATTTGTAAATTACGCGCGCTCTTTCATGCTCTTTTTGGCCTTCTTCAAAACGTGCGAATGCAATGAACAACCGTTCATCGATGTAATCATCCCCAAAGAATTCAACTGCGCGCTCATAAACACGACGCGCGCCATGTACAAATCCATGGGATTCCTCGAATCTCGCAAACTTAATCCAATTTTTAACGTCAGGATGCACGTACACAAAACGTTCGTATATCGCTCGCGCACGATCGATTTCTTTATAACGAAGCTCAAAATTAACATACGTTTGCCAGGCTTGTTCTTCGGGCTGCCATTCCATCCAACGTTCAAATACTTGACGGGCTCCTGCTACATTGTCCAACATTTCCTCCATATATGTGTACTTGTACCAAAACTGGTTAACACGCGGCATGATGGTAACGGCTCGATCCCACAAGTTGCGCGCATGATTAACTTGTTTATTCTTCATTTCCATTTCAGCATATTTTAACCATATGGTAATGTTTCGGTGATCATTATCCAGTGCACGTTCCCATATTGAACGGGCTCGTTGTATTTCCTTTTGTGATTCTTCCCATTGTGCATACTTTATCCAATGGCTTACAACCATGCGATTTTTGCGAAGGTTATCTTCAAACACTTTGCGCTTGCGTTGTTGATAATCAGCTAGTTCAGCTGGATCGGATATCTTTTGTTTGGGAGGTGGGGGAAGAATCTCTAGGTCACGTTCTTTGGCTTCGCGTAGCAATTGTTCCGCGGTAATTTGCACCTCGGCGGGTGCCTTGTTTTTCACCTGTAAAAAGAACATAGATGTACTTCGAAAGCTTTGCTAAAGCAAAATTTAGCTTACCTTTGCCACTTTGGGCATCTTTTGCGGTCTCTCCATTTTGATAGATATATTTATTTTATTTTATGGAATATAATTGTGGAAGCGGAATATCAATAAACAAACTATGAAACTTATGACTAAACTGACAAATGCTGGATGGACAGCCAACAGCTGATTAATAAAGGGTTGCAATCAATACATTTATGCATTATTCTTAACCCTCCTTACAACAAGGTGACTTTTTTGACAATTTATCGATTATTAAAAATTTGTAAATCGCGAATTTTATATGCTCACATATAAATAGATTATCTACTTTTTCGTGCTTTATTCCTAATCCGTAATTAAAAAGCGAGACAGAAAGCGACAAAATTTCTCTCCCGAAGTCTGAGATTATAGATTGTTACCATACATTTTCACATACAACACTATGTTTTCTGTACAATTAATAATTATTTTTACGAATGTAAGGAAAAACGTCAAAGTAAAAACTAAATAAAATGGATGCCGGCAAGGAAAACAGGTTTGTAGACATAATTATAATAAAATTTGTGTTAGCTATTATTATTTATGCATTCATATAACAGAAAAAAGCGTGTGCCCAGAAACGCTTTGTCCTCTAATTACTTACTATAAAATGTAATAACGAATTTCGCATGCGTATTGCTGCCATAATTTTTTGAATCCTCATTAAACGTCGTTTACGAATTTCCTCCAACTGTTTATTACACAGCAGTAGTGACACTGATTGCAATTTGATTAATTTTAGTTAATCTGCCATTTGTGAAAGGGTTGATTAATTTTGTGGATTTATTGCTAATTACCGCATATGTGAAGGTACATTTTTACCCTTTTGCTATGGCACATTCGTGATTGATTTTGGCAGATCTCTTTCTGTTATTGTTCTCGGCCATCAGCCTCCTCGACATAATATTTTTTTAACAATTTCTGTTGTTCAACGTGTGCTAACTTTGCTCCTAATTTTTGGTTCTTATTCGATTGGAGTTGACATCCCCTTTTGATAAATTTCTGATAAAATATAAAACGATGTGTTCATAATTCGCAATTCAAACTATATCCCTTATAAATAAGGTAATTCGTTTTCAAACTTTTAAATGACGTTATTTAAAGGGTAATTGGGAAGTGAGTTACGAATGAGAGAGCGAATTAGAATAGGGGAGTGAACTACGTGAACTAGGCGCTATGGTGTGGCACCTATAATTGTTTACAGTGATACGCATAAGTTTGATCACAACAGCTGATTGCTATGGTATTCTAATTTCCTGGTCACTGCTCATGTTTTCTTTAATTTCTTCACTTTTGACATGAACAAATTAATGCCATTGTAACATATATCAGCTGTTAATATAGATGACAGTAAAGCCTCCTTGTCTTCCATTTGGAAGTCCGTAGGTTCGAATCTTCGTGCATGAGACACCAAAATTATAGAACCAGTATTCTAATAGCGGTCGCCCCTCGGCAGCCTATGGCTAACCTCCAAGTGTATTTCTGCCATGAAAAATCTCCTCATAAAAAGTATCCGCCGCTCGGAGTCGACTTAATACTATAGGTCCCTCCATTTGTTGAACAACATCAATACGTACACAACAAGTAGGAGGAGGAGCTCGGCCAAACACCTAACAGAAGTGTACGTGCCAATTATTTATTTCATTATTTATTTATTTCTTTGAGGATTTTTTCCCCGTTCCAAATGTTATTAACAAAAAGCACTTTTATAATATTGCTCTTCCCTACACTAAATAAACTTTTTTGTTCAATTTTTCATTGTACTCCGCAAAGTACAAAATTATCGTCATTTAGTTTGAAAAATATGTTCACTATATCAAAATAAAATATAATCGACAAAAGTCTATTCTACTGCCAGTCAACATTCGAAAATTGCGTTTTTCTTATATTTCAAAAGATTTCTAAGACGCGGTGTAGAAGTTTTTTAATGTTATCAAGCTTCTTGAAACGTTCACCGCAGTACCATTTTAATTTTGTGATTCAATTTCGTTACTTCCATTTCGTTTTGCGGCTTATCAAAACCTTTGGTCAGCTGTTGGTTCGATAACACAACAAATACTTACCCATCTGCAGGCAATTAGTGGATTGCTGCAGCTGCTGATTTGAAACTAATTACAAAAACTTGTGCAATTTTTTGTTTTGCAAAAATGGTGTTTCAAATTGTGCGATGTTCACCTACATTGGCCCGCAATGTGCAGCAACTAAGCCGCCGTCATTGGGCGGTAAAATCACTTATCACGAGAAGCTTGGTAAGTAGTATTTCCATTGCCTGCAAAAGTGCGTTTAGTTAAAGTCCTAATATTTTAGTGGGAAGGTTATTATGTAATGATAATTATTCCAAAAACTTGCATCATTTATTGTGAAAAATACTGTGCATGAGCCGACTCATTAAATCCTTTCAACGGACTCAAACCGATTCAAATACAATTTAAACTTAATAATTCATTAGGATGATAACGAGTTGACTACATACTTATGTATGTATAGCAAATCTTCCTGTGTGGTTAAATTTAGCAAGAAATTATCCATTGACGAATTACGTATACATTTAATATATTTTCCAGACTTCTCTTGTCACATATATACAATTCTTATTACAAGTACTATTTACGTAAAATTTTATAAGTAGATTTACCGGTTTACTCATAAGTCTTGTTTCCTTTGTACCGACATTGCTAATTGCGGTTGTATTGGAAGAAATGTCATGTTACTGACACATTCCACTACATATTTTTGCACGTACATGTGCGGTGCTTGGTTCAATGCTATGCATTTTCAATTTACTGTGTCCTAATAACAAGTTGTGAATCAGTTGTAAAAAGTGAGGAAAACAGCAAGGAACTCATTAGTGAAACTTTGTTTAACCTTATACTTAAAAAATGGTAAGCAAATTAAGCTAAGTTATTTTAAAATTTAACAGGTGAACAAATAGATGTGTAAAATAATGTAGAGAATGTTCTGCCATTCTTGGGCAGTATATGGATTCGTATATAGTACATGGATGTATATATTTATTCTGCCATATATGTATGTACGTACATACAGGTTATGTATGTATAATAATGAAACTAGTAAATTAAAAATTACAAACATTACAATTCTACCAACTTTTGGTATCTTCCAGGGTAGCATAGTATATTAGGTCCGCTATGTTTTTATTTTATTCGTTAATGATATACGTTTTTGCTTCTCATCAGTTAACTTTCTAATGTATGCCGGTGATTTAAAAATTTACTCGATGATTAGAAATGTAAACGACGGACTTAAAGAAATGCCACCAATTAACTTGTTTCGGACCTCATATTGTATTTCGTCTACATTTTTAGATGCTGTAAATGAGTTTAAAGCTCAAAGAGTATATATTAAAAATTTAGTTCTGCAACGCACATTAAGGGGTTGCATACGTCCAGCAGCGTCAAAAAAAGAAAAACTGTTTTTAGAAGGGATAACAATTGAAATAAATATAAAACGATTTTATACATTGTTTATTAATACTTAAACTTTATTAAAAAATGTATTTTAATTACAATTAAAATATACAAAAAATTACGTGACCCAAAGTACAATGAAAAAAGTGGCTCCACGGTCTGCATCATTTTTCCTTGAAATGTTGATGGATCTGTAAAAAGTAAAAAAAATCTCTTGTAAAATAAAGTTGTAGTTATAGTCTGTCGATCCGGATTTTTGAATTTCGAAAAATTTTGCAATTTACGGCATTTTAAAACTAAGTATGCGTTCTACGTCATAAAAGTCACACTTGAATTATGTTTATAAATTTTTTCAATAAAAATATCAAAAATTAAATCTATAGAGAAAACACTTTCGGCTATTTACAAAACCTATAAAACCGCATCAAAAAATATTAAAAGCTGTATGAGTTATCATGCAGACCGTGCCGGAAAAAGTAGTTTCGAGAAAAACGAGTTTAAAGTTTGAGGTACAGGAGCGCGCGGTCCGCTCTCTACCTAGTTAATGGACTGTAGAAGCTATAATATTGGGAATTCCCACATGAAAATTTCACAGTATGTTTTTAAGAGATACTATACTTTCGAAATATCGATAAAAATCGATTTTTGAAAATTCTGGACGTATGCCACCACTTAACTATGATATTTTTAAGTCTTTTGCAATGTTTGCTGTTATACGACGAAATAACTCTTCTTTCTCAGATCTATGTATATACTCTGAAGTTATTGTATTCGAATTATGTCTCAATTAAAAGCATTTCTATGTAATAGTTTTGTCTAGTCTACCATTCGGAATTCAGAGAACGTACATATGTAGGTTCAAATCTTGGTGAAACACCAAAATTAAGAAAGAGCTTTTTCTAATAACGGTCGCCCCTCGGTAGACAATGGCAAACCTCCGAGTGTATTTTTGCCATGAAGGAGCTTCCTCATAAAAATAAAAAAAATATCTGTCGTTCGGAGTCGACTTGAAACTGTAGGTCCGTCCATTTGTGGAACAAATATATATGTATATATGTAATATAATAATTTATAAGGAATGAACATACTCTTATTTGAATTCAATAGTTTACTCAAAACTCAATGTGTAATTAGTAAATATGTATGTTTTTATGTATATATATGAACATTTACTAAAATCAATAACCATGAGCAAGAATGAAATAAACGGAAAATAGGGCAGCGGGTTGTGGACTTAACACTTTACTACTAATTTACAAGTGATAGTAATTCATAGTACACTAGTAGGTCCGTTAAGCCTTTTATCTGATTAACTGTTGTCGGATATTTGATGCATTTGAAATACTATACATAGAGTACATAAGCACCGCACATGCATTGTAGTTATTTTTTTGAAGCTCCGTTTTTGATATCGAACAAAAGACTGCGGTTGCGAAGGTTACTGGAAACGAACAAAGTGTTACGAAATCCATTCCCCCATTCCCATGGCAGCCGGTGAACCGGAATGACTCTGGCTGCAGCCCCAGTAAACTAGCCCTGAACCTCGCCTATTGTAACTGGAAAGCGCTGCTCTTAAAACTTCTTCTCAGGGCTGGCATTGAGCCTAACTCTAGACCCGAAGCTTATTTCTACTGCGTTTGAAAAAGGCAGCTCCAACCAAACTCCACTTGGGTTAGATATAATCAGTGCAATGGGAGGTGCCATCTTAAGGCCTGCCTTAAGGTACATAGGGATTGGTTCTTGTTGTTTTTCTTGTAGCAGTTTACTAAAACCTCTCAGTGCAACGTAGCTAGCTCGTCTAGCTCATCTAACGTTGGCCCAGGAGGGGTGTTAGGTGAGTAGGTTTGATGGGGCATATGAAAAGGTGGTTGCATCAGTATACTTAACTCACTCATCTAATGGTAGGCCCAGGAAACTTGCTGTTTCGACAGATTGGGTCCAGAGTGAGAGGGGTATTAAATGAGTGGAAAGGTGGGTGGTTAGTATTGTGCGGTGTGCCTTCACATGCTGGACATATTGTATGTTGTGCATGTCGGTCTCGATTCTGGATAGGTAGGTGATTAATCTGCTTCTGTATCCAGAACGTAATTGGGCCAAAGTTACGCGGGCCTCTTGGGGTAGCTGAAGCGCTGCAGCTGCAAAAGACTGCGGTTTCAGAGGAAACGAATATTGTGACACGGAATCCATTCATTTTACTCCAGTCATCAGACGCACTTAGCCTCCACGGCCTCTACTTTGCGGAACGCGCTAAGGCAATCACCTAGCACCATAAACGGAACCTCTACGGCTTTTCGGGGGTCGCCAGAGCAATATCACTACCTCCTCTCTGCATCTCTTCAATAGTGAATAATTCCTAGATACCGATCTAGGAACGACCCGGATTTACTATATTCAATACTACATTCATAAATCGACTGTTACAGGAAATATTATATTTATTCAATTATATGTACATACATGTGTGCAAAGAAAGCTCAAAGAAACTCTAAACAACAATTACTAGCAATAATTTACAAGTGAAAACAAGTTCACATTGAGTAGATTGTCTCACTTTTAATCGACGCTTACGGATAAAAAATTGTGTGTCTATTTATAATTTTTTTTTTCATAAGTTCTCAACGAGACAAATAGCAGCGATCAACAAAATTTATAACATTCATTCTTAAATAATAATACTATGGAGGATACTGAAGACTGCGACTGCCCTGATGAAGTGAGTTTTTACGTACATACATATCTGTATAGCCATTATAAACATAAGACATTTTCCATAACTATTGAAGGATGTGCATACATAGATAGAAGTACACTGTGCAATCTGTAAAATAGTCACTGGTTCACGTTGTCAATTCCTTGAATTGGTGATGGTGATACAAGACACACGTCATGTATACATACATACTGGTGCGTTTTGCCTCGAGTTAATTAAAATCTTTTCAGAATTTTTAACTTATCTAAAATCCGACCCTTATACCCGATTACTAAGAAAATATATAAAATATACAATTATTTGCGAGATCGATCTTGTACGCTATTCGTTGTTTGTCGCGGGGCAATCGCATTAGAAAAAACTATTTCAAGAAACTGGTTCTGTAGAGGATAGAAAAAAGAGTGGCATACCAAAAAACTGGAGAATATTGCTGCTGTAGCGCAAAGTGTTGCTGAACAACATTCAACATCAATATCTCGACGTTCTCAACATATAGGCAGGCATTCATGAATCAACTGTTTGACGGATTTTACGTGTAACGTGCTCATGGTGGACATTTAAATTATGTCATCTTTCACACATAATTGTTGAGTGTCGTATTTTCAATAAAAATAATGAGAACTGAAAGAATCTAAATTTTCCCATGCATTGTTTTAAAACAACATCGAGGCGCGTCTTTTGAAAGATTCTTTTTGCATATGTATATATTTCCGCTGTCCCATGATAAGATTTTATTACCGGCGTATATGTTTTTATTTTTTCCACTTGCTAATTAGCCTATATACCATATATAAAGTAAATACGCGTTAGTTCATTAGAACAGGTTCTTTTTAAATTGAATTTATTATAAGAGGGACCTGCTGCTTTTTAGTGTTTAGTATTCAATTCTATTTACTTGCCTTTATACTTACATACATATACGCGGCATAAAGAATCATTCCCCTATCATTCTTGATACATAAATGTGATAGATATGTCATTGGCGTGACTATTGTTTGGTGGCTATTGCAGCCGAGCCTAATAGGTCATGATATACGAGTAATGTCTAGTTGTTTGAGTGTCGTGTGCTTGAGTTATACTCGTACTTTGGGTATGCAGCTATGGTGAATACTGCTCTGCAGCCAATGGCGAAGCTCTGAATGCATTTCTATTTAGGAAAATCACTATCGTTTTTAGGTGCCTTTAAGTAGAAATCAATTAAGATTCACCAACAAATTGGAGGAGAGATGCGACATACATCTATGAATTTTTCATTCTCCACGTTATAATTAATCATAATTGAAAAATTGGGAAAACTTGCCTGAAAATGGAACAATATTAGTTTGTGAGAATTTCATTGTTACTATGCCTGGGAGTCATGAATACTTTTCCTTGCTTTAACTTTTTTATACGACTTTGCTACAAACATATAGGTATAAATTGACTAATTCCCTTTTAAGATTACAAATACAGTAGGTTCTGTTTTTATGCGGCTTTTTTTAATGCGGTTTTGAAATAGTGCGGTTTTTTTTTTTAAATTACAAAATGCATGTCGACCTATCGGGAATTGTACATATAAACAAGATTCTAAACCAGCTAAGCAAAAACTCATCACAGATTACATCAGAAATGCTAACCCTACAAGTATGGAAGATATATAAAGATATAATTTTCAAAGATACAATATTTTGTTTATGCGATTTTATTTAATTATTTCAGATTCATGCGGTCTATGGAACGTATCTATAGTAATAATATGGGACTAGTGCCCTTTTTTATGCGATTATTTCAGATTTATGCGGTTTTAGCATTTGAAACGTATCTATAGTTTTACTATAGAACTAGTAGCTTTTTTTATGCTGTTTTTTTATGCTGTTTCTTGCGGAACGTATCTACCGCATAAAAACAGAACCTACTGTACAGTAAAACCTGCTAAGTTGGGTACCCTTATTATTTGGACACTCACACAAATTCGATTTTTTTAAGATTACAAGTACAGTAAAACCTGCTAAGTTGGGTACCCTTATTATTTGGACACTCACACAAATTGGATTGAATGTTCTGCATCGAAACAAATTAGTACTAAATGCAAATGCTGTAAATAGGTATCTATCTTGGAAGTTGGGCACACTTTTTACGAGTGCGCCGACTGTTTGTTTGAAGACAGGAGGTACTTCGCTCAAATTTTAATTAATATGTATTAATTTCAATGCTTTTTATGTTGGAAAATTTATTTAACTGTTATCGCCTGTGGTCAAATATTCGACCAATAATGATTATCACTGTATGTAATAGGTTATATCCAATTTCCATTGAAATAAACAAAGTTTGTATGGGAGGTGCCACGCCCCCTTTCCATGCGTACCAATTTGCACCAAACGACAGGTATTGGCAATTTGAGTAACTGTATCAAATTGAATCATCTTAGCTTTTGTGGTTCCGGAGAAAACCGATTTGGAAATTTCAGTTTATATGGGAGGCACCAAGCCCCTTTTTTCAATACCAACTATTTTTCACCGTATGTACGGCATATATAATTTATGTATTCGTGCCAAGTTCAAATTTCCTAACTTAATTGGTTTTAGAGATATATATAGATTTTCACATTTTGGTCTATAGGTCTGATGCCCTCTATAGGAAGTTATTTCCTTAAAATTGGTGCGCGTTTCATTGAAATCGGGCGAACACTACACTCAAAAAAGGGATTAAAGGGGGTTTTTTAGTGTAACGTATTTATATCGGTTTGTTTTTTGAAAACTTAAAATTATAAAAACAGAAATATTGCTAGAATGAATATTTTTTATTAAAGTCTGGTAGATAATTTCATAGTATTTATTTTTTCAATATGACATCCGGCATATGACCACCGCGGCTACGAGTTACATGGTCCATTCTACGATCAATTGTGGCCATATGGCGTCAAGAGTGGCTTGAGTATTGCATTAACTCGATTGCTAAGCGCCTTGTATGACAAGTTGCGCCGTCTTGTTAGAACCAGATGTCGTCGATGTTTAGCTGATTAATTTTTGGTCAGCATGGCACGTTAGCACTTGCCATTTATCGTAACGACAGCTCCTTCCGTAATAATGCGTTCACATATGCATTGACAATTGACAATCAGCTGTCAATACTGCTTTGAGAGGTTTTTCTTCATAGAAATTATTTTGGTGGAATATGCGGTGTTTTTGGTTTCTTTAATTATTATTAACGATATGAAGCAAATACAAGGAGAAGGAATAGCTAATTTAATTGCGCGATTGGCTGCTAATAATAATAAACAGTTGGAGGAAATCCGTAGGCGATGTTTACTGAGGTTGCAAAAAAGTATGGCAGCAATGCGCATGGGATATTCTTTATTACAATTTATAATAAGTAATTTTTCTGTAAAATGAACCCATAATTAATAATATTTAACAAAAATTTTATTAGAATTATGTTTACAGACCTATTTTCTTTGCCGGCATCCATTTTTTTTATTTAGTTTTTATTTTGATGTTTCTCCTCACATTCGTAATAATAATTATCGATAACACAGAAAATACAGGGTTGTATGTCAAAAAGGCCGCCGTAGCCGAATGGGTTGGTGCGTGATTACCATTCGGAATTCACAGAGAGGTCGTTGGTTCGAATCTCGGTGAAAGCAAAATTAATAAAAACATTTTTCTAATAGCGGTCGCCGCTCGGCAGGCAATGGCAAACCTCCGAGTGTATTTCTGCCATGAAAAAGCTCCTCATAAAAATATCTGCCGTTCGGAGTCGGCTTGAAACTGTAGGTCCCTCCATTTGTGGAACAACATCAAGACGCACACCACAAATAGGAGGAGGAGCTCGGCCAAACACCTAACAGAAGTGTACGCGCCAATTATTATTTTTTTTATGTCAAAAAGTATCGTTATTATTTAGGATTATTTTATAATCTCAGATTTTGGGAGAGAAAGTTTGTATGGGAAATCGCGCTTTTTAATTACGAATTTTGAGTTAAGCGCGGCAAGTAGATCATCTACTTATGTATATATATGTGAACGTATTATAGGTAAGTGGGTAAATTTTTACTTTTGCATTTGTTCTTCGTCACAAGTGAAATCTTTAATTCGTTGCGATACGTTTCCCTTTTTCGATTTAGTGTATGTATTTAAAATTAGACACACGTAGATCATCTGAAAGTTGTGCAATTCAAATTGTTCGGAATTATTAAAGTGATGAAAAAATCACAGTGAAAGAATTATAAAACCCAGGTGATAGTGAACACAAGTACATTAAACTGGTAATCTGCATACTGCCAACGAAGCTTCGTCAATTTTGTATTAAATTCAGTCAACAATGGCACCTTTTTGACACCTTGGACTCTCGTATGAGTTGGACTGAATACTCTATACCGCCAGTGTACCACTTAGTCGCGTTTTACTGTAATATTTTGCGTGTTTATGCACATAATATTTGCTTCAGTCAAGCCTCTAAAGCTATCAGACAATAAATAAAAATTAAATAAAAGCTTTTGATAAGAAGATAGTTGCGTTTACAATTTCTACGCTCTCGTACCCACA
This sequence comes from Anastrepha fraterculus, assembly GCA_037575425.1. Lineage (NCBI taxonomy): Eukaryota > Metazoa > Arthropoda > Insecta > Diptera > Tephritidae > Anastrepha > Anastrepha fraterculus. Next base: position 102,600 of record JAYXIM010045725.1, read on the forward strand.
GTATGATAACACATTTTGCTCAAGCCGCGGAACCAAATCTTTTTTTAGCTTATCTACACTTCTCAGTCTGCTACATAAAAAGGCCACCAAGCTGAATCGACGTGTTAATCTACTTCAGTGTATGAACGACTGAGCTGTAAAGCAGTACATTTTTATAATGGTACGGACAAAGACTGTGAATTCACATACGCCTGCTTTTTTGGTATTCATATGCATACTCGTATATACATAAATATTTACATAGGTGGTAAATAACTTAAGTTTGCATTTTTGATTTATACATTTTCTGTTTTTTGTTTTTATTTGCAGGCATCCGAATCTTATCGCACAGAGTCAGACACATTTGGCGAACTGAAAGTTCCCGCTGACAAGTATTATGGCGCCCAGACTATGCGCTCCAAGATAAATTTTCCCATTGGTGGATCGACCGAGCGCATGCCGGTAAGCCCCTACAGTTTTGATTACTGTTAAAAGTTTTTGCTTTAAATATTTTCATTTGGATTCTTTCAGCAACCGGTTATTCAAGCCATGGGAATTTTGAAAAAAGCCGCCGCTGAGGTGAATAAGGAGTTTGGCTTAGACGCCAAACTAAGTGATGCCATTTCGAAAGCTGCTGACGACGTTATATCTGGCAAATTGTATGAGGATCATTTTCCCTTGGTGATTTGGCAGACCGGTTCAGGCACACAAAGCAACATGAACGTGAATGAGGTGAGCGATGATATCGATTAAGCTCCGAAGCTACCTGTTGATTGATTGGCATTACTTACGAGTACATTTCCGTTGCTGCCATAACGAGTGTGATATTCGCATACATTTTTTACTTTTTAGGTGATCAGCAACCGTGCCATTGAATTGTTGGGTGGTGAATTGGGCTCAAAGACTCCAGTTCATCCGAATGATCACGTGAACAAGTCGCAGAGTTCGAACGATACCTTCCCCACAGCTATTCACATTTCGGTCGCTCTAGAACTGAACAATAATCTGAAGCCGGCAATACAATTCTTGCACGATGCTCTTAAAGCTAAATCGGATGAATTCAAGGATATCATTAAAATTGGACGCACCCACACTATGGACGCAGTACCGCTGACTTTGGGTCAAGAGTTCAGTGCCTATGCTCAACAAATGGCATATGCGCTCGATCGCATCGATGCTGTTTTGCCGCGTGTTTATGAGTTGGCATTGGGCGGTACTGCTGTTGGTACTGGCCTGAACACGCGTATCGGTTTTGCGGAGAAATGTGCAGCGCGTATTGCTGAACTTACCAAACTCCCCTTCGTATCAGCTCCCAATAAGTTTGAAGCGTTAGCAGCTCGCGATTCTATGGTGGAGGTGCATGGTGTATTGAATACGATCGCCGTTAGTCTTATGAAGATTGGCAATGATATTCGTTTTCTTGGTTCGGGTCCACGTTGCGGGTTGGGTGAGTTGATGCTGCCAGAGAACGAGCCGGGCAGTTCGATTATGCCTGGCAAGGTCAATCCAACGCAGTGCGAATCGCTCACCATGTTGTCGGCACAAGTGATGGGCAATCATGTAGCGGTCACAATAGGCGGTTCCAATGGACATTTCGAGTTGAACGTTTTCATGCCGCTAATAGTCTCGAATGTTTTGCGTTCCATACGCTTGCTATGTTAGTTCAACAAAGTATTTATTTGTAAGTAGATACTAATTTTCTTTTTTTCTTGTATTTATCTCAAAAGCTGATGGTTCCCGAACATTTACCTGCAATTGCGTTAATGGTATACAGGCAAACCGTGATCGTATTGGAAAAATCATGGCTGAATCCTTGATGTTGGTCACCGCATTAAATCCACACATCGGCTACGACAAAGCTGCCAAAATTGCCAAGACTGCACATAAGAATGGCACCACATTAAAAGAGGAGGCCATAAAATTAGGCTACCTCACTGCCGAACAATTTGAGCAATGGGTTAAACCAGCAGACATGTTGGGTCCAAAGTAAATCCATTGATATTAAATTGATAATTGTTTGTCTACTTAAATTGAAATCGATCAACGCTGTGAAAAGAAAAAACTCATGAACACATTACAAAACCAGTTCGGAAATAATAAAAATCTTCTCGAGTTTACTGGCGATTTTTACAATGGAGAAGTATAGTACATATTTTTTTTATTTTTATTTTTTTCGTTTTCACGACAGTCGGTTCTACGTTACCGAAACGACCTGGATTTATATCCGGCCAAGGACTGTCACTCCAGCAGCAATCCCCGTATGTAAATATGGGCAATGTTTTTGCTGTTACAACAACAACAACAACAACAACATATTTTTTTTATTTTAGGGTGTTACCGTAGGAATCATCACTGCAGAGGTTTGTGAGCCTAAGCCACCTCTCAGACGAGTCAAGAGAAATCTCGAGCAAGGCGGCCACCGTAGCCGAATGGGTTGGTGCGTGACTACCATTCGGAATTCACAGAGAGAACGTAGATTCGAATCTCGGTGAAACACCAAAATTAAGAAAAACATTTTTCTAATAGCGGTCGCCCCTCGGCAGGCAATAGCAAACCTCCGAGTGTATTTCTGCCATGAAAAAGCTCCTCATAAAAATATCTGCCGTTCGGAGTCGGCTTGAAACTGTAGGTCCCTCCATTTATGAAACAACATCAATACGCACACCACAAATAGGAGAAGGAGCTCGGCCAAACACCCAAAAAGGGTGTACGCGCCAATTATATATATATATGGGGCATTCTTCGCCAACCGGACACCCCCATCTGCCCAGAACAGTTTTTATAAAAAAAATTTTTCCCTATGCCGAAATAAAAGCTTATGTCATGTACTTTAATTTGTCATGTGACACTTTTTAAATATTCAAGATGGACGACGAATATTGACAAATATGTTGGAAAACACCAAAAAAAATGAAGTAGTTTGTTAAGAAAAGTAGAGAGAGAGATTTCATTAACAGCACTAGTTCTTGATGTATTTCACATGTCAAACGGTACAGAAATAATTTGAACAAATTATAGAAAAGTCTAAACGAATAAACTATTAAAAATAAATCTGTCAAACAGTTCTTTTTAGAACTATTATCGCATCTGTTGTCGATATCGCTAAACTTCGTAAAACATTGTTTAACAGTTTTATTGACAGCACAAGTTCTGTATATGTCTTAATCGTTAAACTGTCTGGAGATTATTATAAAAAATTCTGAAAGAATAAATTAATATCTAATACCTGTCAAACAGTTCTTTTCAGAACTATTATCGCCTAAAAAATGTCGGGAAAATCGAGAAGAGATCGATGCATTAATCCCTTTAGAAAAGTAGGTCCATCTTGAATATTTAAAAAGTGCCACATGACAAATTAAAGTACATGACACAAGCTTTTATTTCGGCATAGGGAAAAATTTTTTTTATAAAAACTGTTCTGGGCAGATGGGGGTGTCCGGTTGGCGAAGAATGCCCCATATATATAAGGTCTGTAATATGTATGGGAAATGTTTATACTAATACAACAACAATGTTTCTTTGGCTACACCGACAAGATCCAGTACCAAACACAACTGCAAGTAACCACAAGGGATATACAGACATTCATCGGGAGAATTTCATCACCTTCCTAAACTTCCGACCCCCAAATGCCGTTATAGGAGTCCAATCAACCGCGTAACGTTGGCTTACTTACGGTCTGGATATTTTAGCATGTCAAGCTTCTACCCATCCAGAATTGACACCGACATTCTCAATATAAATAAGTCCGGCATGTGAAGGTACACCGTACGACACCACCTATTCACATGCAGTCTTAAACACACTCATCTAAAACCTCACTCCCTATGGATCAATACCGTCGAAGTTGCACGTTTCCTGCGCCTACCGTTTAATGAGTAAGACGATGGTGATCGGTGACTACACAGCAACTGCTACTATCATACAATAACAACAAGAAGCTAAATTAGTTGCATACGGTGGTGTGAAACTACTTACATGGCCAGTTCCTTTTCCTGATACAAACACTTAAAAGTTTTTTCGCCCCAAATCTTGTTTTTTTTCGGAGAATTACGTAAAGCCACGGCCCAGGAAACGTGCTGTTTCGCCAGAGCCAGAGAGAGAAGGGTGTTAGGTGAGTATGTTTGCGGAGTGCCTTCCCATGCTGGATATCGGTTGGGTATGTCGGGGTCGATTCTGGATAGGTAGGAGTTTAACCTACTGCAATATCTAGAACGTAGTTGTGCCAAGGTTACGCGGATCTCTCGAGGTAGCTGAGACTCTTCATCTGAAATAGGTGGTGGTTGGACTACGATGACGGCATTCAGAGGTTGGGAGTGTAGAAAGGTGGTAAGTGTCAGGTTCAGTAGTTGTAGGTTCATTTTGTCCTGGATCTCGTCAGAATAGTTGAAGAGATGCCTCTTGACGTGTCTGGGAAGCGATTAAGGCTCTAGCAGGTGTATACAAGGGTGAAACCTTCGGTAGCACCTAAGCAGAAACTGTTTGCTGAGAATTTTAATATGCTCCTTGACGAGAAGCATTAGTGTATCATTGTGTAAGTGTTGTAGGGGGGGCGTCAGGACGCATCCCGTGGCTGTACTGATTGCAGTTGTTGTTGCTGTTGTAGCAGTACTTTTGCCCTGTCAGTGTAGCGTAATCGCCGGTCGTCTTCGTCTAGCTCATGTAACGGTAGGCCCAGGAAACTAGCTGTTTCGACGGGTTGGGTCCAGAGGGAGAGGGGTGTTAGATGAGTGGGTTTAATGGGGCATGTGAAAAGGTGGTTAGTGTCTTGCGGGGTGCCTTCACATGCTGGACATATGTTTAGTATGCCGCGGTCGATTCTGGATAAGTAGGAGTTTAATCTGCTACAATATCCAGAACGTAATTGTGCCAAGGTTACGCGGGACTCTCGGGGAAGCCGGAGCTCTTGGTGGTGGTTGGACTCCGATAACGGCATTCGGGGGTCGGGAGCTTAAGAAGGTGGTGAGAGTCTCCCGGTGAATGTCGTTTATGGCCTATCTGTACACTGTCCCTTCCAGTAGCTGTCTGTTGGTTTTGTCTGAGCTCTCGGCCGCGTAGTTGAAGAGATGTTTCCTGATGTGCCTGGGAGGTGGCTCAGGCTCCAGCAGGTGTCTGCATGGGTGAGACCTGCGGTAACACCCTAGCAGAAACTGTTTACTGAGCAATTTATTATGCTCCTTAATAGGCAACATTATCAGGCATTATAGGTGACATCAGAAGACATCTTGTCGCGGTCCTTAATGCAGTGTTTTGGCAGGCCGGAAGCTTCGTCCACTGCGAATCACTGGTTCCAGGCGACCAGACAGGCGCAGTATAGTTTAGAACCGGTCGGCATATTGCTTTAAAAGTCGACAGCAACATTTCCTTGTCTTTGCCTCAAGTGCTGCCGGCGAGCGACTTGAGAACCTTGTTGCGATTCTGTACTTTAGTTGCAATATGCGCTGTGAAGGAGAGCAAGCTGCACCTCTGACAACTCCCAATATTTTGGGTTTGTTAACCGTCGGAATTTGTTGTAGCTTGACCTCCTTTGTCCAGGTGGTGAAAAGGGTCGCCGTGGATTTAGCGAGGGAGAGTTGTAAATTCCTAGCAGTGAAGAAGCGAGAAAGGCTGGCGAGGTAGTCGTTTACCTTGGAGCATAGGCCATCAATGTCATTGCCCGACGCCATTATCGTGCAGTCGTCAGCGTATGAGACCAGGGAGATTCCCTCTGGTGGCTGGGGGAGTTTCGAGATATAGAAGTTGAAAAGCAAGGGTGAAAGGACACCACCCTGCGGTACTCCTTGCTTTATTTTCCTCTGTTTAGATGTTTGGTCTCGAAATATCACCGAGGAATGACGACCACTCAGGTAGTTCGCGGTTCACCTCTTCAGACCTGGCGGGAGTGTCGACTGTAAAATGTCATCTAGTAGCGTGGCGTGGCTGACTGTGCCGAAAGCTTTTTTTAGATCCAATGCTACTAGGACAGTCCTCTCGCAGGGGCGGTTTTGGTTGAGGCCGCGGTTTATCTGGGTGTTAATGACGGTGAGTGCCGTGGTGGTGCTATGCACTCCTCGGAAACCAAGCTGGGGTGAGATTGGGGTCAGGTGTTTCGTAAAGAGTGGGAGTAGAAGGGCCTCAAGAGTCTTCACTACTTGGGAAAGGAGAGTTATCGGGCGATAAGACTCCCCTTGGTTGGCGGGTTTCCCGCGCTTCAGTAGTGGGACCACTCTCCCTAATTTCCACTTATCAGGAATGATGAGAGTGGCCATGGACAAGTTGAAGACCTTGGTGAGATATTTTACTCCCAATGGACCCAGCTTTTTCACCATCAGCATCTATATTAAGCTTATCTGATTGCAGTATTTTGGCATGTCTGAAGCTTGATCCGCTGCTATCGACTAGTTCTAGGCAGACGCAGCATAATTCAGAGCCGACCGGCCAATTGCTTTAAATGTCGCCAGCAACATTTCTTTGTCGCTTGCCCAAGTAGTACCGGCAAGCGTTTTGAAGACTTTGTTGCGGCTTTGGACTTTAATAGCAACTGCGATTGTGTGCGCAGAAAAGGAGAGCAAACTATCGAAGGTAACTCCCAAAATTTTGTAGTTGTTTACTGTCGGTATTGGTGTGTCATCGACATTGATGTTTCAAATGTTTGTTGTCTATGATTCCTCACATCTACAATAAATATCGGATATGAATCGTTGTATGCCCTATGAAACACTTGAATGATTTTAAAGGGAATTTCATAATATGTTTTTTTTATTAATTTTCCTTGAATACAGTCACTTTATTTTTCATTCATATATTACTGTACTTTACTAAAACTAAGGTTCATATTCGTAATTTTTTATATATTATACAATATATATAGCGTTATATCGTTTCAATTCAATTCGTGAGTTTTTGATTTTCTTTGCTTGGCTTCTAGTGATGTTTCGTGTGTAAAATGAAAAAACCAATCGGTACTTATTCCAAATACAAATAGTGTTATAAAGCAACAAAACTAAAAATAAGACTTCTTGACGCGTCGACCAATGAAATTTCGTTATAAAAACGTGTACAACTTGATAATAGGTATGTTTTAGGAGTAATTCAACAAAACTTAATATTGAGCAAAACTTAAGTCAATGTAACTTCGTAAATGTAGTTTAAAAACTTAACAATGGAAGATCATTTCATATTGCAGCTTCATGTTGTGGAATTCGCCTGACGTTGATCATTTTGATTCCTACACACTTTACTGTGTCCGTCCTTCCAGTGACGTGACTGGCAAACTTGCGAGCAATAGGCGGCACGGAAGCAGCACAAATATATTGCTTCATTGAGACACCAATAGCACTACAAAGATTTTAAGCAATAACATAATTTATATTGTGGATGAATTTTATTACTCAATCATTTACCCATTGCTTTCGCTTAAGGATTTTCTTTTCATGTTCGTGTTTTTTAATTGATTCCTTAAGCTTATCTATATTTGCAAGCAACTTTGCATTTTTCCTCTGTGTGTCTGCCACCAATTTGAAGGCATCATCAAGCTGACTCTGCACCTGGAATGAATAAATATTTAACTTATGTCAGAAAACAATTTACTGGCATGTCATTTCATCTACTTGTTTAAGATCTGCCGCATTTACTAAGGTAGTGGTGGAACGCGTTACTCGTTTTGCTGTCTTTCTCAGATTGAATGGATCCCTTTAAAAATATTTATCAAATAGTATTATTCTCGGAAAATGTAAAAAGCAAGTAAAAACCTTTTTCTCCTTAATCTGGTTTCTGTATCATTTGGAAACCCGTGTTCATAAAGCATCGGCGGTTCGAGGTTGGACAATAATGAAACATCGTTCGAGTTATCGAAAAAAGCATTCATTCTTAGAGTTGGCACTGTGTTACAAATCGTTTGTCGACGCATTGGCGGCTTTCTTCCTTTGTTTGTGTTAATCATGAATTGATCTGCTGTTCTTTGTAAAGCATTTCTTATAATTTGCTCCATTTCAGTTTTGTCTGCATGGAAGGAAAATATGCTAGGAGGATATGCTGACAGCACCTGATGAATACGCAGCTCCTCTAGAGCTTTTTTAATAGCTGGTTTATTACCAATCTTTAGCGACTTGATATCTGTGTCGATCGGGCGTATTAAACGTGACTCTATAAGAGCGCGCGAATGATTGCCGCCGAAGAAACGGACGTCGTATTTATTGTTTGGCAGAAGACGTATAACTTTAGCCGGCCAATAAGGAAACCCGCTATGTTTGGCAAAAACTAATTCGTGACGTTGGATGCATGGTTTTGCAAACCAGACACTTGAATGTTTTTCGTGCGAATGCCGAAAACAGTCTGGACAGCGGCGGATCTCTGCCAAATCGTATGCAATATCACGCACCATCCACTTTGTAGCCTCCATTTCCGTGCCATTAGCTGCGGAGTACATTTTAAATAAGAATTTTATATGATATTGAATTAGAAGACTCACGTCCAAAAAATAACCCAATGTTATGCTGCAGGTCCAGTATGTCCACAAGAAACTCGGTTAATAGATTATACCTCAACGATTTAAGTTTAGCTGCAATTTCGTCAAGATTTTTTTCGGGGAACTTAAAGAGTAATTTTGAAACAATCGTTGCACATTGACTAGGCAATTTTATTGACTCGAAATAGCTCAACACATCATGTGAGACCTGTTGTGGAATTAATGAGAGTTAAATACTTTCTAATTAATTATAAAATAACTTCAATTAATATTAAAAATAAGAAGCTGAAAAATCTGTTAGTACTCACCCAGGAGCGGTTACGTTCGAATGTAAAACCGATTAGAAAACATAGTTCGTCCGGTTGCATATTCGGCGGATGGTGAAGCTCTGCTGTTTTCAACAATCGGCAACAAGTACATAAATCTAAATCAGACTCCATTTCTTCACTTTGACAAATCTCACTTTTATACGAAATATTTGACGTGATGGTGCGTCGCCGCTTTCGTGTGGGTGGGCGGACTTCGCCCAAACAAACCACTTCTACTTTGGTTTTTGACTCCGTATCAAACTCTTCCGCATACATTTTGTTGTTGCTATTTAACTTGATGCAAAACGTTGAAGCATTCGTGGTATTTCTTGGTTCATTTTCAACCCTGTGAAACACTGCTTGTACAGGTGATGAGGTGCTGTCAACAGTAATTTCCTCTGTTAATCGTTGTTGTATCCAACTATTTGTTGAACTGGGGTCTAGTTGCAACAAAGAAGATGAGGCACGCACGTCACTCTCATAATCAAAAGATGTAGAGCCTTGGGCTGTACCTTCAGCATCCGAGTCAGTGTCAGTGTCTGAACTGAAGGCGGGTGGTCGATTTTTTTGGGTCTTACCTGAAGGTACCGGATAGTTTGGTCTTTCTGGATCTTTGCGATAGCATAACCGATGAAATGAGCGTGAACATTGTCGACAGTGCGTCAAGGAACCAGGCAAATGACACTCGAAGCAGTAGAAGTCATGTGAGAAATCATTCTATGAAAAAAACAATTTTGAAAACATTTATCAACTTTGGTTTAAAGTAAAATTTCTTTATTTAAAATACCTTAACTTCATCAATTTTTGGTAATCGTAATAATCGCGGAACACGCGATGATCCTGCGTTATTTTGAAATGCCGGTCTGAGTATTCCATCTTGTAAAGCATTTTGAACAGTTTCTGAGGCTAACGCTATATTTTTCAGAAAAAGATCGATTTAAGGAAAGAGTTTCCAACAATCAAAATGTATTTACATTTTTCATAGCTTCCCAATTCCACAAGCACACGAACAAGCTCTTCAACTTGTGAAGAGTCCGAGCCATCTGATCGAAGCGACGACAGAAAGTATCGTATGCAATCTGGTTGTGCTTTCCGAGACATTTGCAGACAATTTCCTGTCCGGTGCATCTACTATTACTTTTTAATTGCGCATTACACTTAAAATAAATTAATGAACGAATCAGCTGCCTTAAAAAAAAGAAAGTGAGTATCACAGCTCAATGTGATGTTTATAGGATTTACAAATTTGCAAAACATGTAAAGATTCCAGCGATACATCGATATATCTAAATTATCGATATATTGGTGAAAAACATTGACTTTGTTAACACATAAATATCGATACTGTTATTTTTCCGTATCATCGAAATTTAAAGAATTAAATCAAGGGTAATCTGTACAAGGTGATCATTAGGGCAATAAAACATTTCATGTATTTTTGTGCAATTTAGTGGTTTAGTGTAACAATTTCATACAGAATGTAAACAACAAAATAAGACAAATGGTGACATATGGAGCGGCCGCTTGGGCACCGAGAGTCACTCTCTCGTCGGTGCGGGCAGCACTAACTAAGCTTCAGCGCTTAGCATGCGTGTGCATCACGGAGCCGATGCGGACCTGCCCTGCAGCTGCGATGAGGGTGATGTTTGAGCTGATACCGCTTTCTGTAGTTATTCGGCAATAAGCCAAACGTACCATGCTGAAAATTACTAGGCAAGGCTTCGGGAGAGGAAAAATGATGTTATCTAAAAACATGGAAGTGTTCACTAAAGTAATTAAATTCGTGAAGAAGTTCAGAATTGAACTGAATAATAAGCTAAACGGAGTATACCTGCATTTGAAAATAAACTCGTGGAGTGTTCACTGCTGTGAGTGTGCCTGCACTGCTGCACAGATGGCTGGAAGACCCCAGAAGGCATAGGAGCTGGAACGGCCCCAGGATCAAGCGATCTGCGCCGATGGGTAGTTTTTAAGCATCTTCCAAGCGGAGATGTATGCCATCTGTCAATGTGCAGAGATAAACTTAGACAGAAGTTTCTAGAATGAGCGAATTGTCCTTCTGAGTGACAGTCAGGCGATACTCATGGCTCTATCGTCCTGTGAGATAAAATCCTCACTGGTCCTTGATTGTATCGAGAAGCCTAATCTACTAGGAACGCACAATTGCATCCGGCAAATTTGGGTTCCAGGACACAGGGGTTTAACTGAGAACGAAATAGCGGACGCATTGACTTGAGAGGCTAGGCCTCGCCCTTAATAAAACCCCAGCCCTTCCTTGCTATCGGACAACACACCATAAAAGAGAAGGTTAGGGATGAAGAGCTAGGGCTAAGGGAGGAGTGCTGGCACCCAACTATGAGGTTAGGAAGGCGAAATCCCTAATGGGAGGGTACAACCCAAACAGGTTTAACAAACTCACTTCTTTTCTGCCATTTCTTTCAAGTTAACGATTGAGAATTCCCCCAGCATTCTATGTCGTAGAGCACCGAGACTTGAGCATTCACACAGGCAGTGAAAGACTGTTTCTTTTGATTTTTCTCGATTACAGTTTCTGCATCTATCGTTGTACGACCACCCCACCGGTTATTGTTGACGTAATGTTGAATATGGCTTTCTTAACAACTCGTCAGTTCTAGCCACGTTCGTTTAGTTATTTTGCAGGTATTCGTGTTAGTCCATCTGTCAACGGCCAGCTTCTGGAATAGCGAGAAGATCTGCCTTTTGGGCACTCTTTGGGGACAGCCTATTTCTACTGCTTCGGATTCGTTATAGGATGCCCCCTGTCTTACCAGTTCATCAGCTTTCTCATTTCCTTCTATCTTCCTATCTTTCTTCCGGGTAGCCAGATGAGAGTGATGTCTGTCGTGCGCGCTAATGCATTAAATTCTTCTTGGCATTGTCTGATGATTTTTGAATTGGTTATAGGTGACTTTAAAGTTAAGATGCAAGCAGCCATTTGAACTTTCTGAAAAAAAAAACATACTTCCGATAGTTGTTGTGGATGATTTCTAATTATCCTGCAAGCTTCCCTTATTCCAAGAACTTCTGCTTTAAAGATACTATTTCAGTATCTGGATGAGGGACTGTGATGAGTAGAGGGCACAAAAGACCTTGAGGTCAAAGTGCAAAGCTCATAAAGAATGTAATCTAATTTAAAAAATCGAATAACGCAATAATAGGAAAGCAGATTACATTGATTCAATTACCGAAACGCAAGAAAAAAATTAACTGTTCTAACAACCCCTTGTAAATCTATTATAAACATGAAGCTTACTATGCAAATAATTTTGTTTTCACTTAATGTTTAAGGACATGCAACCTATTTTTCAAAAAATTGGCTGCACTTTGACTAAATTTGTCTTCAATTTTGAAAAATTTATCGTACTGTCCACATTTTGACAGTTCGTTCTCATATAATAGTGGCGATTGGCCCCTAATGTCAGTTCTGTTTTGACATTTGTGTAGTAAACACATGCGAAATACACGTTAATAAACAATGTTACGCTACACTGTTCCAGAACGCGGAATATTGTTGACTATTTATTTGACCAATAATCGGTCGGTGACTTGGCACAACGTGAATTTCGTCGCAGATTTCCTCGCCGTCCAATGCCTACTGGTGAAACACAGCGACGTTTAGTCGCTCGCCTCGAAGAGACTGGCACATCACGAGATGCTGTCAGGCGTGGCAGACCCCGTAGTAGCCGTTCTGCAGAGAATATTGCTGCTGTAGCCGAGGATGTCATGGAAGCGCCGTCGACATCGACCAGACGACGTGCCACGCAAATGGGTATCAGTCGACGGTCTTTACAGCGAATTTTGGTACAAGATTTGAAGATGTTTCCGGACAAAGTCCAGACGGGGCATCAGCTGTTAGCTGCTGACCGCCAATCGCGTCTAACATACGCTTAAGCCATCCTTAATCACCACCAAGAGGAAGATCATTTTTCATCAAAAATAATCATGAGTGATGAGGCCCATTTCCATCTTAGCGGGTACGTAAATAAGCAAAATTTACGCTTCTGACTTTACACTGAAAATCCGTGTGTAACCCACGAAGAGCCATTACACCCGCTCAAAGTCACTGTATGGTGTGCTGTTTTCGCTGGAGGAGTCATCAGACCTTTTTTCTTCGAAGACGTCGCGGGCCAAACGGTTACTGTGAATGGTGAGCGTTACAGAGCAATGATCAATGAGTTCTTTTTGCCGCAACTTGATGAATTCGGATTGGAAAACATGTGGTTCCAACAGGACGGTGCAACGGCACACACTGCACGTGCCACAACCGATATGCTGAAGGATGCATTTCCCGGGCGCCTTATCTCCCGTTTTGGCGATTTGCACTGGCCAGCAAGATCGCCTGATTTGACCGCTCCAGACTTCTTTTTGTGGGGCTTTTTTAAGTCGCGGGTTTATGTCAACAAGCCTCAGACTCTTGCAGCTCTTAAAGACAATATCCGTCAAGAATGTGAGGACCTATCACCGGAAGTTTTGGCCAAAGTGATGGAAAATGCCATAAAAAGGGCTCAAATGGCAATCAACTGCGGCGGCGGCCATTTACATGACATCATATTCTCGACTTGATGTAAAAAAAATTAAAAGACCAAATGAAAATAATCCACAATAAGAATCAAAGTTTTTCTTTTTTTTTAAATTACAGCAAAAGAACATCGCAAGGTTACTTTTGCGCCACCTTGTATAAGCAGAATGAGAAAAAGAGAAAGCAGAAAAGCAAATGACCAATTAAGCTCTGAGTTTCTTAAACACTTCAATCTGAATGCTTGGTAGTTTTTTATAAACAGAAAATCTTCAGCTCGAGCTTGTGGTGAAATTTTAGCCTTAAAAGATGTTTACATGGTTCAACTTTCATAGATGATTTGCCAAATGAGAAGTCGATTTGATAGGTTCGATTTATAGGAGGTAGTCTTCTATACCCGCTATAGGCTAGACAAAGCCACTAAACAACAATATTGTAGTCTTATAATAGAACTAAAAGTTATAGGTATACTCGTACATAACATACATATATACATGCATGTTAACACAGTTATACCATTTTGGTTTAATTATTTTTTGAACTTGCAACAAAGGAAATTTCAATTTGAATTAATGACCACTGAATTACATTTACTGAATACATTTTATTATTTCAAATCACTTATTTAGTATTTTTTTTTATTTTTCCTCAACCTTTAACAGAACATAAGCAGAAGCAAAAAATTTATTACACAAATTTCGTCACATCCGTCGGCTGCATACCAATGGCGCCCGCCAAAGAATTATAAGAGATCAACGCACTTTTTGAAAAATGCCTAAAACAATAAGCTGCGCTTGGTAGTTTCAGGTAACAGTGCAGAAGTTCGGTGGCCAATACGAGTATGTCCAATAATAGTTTCTTATTAGATATTACTTGTCTGCAGCGATGCTTCTCCAACGGGAAATGTGAATACCAAACTTACAGGTTTGAGTGATAGTCAAAAAGTTGATCAGTTTTGACTAAAAAGTACATTGGCCACAATATCATTCATGTTCAACGGCAAACCTGCTTTCAAACGAAATCTGTGAAATTGAAAAGACTGAAGGCTAACACCCCATTTACACACGGAGACATCTGGAATGGAGACACTGGAAATTCTCGGGAAGAGCCACCAGACTGCACTGGTACATGGTATCGCGGATGTAGACTGACTCCTCAGTTTTCTTTAGACTCTTTAAATTACTTTAAGTGATTAGCCAGGTTAGTGTTAGGCTAGCCAGGTTGCTTGCCTAAGACAATACATTCGATAGCCCTAAGGCCCTTTGTGATACGGGCATTTGATTTCCATCTCCTAACTAAGTTGCTCAAACCACTTAGATCTTTTGAAGAAGGGCGCTAGTCCCTCTAGAGAAACATTTTGCACATTTCCCAGGTTCTCAAAGAAATAAACGTCAAGTTATTTGGCATGGCTTCTTTGAAGTGCAGGACATTCACAGAGGAGGTGTTGTATCGACTAAATTCCTTCTTCATCTCCAACACTCCTGCAAAAGCCATTGTGAGTACACTAGGCCGGGTCGATTTGTGGGGAGGCAAAAAAGTCGCCCATTGCTCTGTGAAAATCATATTCTAGGGATCAAAATAAGAAACTTTGCCGGAGGAACCATACCTCTAAAACGAATTCTGATGTCCCCCAATTTGGGTCGAACTTTTTAGTTTCTTTTCTCATGTAAAGGCCAAAAATGGTGATATTTTGAAATGATTGTATGGGGAAACCCCCAGGGGAGTTCCAGGGGGTGTGCCACTGGCGTGGGTGGATCGGCCGTCCAAAGTTAGTGGGGGTCGGTCATACATTTGGACTCGATTGGAGCACTCTAAATGAGTCAAAGTTGGATTTTTCGTTCGACCCAAATTGGGGGACATCAGAATTCGTTTTAGAGGTATGGTTCCTCCGGCAAAGTTTCTTATTTTGATCCCTAGAATACGATTTTCACAGAGCAATGAGCGATTTTTAAATCGACCTGCCCTAGAGTACACCCACTCTACTGGCTAGGCTGCCAATAGTGCATTTACCCGTTATAACATCTTTGAGGGCGCTGGTACTTGATCTGTTGCATCCAAGCAAGACATTTTGTCCTTTTTTAAGATTCAGTTTTGACCCGAGAGCTTTAAATATATAGCAGTTAGTAGTCAGAGACCACCTTCTATTAGTTTCCGCAATTATGCTCAAGTCAACCGCAATGCTAGTTCATTTAGATGAATGCTCATGTCCTCTCCCACTCGCTGGAAGTCAAGCTCACCGCCTTTCCTTGCAAATTCATCCGCTCTTTCATTTCCCTCCACCCCAGAGTGTCTGTCAGCATATTAATCAACCTCTCGCATTGATTTTGGTGTGTGGATAGCCGAGACTTATTGAAAAAAAAAAATTATTGAAAATTATGCACAATCATTTTCCTTACATTTTTGTACATTTTGAATCAATAATTGGGTGGGCTTAGCATTTAATCCCCATTGCAGAAGCCGTAGCGATCTTTCAGAGAAGGAGATTCTTGAGCATTTTCTTTGAAAATTTCCGGGTTCGGCAGCTAGATGATTAAGAGAGGGAGTGCTCCGACCTAAATCCCATCAATCTTCTCCATGACATCAACAGCTCTGATTGGGTGCAGATATCTGCCTGTTGGAGGTTTCATAATTACATAAAAACGGCGCTCTAGTGCTAGTTGAGGAGTGCCTGTCTGATACTTCAACTATTCACCTACCTATCTTCAATTATTTTTATTTAATTTATGTCGTCCCTCGACGAAGTAAAACATTCGTATAAAATCGCTGCGAAAAATTGTCAAAGAAGAAACATTGATTCGATTTCACGAATTTCGAAATTAGGCAGATTTTTGTGACCACTTCGGAATTGATAATAGCATTTATTCGATGTTACTCTGTTGGGATCGCTGAGGGAAATAATAATCTATATATATAAAAGAAAGTTCGAACGGGTTTCCGTGAAGTCACTATAAAATGTGGTATAACAAAAACGCATCTGATATGGAATAAGAAAACGCTAATGACAGCTAAACGTAATTTTGTCTACGGTTAAGTAGAAAATTTGATAATATAAATTTTGTCAGAAATATATAATCGCAGTAATTTGTATTCTCTTTGAATCATCATTATCAATGCCGCGACCAAGACGATCGAAAACATTGCGAATGACTCGACTGAAGAAGCACAAGGAATTGCCCGTGAAGAGCGCCGCGTTAGTATGGCTCGACTTTGTGCTTCTCAATCACAAGAGCAAAGCGAGGCAGCCCGTGAAACGGCTCGGTTGGCAATGCGAAATCGTCGAGCGAATAACAGAGATCAACAAGATCTCAATTAGACCATTATCGACGCACAAGAGGACAATTATCAAGTACTGATTTGACAGCGTTTCGATATGATTGCAACACTGATTACTGCTTGCATCCTAGCGTTTGCATTGGGCCAATGAACGTTGTTTGCAAGTGTTGTGGCGCATTGAAGTTTTCCGGTGAAACGTCCGGATTATGCTGCCTTAGTGGAAGAGTGAAATTGCCATTATTGACTTTTTGCAACTTCCGCCAAACACCGCCAGTAATTCCAAGATCAACGGCTGCTGACGAAATAAACGCTTGCCTCAAATCATCGAATCTATGGCGCAATGTGAAGAAACTTCCGCTGACAACAAACATGAGACTTGCATTACTTAATGATACATCTACTGAAGATTTCTCCGAGCATTTACTGACTATCGGTAATGGTCGAGTACCAGTCGAAGAATCGAGCGGGTTGATTTCATTTCCTCAGAATTTCTGTAACTTTGTCTCATCGAAAGACGAACTTATCACTTAAGTAATTCCAAACATCATTAATAACTACAAAAATAATGAATGGTTGAGTGAGGGAGCAATTTTAGCGGCTAAGAATAAAGATGTAAAAGCCCTAAACTAGATAATTCAAAATGATATCATTGGAACAATGACTGTGTAACAAATGAAGATGAAGTCACCAGCTATCCAATTGAATTTTTAAACTCCTTGGATGGGCTTACCACCGCACAATTTACGCCTAAAAGTTGGCTCCGTAGTAATCATGCTTCGAAACATAAGCCCACCAAAACTTTGCAACGGTACGCGTTTGGTGGTAAATAAATTGATGAACAATGTGATTTACGCGACGATACTCAAAGAAAAATTCGAAGGTGAAGAAGTTCTCATTCCGAGGATCCCGATGATCCCAACCGATCTTCCGTTTGAGTTTAAAAGACTTCAATTGCCGATCCGTCCTACATTCGCCATAACCATTAACAAATCACAAGGCCAATCCTAGAAAGTGTGTGGCCTGTATCTAGAAAATCAATGTTTCTGACATGGTCAATTATATGTGGCACGTTCACGGGTCGGAAAACCATCTGCGTTGTTTGTTCTTGCACCTGATAATAAAACAAAAACTGTCATGTATCACAAGGTGCGTAACTGAAGAGTGCAAACTATTAAAGCTTCATTGAAATACTTGATTAATAAAAAAATTAACTTAATAAAATCAAAAATCTGCTTTTTTATTGTCTCTAGGGCGGAACAAAGTTCGCCGGGTCAGCTAGTAATAAAATAAAATAGACCTGTGGATTTTGCTATTTTGCCTGTTTTGTTTTGCAGAGTGTCAAGCTTGTTTCTATCTGTCGTTAAATCAATCTTCGTCTACCTCCAATTTGTTGTTGTTGTTGTAGCAGTAAAACAAGTAAGCCAATTTGTTCAGACCTCCTGCTCGAATAGCCAGTTAAATTAAAAATACAGGATATTATATGATTTACAATATATTATTTTTAATTTTAATAGTTATTAGCGCTACTTTGTATTAAAATTAGACTTTTGCACATATGTATTAGTTACTAAGTTATATAGCGAATTACAATATTTAAAACGATAAATGATTTAACTAACTATTCCGTTGTTTCTGTACGTTTTTGTTTCATAAATTCAGCTAAAATCAATTTAACTAGAAATAATGAGTTTTAGTAGTAATACAACAAAACAAATAATTTATTCATTAATCTCAACAAATACTCATAGTATAAAATTTGTAAACAGTACAAGCCAGTTTTTTCAATATATTATATGTACACACATATACATACATATGCATGACAAAACACATTGCAATGTCCCAATCACTTGTTTCTTCTAGATATAAAAGTTGGATCTGGTATTCCATTTTAATGCGTAAAATCATTTTTACAGATCATAGATCGCGACTCAATTTTCTATTATAATATTTGTTGTTTTCGTCATTGTTTCACAAAAATAATTTAACTTCACGTACTTATATCACATGGGTCACATTATCAACCTTCAACTTCTCCTTTCACTACACATACATACATAACTACCGATCTACATATGTGTGCAGATATGCATGCGTGATCACCTATACATACACATGTATGTATGTATAAGTAACCGATATTTCAATTATAATACCTGTATACATATATTAGCCGAGACATTTAATTCTTATTCTAAAGCATTATTTTAAGGGTTCATTAATATGTATTTGTAAAATCGTTAAAACAAATTCGTATGATTCTTATGCATGAGGTTATGGCTAATAGATGAGTTAAAATTCGTGTGTGAGTACATCCGGCGAGTAATTATTAATCGCTCTTACGTCATGTGCGCGCATATCATCTTAATATGTATCAGTAATCAGGGTCACAATATGACTTGAGCTCCGAGTAGCCGCATGGACGCCGGCAACACTCGTGTATGGCACCTTGAAAGGGTTGCCGGTATTCACCGTCCTCGCCGGCTAACCGTTTTAGGCTGGAGACATGGCCCATGCCGACACTATCAGCTGTATAAAAATATTACGGTGAAATTAAATCCATGTGTAAAATGCGATGCGATTTTTATACTTACGAAATTTTCGTGATAGCGAATAGTAACGCCCGCCACATATTAGGCGGATGGCATCTGAGAGATTGGTACTACAGTAGCGTTTGAACTCTACATCGCTGCTACCCCCGGGAAGCAAAGGAATAGCTTCAGTGCAGTGCGGCGATAGCTCCACACAAAACACTAGGCTAATCACGACCAAGCTAAGGCATAGCAGGTTATGAAAATTCACTGTTTGTTGAGGGAACATCATCTGTAAGAAAGGAAAATATTTATGTATACTAGTAATTTGTCAATAATATGATTTTTTCAATAACTGCTATGCAAATATCTTTTGTATACATTTTTCAGTTAAGAAAGCTTCAGAGTTTAATTTTCAACAGTTGTTAGTTGGGATTTCGCCTCCAATTTGTGGTTGATGTTGTCCTATATTTGGAGGGCACTATAGTGTTATGCTGCCTCTAATCGGCAATTGGTTTTTACTCGTATAATATGCATTTTTATGGCTGTAATGCCATCGGAGTCGGCCACTACTATGAGTAGATTTGCGTGTGAATACCAATGGGTTGGTTCCGGGTTGATGGAAAAGAGCGGCAGTTACTCAATGGGCCTCCGTAGCCGAATGGGGTTGGTGCGTGACTACCATTCGGAAGTGCATAGGTACGAATCTCCGTATATGAGCCACCAAGCTGATATAAAACGTTTTTTTCTAATAGCAGTCGCCCTCGGCAGGCAATGGTGAACATCCGAGTGTATTTCTGCCATGAAAAACCTCCTCATAAAAAATATCTGACGTTCGGAATCGGCTTAAAACTTAAGGCGCACTCCACGCAAACTCGGCCAAACTTCCAAAATGGATGTAAGTGCCAATTATATGTTTTTTTTTTCATGGAGGGGCCGACTACTATGCGTAGATTTGCGTGTGAATACCTATCGATATCCGCGTTGGTGGAAAAGAGCGGCAGTGATTCAATAGGCAAAGCTCCGAGGGCACTTCTGTTATGAAAAACCTTTTTTTTGAAAATATTTTAAAACCCAATTACCGTTCGAAGACTGTGTATTACCCCAGTTCGAATCACCTCATATTCGAAAATCTTACATAATTGCGTAAAAGGAAAACCTTTTTCTAATAGATCGAGATTTTACGCCCTGAGTTGGGTCATGTTTGGGTTGGACATGCGAATGCGTTGATGCAATAAACTTGCTCACGCTTGCTCCCTGCTTTCTTAGTGAGGGAAATGCAGAAATTCCTCGAAAGTAAATTGCCTTGTCTAACGCTTGTTCTGGTTCGAATGGCTGGTAGAGGGCAGGCGTTCCTGACCAACGTAACTTTGCATTGCAGAGTTTCTCAATTTTGTAGAAATGGAGTTGAAGCTTGACGTCGATGTTTATGTTTGATTCGACTATCTGTACACGACCTCGGCTCGTGATCGAAGATCTATTCAAGAGCCTGGCTCGCCATATTCATGTTTGGGCCAAAATTTTCATCACGAGTCAGACTCGTTAAAGTACGGCAAGGGGTTAATATTTGGTATATGTGGCTCACACACTCCTCGGATTTGAGTGGAGCAGCTGGTTTTCTAGTGGCGGTTGTTTTCATGTGGTAAAGCGTGTACTTTACCTATGAAAATTGAAGGAATGGAACTTCGTGTTTTACCGAAAATGCTCTTCAATAGTGCTGAGAAGTGTTTCCTTTAGATCTCCCGTACACAGAAATTGATAGATTTCCGTTCGTTTGTAGTTGGATCCATATGGACGATAGTATCCAATTATCTAATTCGCAGCGAGAAAAGGAGATTGAGAAAGGAAGCCCTATTGCTAGCTTAGGCTCTCGGGACATACAGTCTGTGTCAGAAGAAAAGAACCGGATTTTTTTTGTAACTTCAAGATATATTTCGTTCTGCTTTTTGCTGCGTAATAGTCCCACTCATGGGCTACGTCGCCAGTGCTAACTCAGATTAGTGTCGTTCGAAACTCTCCCGTCAGCGCAACCAAACAGAAATGGGTGAGAAGTACGCGAAGCGTTTTGAGGCGGTATTTTTATGCACGCATTCGAAAGGGCCGAAATTATCTTAAGCCGCGTGTGTTGTTATGTGGAATCAGCGGTATAAAGTGTACAAAAATGTTGTTAAAAAGAGAAACTGCTCTCAGAAAATACATTGAAAAACAACCAAATAAGAAAATAGCGTCACAGTAATGGACTGGCCTTCCCAGTCCCCAGACGCCAACCCCATTGAAAATGTATGGGGAATTATGAAAACGCATCTTGCCGGAAAGCCAGTCCACGATTTAAAGCAACTCGTGCGTCAAGTGCGCAAAATCTGGCCCTCTTTGTCGACGAGCTACACAGAAAAGCTGGTTCCAAGCATGTAGAGAAGATGCCAGGATATACTCCAACGATGGAGACTACACGGCTTATTGAGTAATTGCGTCTCAGAGTTTTCTACATACTTCCATGCAAAAAAATTTTAAATATATATCTTTTATACTTCATGAATAATCGCGGATCCTTTTTTCTGACACAGACTGTATGTATATTTATTAGTATTGGGAGAAACCCACCAATTGAGTAAGGTTGACTACGGGAAAGAATTTGGTTTAAGTTATGAAATCCCGACATTCTGGCTAGTGTGAAAAAAAAATTAATATTCCGGTATCAAATTTGTGCGAGCCGTTAGCTGCATGTGCATTGCAGTCTTGCCCCACATCTGCTTTATTGTACAGGTGCATCTTCGGTCGCTATTTGAGCTTTTTTGGTCTATTTAATGAAGTAATTTCTTAATTTTGTTAGATGAATTTCTCGTGCATTCATATTTATACTGTATAAGTACAATCGCCACGTTTATTTTAACAGCCCATGCCCAACAGTTACATCCCATTACGAAGCTAAGTCCCAATTGGTAAAGTTACTACCCGGAGAAGCTAATCCAGTTTATATCTCCTTCAACACCTAAGTGCATACTCGCAGAGACTAGGCTACATGTTCAATGACAATAGCAAGAGAATTTAATTGAACAAAAGGAAAACTATTTACCAACCATCATGTCGATGCAGGGAATTAAAACATTCATGCGATTACCTTTAGGCCATTCTCAGATTCATATAGATTGGCTAATCTCAACTCACTATCCTTCCTCAATTTGCTACTAAGCACATCCTTGCGAGTGGCCCCAGTTCATAGAATAACAAATGAAATATATATTCAAGAAAATCCTCCCATATTGTTGAACACTATTTCAATAGAAAAAAAAAAGAAAATTGTTAAATTTTTACCTCACAACATCCTTTTTTGGTGGCGTTCATTCCACAAATGGAGGGCCCTATAGATTTACGCCCACTCCGTACGGCACGATGGTTTTTTGATGGCAGAAAAACACTTATCTGCCGAAGGGCACCAACCCAATCGGCTACGGCGGCCGCCTGGCCCTATAAGATTAATATTATCCAATGATATCGTATACCTAGGAAACGTATTCTTGCAATGTATAAATAACTTCTTGTTGATTGGCGTGATAACCGTTTACGCGATTTTGGCCGCGTTTAACAAAGTGTCGTTTCTCTTTCGTGCTTACCGACGCCAGTTGGTCTTTCAAACGCAGAGGGAACCTTCCTCTTCCTTTGCTACCACCAGCTGGTACCACATCGAGTACTTTCAGAGCCGGAGCATTTGTATCCATTCGAACGACATGGCTAAGCCAACGAAGCCGCTGGATCCTTATTCGCTGCACTATGTCAATATCGTCGTAAAGCTCATACAGCTCATCGTCATCATTTCATCGTCTACGATATTCGCCGTCACCAACGTGCAAAGGCCCAACAATTTTCCGCAGAATATAAATAACTGCATTTATCCAAATTCATAAATATGTAATTGTTTTTTAAAACAGCGAGGGCTCGGCAGTCAGCGTCTTTTGTTAAGTACAATAAAAATGGCTTTGTTGTTTCACAATTATAATAAACAAAAAAACAAAAACTAGTTCGACATGGGACGAGTTTTCATAATACTCGTAGTAGTAAAATTAGGCATATACTAGGCAATAAACCTGTAATGCTACACAAATTTGTTTGGAATGAAAAATTCTGCACAACTGCGAATTAAAGTTGTAGCATGGAGCCCTCATAGTATGGCGAGATAAGTGGCTTTATTACACAAGCTCAGTAGACAGGATATCCATATAGAAACAGCAGTCCTTACAGACCATTGCTTGATTAGTTTACATCGAGTTAGATGTACCTAGGAATGATTTCCGACACTGGCAAGCACTTCTAGATATACGAGTACATCTTTATCACAATGCTCCCAGAACAACAGCAGATGAGGCTCTAAGTAAACTGATTTCAGTTCTATGTTTTTATTAGGTTGCCACATCTGTGAATAACATTTCTACCAATATTTTAACGCTATTGCTCCACATTTGTAAAAGTCACAGTTTTATTATTATTTACGAATTTGAACTTGCAACAACGAGTTCGAATTAAATTTTGCGTTAAAAACTGATTCAATGGTGCCAAGAAAAGAAAACAACCGCTTAGGAGTGACATGAACGCTTCAGAAGAGCTCGTGAGTCCATAGAGGATGATGAACATAGTGCCAGGCCGTCGACATCGGAAACTGCTGAAAACATCAATAAAGTAAAAGGAAAATTGGTCAATAACCTCAAATTAACCATTAGAGTGCAGGCAGAGGAGTTAAACATTGCTTATAGATCCATTCAGTACAATGTAGTTAATTATATGGGTTTGCGCTATGTTGCTGCAAAACCTTCTCCTTAGCTGCCCTGCTCTGGCGGGGCTAAGATCCAGGCATCTTGGCTCTTACTTCTTTGCCACGCCTGCTGATATAGCTGGCGCTGACATTAAAAATCTGATGAATTTCATCAGCAGCACAAAGCGGTTGATGCAAACATAGTCATCGTTCGTAATCTGCAAGCTTGTAACCATCCCATCACCACCTCTCCCCGCCCTCTCCCTGCATCCCATCGGTCTTTCCCTTTCACCTCACCCCCTTCACAATGGTATCACAAAGGACGAATCTTTCTTTGTCCAAGTGTGCTCACTCCCTGGGCAACCATACCAACCTACTGCAAAATTGGTCCCAAAGGTCCTGAATTTCATGCAAAAAGGGCACCGCATTGATATCGCCAAAGACATGATTACTAAGGCTGAATACAACCCAACATTCATCAAACGCATCATTACGGCATACAAAATGCGAGTGTATGAATACGACACGCAATCTAGGCATCAGGCGAGCGAGTGGGGAACTCGGAATGAACCAAGACTAAAAACCCACGTCGCCTTCAGTCAAACAAGAAAGCGATGTTTACGGCTTTTATGGATTACAACGGTATTTTACTTCACGAATTTTTGCCAGATGTCAGTCAGTTAATAAGGACTATTTTTTGGGCATTATGAGACGCTTACGTGAAGCAATTCGCCAAAAAGGAAAGAATTTGTGGGAAAACAACTCTTGGATTTTGCACCATAATAAGCAGCGTCGCACGGTGCCATCATTATCCGTGAATTTTTGATCAAGAACGAAACGAATACTGTCCAACAAAAATCGAATTCATCTGATATGGCTCCCTGCATTTTTTTTCCGTTTGATCGAGTCAAAAAACCACTACGGGGAATGCGTTTCAACAGCCAAAAGGAAGTAATCGACAAATCGAAGACGGCTTTGAGGGTACACGGAAAATAGAGTTCGAAAAGTGTTTCGCGAGCTGTATCAAACGCTGACATAAGTGCGTTGCAGTTGATGGGGAGTTCTTTGAGGCCGAATCACTTTTGAGAGACAAACTTGTATTTTGAATTTTGAAATATACTCCGGGAATTCCGGGGTAGAGCTCAAACAAATAGTTTTCAGTGAGAAACTTAGTGATGCCCTGTGACTGATGCAATGAATTCCGTGCACCTACTGGTTTCAGGGAAGTAGAGCCAGTTTGAAATTCCTTTTACGGTATCATAAGGACTCTGAGTTCAACCTAATCAAGCTTTTAACGAATGCATCAGAGTCGCTTATCAGGGCTGGCCCCCTCACAATTAACTCACTCACAAAGAAAGAGCTGTAAAATGATGTTGATTACCCTTTGCATGCGGCAGTGATTTTGGGTTATGAACATACTTATAGATTTTTGTTGTTTAAAATGTAGATGCAGACAATAACAAAAAGAAATACAAAATAATGCAGGGGGTAGATAACCTTTGATTCATTTCAGACTTAAATATTTTTTTAGTTATCAGTTATGTTGCATATATAATACTATTTTATAAACCGTATACATACATACATACACATTCATATTCGCGTGCGAGAATTACTACGTATGTGGGTATAATGCATAATGGGTATAGGTACAGTGTAATACGCTTAATTGCGCTTACGTACTCGTATACGTAAAAGGCCTTCCAAGTTCGAGTTTCTTTTTAAATTCGAATTAAATATATATTTTGAATAGGAATTGCCGTACATATTATATATTTGTAGTACAGAGTATACAATTTAAAAATAACACCTGAATTTTCTGAAAAAAACCTTTTCTTTTCTGCCGTTCAAGAAGCAGCTCACACGTCAGCAAACGTCTCTCGATATCCCTTTCCCTCTCCTTTAATTGATGTGGCACCCAGTTACCTGCTTTCGGGACCATTCCCATCACGTGCAAGCCGACGTGTTTACCAACGGTTGATCTGTCAACATCCAACTCTTTAGACGTATCATCAAAGGTTCGACATGCGTCTTCATCCAATAATTGTTGTAGTTGAGTATCTACAATTTTTTTCGGTGCCCTTTGGCGATCCCTATCACATGAGGACAAGTGCGCGCGGGTATAAAAAACATTTGTGGCAATATCACTTTGTTTAATTTCAAAGTTCGGGCGCTCCCAATGAAAACCCCTTTATATATTGTATTTACTTAGTCTTTCGTATTTTGTCAATAGATGTCGTTGGAGTCATCTCTCTCCATTGCTACCAATCACATTGTGTCATATCATATGGTGTTAGAAAGGTGACATTTTAAGCTTCATTGAACCAAAAAACAATTAAATTCGGAGAAGTTGAAAAAAAGTTATAGCTGTTCAAAAATGAGGGGAAATAATGAAGAAATTCGCTATATTTTGAAATTTTTGTATAAAAAAGGGAAGAATGCTACGCAAGCCACCAATGAAATTTGTGAAGTTTACGGAGACGATGCTGTATCAGTTCGTGTAGCACAACAACGG
The DNA here is from genome assembly GCA_037575425.1 of Anastrepha fraterculus. Taxonomy (NCBI): domain Eukaryota; kingdom Metazoa; phylum Arthropoda; class Insecta; order Diptera; family Tephritidae; genus Anastrepha; species Anastrepha fraterculus. The sequence goes on from JAYXIM010045725.1 coordinate 128,933, forward strand.
TTCGCTCGCTACCGTTCTGGAAATTTCGATGTGAAAGATGCACCTCGCTCCGGTCGTCCTATCGTTGAAAAAGTCGATGAATTATGGAAAAGACATTATGGAAAAGCCATGACATCGCCAAGGCACTAAACATTCATCATCAAACGGTTTTAAACCATTTAAAAAATGCTGGTTACAAAAAGAAGCTCGATGTTTGGGTACCACATGAATTGTCTGTGAAAAATTTAATGGACCGAATTAACATCTGCGATTCTTTGCTGAAACGAAATGAAATCGAACCATTTCTGAAGCGAATGGTAACAAGAGACGAAAAGTGGATCAAATACGACAATAATGTGCGAAAAAGATCATGGTGCAAGGAAGCTCAACAAATGGTCTCAAAGCCAGGATTGACGCTTCGAAAGGTATGCTGTGTGTTTGGTGGGATTGGAAAGGAATCATCCACTATGAGCTGCTTCAGCCTGCTCGAACGATTGATTCTACACTTTACTGTCAACAACTGATGAGATTGAAGCAAGCAATAGAAAAAAACGGCCATAACTGATCAGCAGAAAGGACGTCGTCTTCCATCAGGACAACGCTAGGCCACACACATCTTTGATGACTCGGCAAAAACTGGGAGAGCTTGGCTGGGAAGTTTTGATGCATCCACCATATAGCCCTGACCTTGCATCATCGGATTAATATTTGTTTCGGTCAATGCAGAACTCCCTTCGCTCCCGTCGCTTTTTCATGGCAGAAATACACCCGAAGGTTTATCATTTACTGAGGGGCGACTGCTATTAGAAAAATATTACTAAGTTTTAGTTTCGAATAAAATCTGACCAAAAAAGATTTGTCTTTTAACCAAAACATACTATAATAAATAGGTTTATAATTCAGGTTGGGCATTTAAAAGATTTTTTTACGTACAAAAGAAACCCAAGAAATTCATTAGACGGCTTGGAGCAATCAGCTAATTTTCTAAATTTCGGTTTTGACATCAAATTAAAATGCGCCAAAAAATTTGTTTTTGTTTTGTTTTTGCAATTAAAAAAAAATTGGCGGAATTATCTTGAATATGTTTTAAGGTGTTGGCGCTGTTTTTTTTTTGCATATTTTCAAAGTTTAGAACATAAAGAATGTGAAAATTCCTATTATTTCATGTGTTACAGCATTTTCCGCGGCATGGCATCTTGTCTGAAAACTTTAAACACATTTTCCTCGAAACTACATTTTTCAAAACGTTTGACATGATATCTCAAATTGTGCTGAACCGATTCACTTGAAATTTGCTGTGAATCTTCTCAATACATATCTCTATCGTTCAAACTATTATTTTAACAAAAAAAAATGTTTACTATTTTTAAAAAATTCAGAAATGCCCAAAAAGTAGGAAAAAAATGGTCTATTTTTTCGGACAGTTGTAGTTTAGCAAAAAAATGCTAGTTTTTCCACTGGCATTCATCTAAATTAATAATCATCTTTTTCATTTTTTAGATCAGATCATTAGAAAGCTTGCAATCATGACAAGTTTAGCGCGCCATTTTGTTTTTGGACCCTCCACTTCACAGCTTATAAAATTATCAGTTTTCATTTTCTTGACCTTTTTTTATGTATTGTTGAAAGATTAATAAATGTCTGGTAAAAAAATGGATGGTAAAAATATTTTTCCTTTTCTATTTGTAGCACCCACAAAAACACCTCAAATTCATGCCTACACTGAATACCCCCTTAATACTGTAATCACAATGCTTGTTTTCAATTTCTTGCAATCTTTAATTTGCGATTAATCGCAAAGTGTGTAAGCGAGTATTTTAAAACGAATTTCAATGTTTTAAAATACATACTCGTATGCATATACACACATAAACACATGTATGTATGTATGCAAATAATTATGTGGGCTCACAATGCATTTCTTATCATTTAGGGCATGGTTTTGTTGTTGCTACTGCTGCGATTGTAATTAAAATTATTGTTGTTTATCTGTAGCTTGCTTTGTAAGCGTTGGCGTAGCTTTGTCACTTAAGTTTTGTTTAAAAATAAAATAGTTAATCTATTTTAATAAAGCCACGAGCGTTTACAATAAACAAAACAACAACTGCAACAACAACAGAATGGGGGACTGGATCCCCTCAGTAGCTGGCAAGGGTGTATGAAAATCACGGCATCGCCTGAGAAAATAATTATACGAGTAGTACATGTGTACATACTCATATGTATGTATGTATGTACGTATGAATTTGTTGACTTCACAACGCCTCCCAGCAAACATACATATACATCTGTATGTATGTATGTATGTATGTATGTATGCATAAGCATATTTTACACAAAACAACATACATACGTATGTGTATGTGTGTTTTTAAATGCAGAGTTGCAAAGTGCACTGATACATTTGTGTTCATAAGAATGCAATTAAATACTTAAAAGAATAAAATACAAATTAATATAAATAATGATTGCATACCAGCCAATTTACTGCGAACGAATTGTACGTGTGCATACGGAAAGTGTGCACAACAAAGTACAGTATTTTTATAAACTGAGGACTCCCACATGTGTTTGATTTTCTAAACAAGAGATAAGCTTGACTTAATTCATTCATTTAAATTTAAGCAGAGATTTTTATGTCCAAAGCGTGTTTTGAGTTAAGAAATTTTGATTGACAGTTGTTATGTAGTTGTTTTTGTGATAGCGTTAAGAACATTATACAAGGTGCATCTCAAAATAAACAGCACTTTTTGTATTTTTTCTGGGGCTATCTATTAGGGGCCAGCTCATTGTTTAGTGAATTCGACAGTTATTGAGCTGAAATCAGGTTAGAGTTTTTTTACATTTTTTATCTGCAAATAACTAATTTCTCTTCACTTCTTTAGAAACTGTCAAAGTGCTCAATGACATCCTGCTGTCAAAATATTCAGTAAGGGTTGCCATTTCTTTATGCATCTCTTCACGCTTGCCGAGCGTGTGGTAATCACTAAAAAATATTATTGAAATTTCGGCACAGTTATTAATACGGAGTTTCTGATTATTGTCGAAAAATCATCTTCCCGGATGAGGCTCTCTTCTGACTCACGGGTTAGGCCAAAAAGAAAAATTGACATTTTTGCAGCGAACAAAACTTACAAGTGTATGGCTAAGCATCAGTGCATCCACAAAGTTTAACTAAATAGTGCGAATTAGGGTGTGGCGACATCTCGAACTGAGGAAGAAAGTACTGTTATCATGAAAAGTCCTCGGTTGATGTTAACCAACCCTGTGTGGCCAGAAACAACAAAACCGCTCGATATGCCATGAAGCACTCGAAGTTGTGAAGGGACAATTTTACGTCTGGGTAGTCACGCGACGACCATTAATTACCCTCGAGAATTTTGTCTGGGGCTAAGCCAAGACGGTCGCTGTAGCCGAATGGGTGATGCGTGACTATCATTTGGAGGTCGCAGACTCGAATCTCTGTGCATGGAGCCTCAAAATGATGAAAACGAGTGTATTTCTGTCATGAAAAAGCTCCTCATGTAAACAATTCTGCCGTTCGCAGTCGGCTCAAGATTGTTGGTCCCTTCATATCTGGAATAACAGCAAGACGCACACCACAAATAGGAGGAGGAGCTCGGTCAAACACCCAACAGAAGTGCACGCGCCAATTATTTATTTATTTTAAGCCAAGTCTTTGGTCTGCTCCTGGAAAGATGGGCATCGCACCAACTCAGCGAGCGCTGGGCAAGTACACAAACGTGTAAGGTCGCGAAATCCTTTTGGCCACGTGTGGACCGGAGGCGCTCGGGCGAGCTTCTGAGGCTGACAAAATATCAGCTCTCTAATCTCGTGGGTTCTCTCACAGGACACAATGCGCGAGGAATGCATGCTGTGAGACTTGGAATCACCTCGAGTCCTTTTTGCGCTGGATGTATGGAGGATGAGGTGGAATCATCTCAGAACCTTCTCCTTAGCTGCCCTGCTCTGGCGGGGCTAAGATCTAGGCATCTTGGCTCTTACTTCTTTGCCACGCTTGCTGGCGCTGACATTAAAAATGTGATGAATTTCATCAGTAGCATAAAGCGGTCGACGCAAACATAGTCATCGTTCGTAGTCCGCACGCTCCCAACCATCCCAACACCACCTTTCCCCGCCCTCTCCCTGCATCCCATCGGTATTTCTCTCCCGCCTCACGCCTTCATAATTGTATCACAAAGGACGAATCTTTCTTCGTCCAAGTGTGCCCATTCCCTGGGCAACCATACCAACCTATCCTAAGCCAAGTCTTTAGTCTTTAGTCAACCACTTTAGAGGAGGTTGAGACCATTATTCGAAGCGCCTCACGAGAATGGCGGAATAACGCTGAGCATAGGGGACCGAGTCACCAAAAGCTGGCGAACCGCATTGCCACACCGAAGTCGACGCTATTCCATATACAATTCGCCACTTCTCTGCTCGTTGTCTTTGTGCTCAGATTCGTCGCTAGTGAGTAGTGTTATACCTCATAAAACTAGTATAACTCACTATTTTACAAACAAATGTAATTTTCAATAATATTAATAATATCTGCTTACGCTTGGCCAAAAGAAGAGGCCTAATATTAGCCTTGAAATCCAACGGAGAGACTTTCTTTTCAACAAGTACTACTTTGAACTAAGTACGCAATTGCGTAGTAAAGTCCTTTCTCGACGAACGAAAGTCACACTATATAAGTCTCCCATCATGCCCCTACCTTGTACGGCGCAGAAACTTGGGCGATGACCACATCCGATGAAGCGGTCCTTGGAGTATTCTAGAGAAGATTTTTGGACCTTTCGCACTATGAACTGCATTAGCTTTACTGTGACATATATATAATGCAACGAATAAAATTTCAGCAGCTCCGCTGGATAGGTAAAGTCCTTCGAATGAATTCAAATGCTCTAACTCTGAAAGTAGTGTGTCCGACTGGTGTTTGTTAGCACGATGAAGAAACTCAGCTAAAATGGTTTAAGCGGTTATTGCGCCAATTAAAAAAAATGCTTATGTCATTCCGCTGCATCGGTACAAAAATACAAACTACGAAATATTAAGTTTATCTTAAACCTGGAAATTTTTTTACCCAACCATTGCAATTGACGAACCAAATTCATGGTGATGATTGCCTGTATCCACATTGCCTGTTGCCACAGAGTTCATGAGTGGTACGAGCGCCACTACTTGTATTGAGATGCGTTCAGAACCACGACTCTTTCAAAAACACGATCACGATCTCATAAAACTCCTCGTTTAAATTTTTTCAATATTTTTTATGAATCATTCGTCAAATTTTGTGGATTGCAACGATAAGAAATTTGTTTACTATTAGTGGCCATGGAATACTTTTTGATTATGATGACTTTATGATTTAAGACTACCTCAATCCACTGCATGTCACATGACGACTGGCATTATCAGTTTTTGCGCAGCATCAATGGTTTCTGGCACAACAACTGATTTTGCGCAACCTTGACGTAAATTAATTCGCTATGGCAGCGTTTCACAGTTGCAACATATGGAAGTTTCATTGCCAAAGGTGGAGTACAAATTATAAATACACATCGAAAATCACAACAAAGCGTTGTCCGAAAATTAAAAATACCCTGCATATGGTTATTGTGGAAAATTGTATTGCCAAAAAAAAGATGAGACTTTTTGGATAAAGGAAATTTAACATCTAATAAAACTGTCCAGGTTCACTATATATAGTAAATAATGACCCTCGTATACCCAGGATCTTCTCATTTTAAAGTATATACTTTATAAGACACTGAATAAATATGAAAAGGTCGAGCCAAGGAGCACCAGGAGATTTGGTGGCTCCTAAAACACTCAGGCTAAAGAGCCCATTGTATTTAAAGCTCTGGAAAGGGGGTAGATAGTCAAGGAGGGAGGGAGAAAAGTATCAGAGAAAGAGATGGAAAAGAATAGAGACAGAGATAGAGATAGTTAGTCCTGTGAGAATTTTCCAGATTCTTTGGCAAATCTGTAAATATCCTCCAGTTTTAGAGAACGAATATTACTCATTCTCATGACATCGGAACCCAATACTCGTAGTCGTGCTCTAGCAAAGGCAGGACACTCACAGAGAAAGTGTTCAGTGCTATCCGCTTCCTCCAAGCATGACAGGCATACCGGGTCCTCGATGATTCCAATGGTGGTCATATGCTGACCCCATGGGTTGTGTCCTGTAATGATGCCGACCAACAACCGAATGTCTTTCCTTCTAAGTTTTAGTAGAAAGTTTGACAGTTCGGACTTGGCACAAAACACTTTGCAGTTCTGCAGCGTTCTAGACCGGACTATCGCTCTTTATGTAGATTGTCTACATAATCGCTGATCCAATTCTTGATTCCTGCGGGACTGATTCCGATTATTGGCTCTGGCCCCTGTGGGGGCACTGCTGATCCACGGTTGGCCAATTCGTCGGCAATTTCGTTTCCTTGAACACCGGAGTGTCCCGGAACCCATATAAGTACAAGCCTGTTTTGTCTTGCGACAGAATTAAGCTTCTTCTTACATTTTTGAACAATCTTTGAGGTTTGCTTCGCGTTCTCCAGGGCTTTCAAAGCAGCCTGACTGTCACTGAAGACTCCAATCTGTTTCCCGCTCCATCTCCTCTCGATTATCCATTCGGCTACTTTTAGGATGGCAAAAACTTCTGTTTGGAAAACAGTTGCCATTCCCCCCATAGCATAGTGATACTTATTACTATCGTTTAAGTACCATCCGGCTCCAGACCCTATTTCAGTCTTGGACCCATCGGTTAAGAAAATATCCGTCAAACCTCCCTGCATGCATTCTGGATCTGACATCAAATTTCCTTCCAAATGAAACGGTGGGTATCAGGTCATCTTTAGGTGCCAAAAACAGTGGATACTGCTCCGACAGCAACTTAAAGATTTCTCTGTGTCCCGAAGTTCCATCTTCGTGCCAGAAACCATATTTATGGAGTCTACACATTGCTTTTATTGCTTCCTGTTGTATCTTAAGATCCAGGGGGAGCAAATCAAGCATAGCATTCAGGGCACCCGTGATGCATAAACATACACTTCTTTGCAGCCTGTATAGTTCCCGGATTGTGGACTTAACCATGCTCCGTCGCCACCAGACCACAGAAGCGTAAGTGACACTTAAGTATAAGACACTACTTCAAATAGTTTTCGGACCATGAAAATCTCTGTATTGGGAACTTCTTTGCCCAAGAGAACTTGCTAGCAGTGATATTGCCACGAGGAGGAGAGTCGACTCTCAGTAATACATACCCTCTAATATTCTGTAAGGCAGCATGGTTCGATGTAAAATCATCACCTTCTTAGGAGACACACACATTCACGCATACTTCTGGTCAAAAGTGCTTGAAATGTCTCATTTAAACTGCCCGTGCAGGAGCTTTTCTCAAAATAACTGTTTTTTTTCTAGATTGGTACACCTATCAGTTGTTCATCTGCACTCAATTTTAGTTGAGATTCTAACAAAATATTATATGCGGAAGTGTGAGAATGTTAGCGGTAACTTGATAAAGTGAATGATATATGAGCTTAAAGTGGGCCGAACTGAATGTACATAGGCAGATAGCCGTCGATAGTGGAGTCCCGCATGGATTGATAGAGAGTGTTATGCCCGATATTGTGGCTAGTGTTGAATTTTTTACACTGATCTTACGTCAAAACGAACCAACAATTAGCGAAATAGCGCACAGAGGATTCAAAACCCCAAAAATGTGTAGTCCGTTTTTATTGAATACACTGGTGTTGCTACTCCCATTTCTTTCCGCCAGTGTTATAAGTAATTAGCGTACTCACACGTGACATGATGGATGAGTTCTTTTTTTACTTTTCCCTTTTGAAACGGTTGAGACGATGAAGGCAAATTCGCTCACGGAGTTAAAGGCTAGTCCAAAATTGGCCTATGATTGCGCCCACATCCTTTGTTGGGTGTTTGACCATTAAGGCCGCTGATTGCTTCTTTCTTCGACAAGCATACCTAAATCCCATCAATCTTCTCGATTACATCAACAGCTCTGGCTGGCTGTAGATACATATCTGCCTGTTGGAGGTCCCATAATGCGATATTACTTTGAAAATCATGGTAATGTTGCAGAATGTGTACGAAAATTACGTACGGCAATGGGAAGAAGAAAAGCACCGAATGAAGCGTATGTGCGTTACTTTGCGAAAAAAGTATAAGAAGCTGGGTTGCTTATTGACAAACCAACGCGTGACCGACCAAAAACCGTGCGTACACCCGAAAATATTGCTGCTGTGGCCGAGAGTGTTCGTGAATCACCAGGAACATCAGTTCACCGTCGTTCTCAACAACAAAACGCGATGTCTTAGCTAAAATACAGCCGCATACAATCGAAAATGTGTTGAAAAATTGGACCGATCGTATGGGATGGTGTATAGCTAGCCGAGGCAGCCATATGAATGAAGTTGTGTTCCATCATTAACCGGAAGGATTGTACTTCAAAATAAAAAAAAACAGTTTCGAAAAATATTGAGTAGTTTCTTTTTTATAGCATTTTTAATTCCGTAAAATTATATGGCGGACCCTGTATAAGGAGAAGTATTTTAGCGCGCTTTGTGACACAGTATGATTTAAAATATTTTAAAGGAATAAAAAATTGTAGGGAGGAAAATCGGCTATCGCGTTTAAAAGTTGGAGTAATTCCGTAGAGTAGTCACATGAAATTAAAAAAATTTATTTCCAACTCAGCAGGATGGTGCGCCAAGTTCGGTAATCTTATTACCAGCCGCCTCGGTGATATCAGTTGGCCACCGTGGAGTTGCAATTTGATGTCCTTAAGCTTTTTTTGTAGGATGCCTTAAGGCGAATATTGAGCGAACATTCGTGAGATAAAGTCAAAAACAGTCGTACAGGTTTTGGAAGACTGGCTTAACAGGATCCGCTACTGCGCAGCCAACCGATATAGCCACATGAATGAAATCGTGTGCCATAAATAATGGGAATAAAGCAATAATATACCGAAACAAATTGAATTTTGTGCATTTCAATTCTGAAAAAGAAACCGCCACCCTGTATATGGTCAAGTATATAAAGAAGATTTTTAATTCCCGCTAAATGTCCAATTATCTAGTTCTTTCAACTGTTGGCATTGACCGTAAAATGAATGCACTAAAAGACATTGACATTAATTTAAACGAGGTCAGCTTTAAGCAAAATGGATAAATATGTCCACAAAAAGAGAGACAAGCGCCCAAGAAAAAAATGTTTACGCGCTGATTTTTGTTTGTTTGTTGCACTTCCAAATGAAAACTAAGTTTGAGTGAATTCAATTAAACCTATAATTTGAATGGAAAGGAAAAGGAAAAAAACACGCTGTCAAATAAATTTTATAATTTTTGCCACTGGAATGCTCAAAATGTCAAATTTTATAATAACCAAGCTTTTCATTGTTTACTTACTTTTTCTTATTGTTGTTGGTTGAATGTTGCGAATATGAGTACTTAAACGATTTCTAAACATTATACGCCTGTAGAAACAATCGCGCAAATTGACGTGCCTTTTTTCGACTTCTCCAAACTTTGTAGAAATTTTTGAACCTTTGTTGTAGTTCAGTTTTTTCTTTATTTCTTTAAGTTTTGTTTCACTGTTGTGTTTTTATTTTTTTTTTTTCGTCCTTTTCACTAAAATCACCTTCACAGGAACTTTTTAGTTGAGATACAATTTTAACGATTTAGCCAATTTTGTTTTTTGTTTTGTTTTGTTTTTAGATAATACGAATAATTGAAGATCACAAGTTGCACATCACTAGCAATTTAAAAATATATATTTTATTTTGCTTGCAGATACTACATATATTAAAAATTGAACTAAATGTTGGTTGTATTTTTCACAAACTTTTATTTTTTTATTTTTTCCTGTGTTAAGTTATGTTAATGCCAGTATCACCACCGAAAAATATAATGCTTTATTTACGTAGTATGCCGACACTTTTGGTGCTGTGGTGCGTAAATCGCACTGTTTCGGTGTGAGCTCAGCATCGCTCTGGTCGCAGCGATCGTGTGTGCGGTGTTTTGGAGTCTTCTAGGTGACGATTTTCCACTATACTGCTACCGCTGTTATTATTATTATTATTATTATTGCTATTGTTTTTGTTGGAGCTCTGTTGTTTGGACCACTCACATACAAATCTATGTTCAATTGCGGGGAATATTACTGCCTGCTGCTGGTGTTTGGTGTTTTATTTCTTTAGTACTGCTGTTGCCGCTTTTATAGAGATTAACACCACAAATGCCTATTTTTGGACGCGACCTGTTTTTGCCTACTATATTATCCACAGTAACCGCGACGACTAAGTAGCGTCAGTCCCACTGTCTTTTCTGCTTGCTCACTGCTAACTATGCGCTACTTGGTATTCAAATACCTTCTACGAAATGGTAATTGTAAGTCAGCGAATTCCTTGTCGTATTTTAATGCTGCTGGTAATGTTATGGGCTATTTTTAGCCTAATCTGTGCTATAGTTAGACGCGATGTTAGAGCATTCACTTGCGCCGCAGGTGGGTATGACAACTGGATAACACAACTTGGCGACTTGGCAGCTTAGCTCAGCAGCTCTCGTAGTTTGTTAGTTGCTGCCTACTGCTTTTGTGTTGATGCGGCTATTATTTTACAAGTAGTTGTTGTTAGCTATGTAGGTTTTCATAATTGATGCATTGCTAGCTCCGTGCACGAAGGCTAAAATATTTGTTGTTTGTTTGTTTGTTTTTAGTTTGGCTACACAACAAATGTACTCGTATGTTTGGCGCTACTACACGTTTCCAATGTTACTAATTTTGGTTGTGATTAGTTGTTGGTTTTTTTTTCCGTGACTCGTGCACGCAGGCAATGTTTGAACTTTTATTAATTTTTATTTTAATTGTGTTGTCAGTGGTAAAAATATTTTCGTGTACCACCCGGTAATGACTGATCGCTTATATGTACACATAAACATAAGAATATGTAAGTATGAATTCGTAAAATATTTTGATATTCAGAAAGCAAAGTTCTTTTATTCTATTACATTTAAATAACGCGATTTCAATACGCTGAGTATATTCTTCCTTCCACCGATTTAGTACTAATATCTTGCGTGGCGCGTGTTGCTCGCCGTTTCACAGCCAAATAGCAAAAGAGCCTCCTAAGAACTGAACAACCGGCCACAGCTTCGTTGCCGCTGTACATTCGTTATTGTTGGCTAATTATCATTTAAAAATACAATAACATAAACAGTAAACACAATTATGATAACGATCACATATGTAGCAGCTAATGCGGCACCGCTGCTTTTAGTTTTGCTCAATGTTTTTGCGGCGCGGTGGCCGCTATCACGAATGAACATACATTTTTTATGACGCTTCGCGGTTACACATGTTGGGGTAATGATTAAACGGATTGCAAGGCATGCTACTGCGGCTCTACGTACGTGGAGCAGAGCATTTAGTAGAAAAATGTATTAGGACTTTTAGCACATGGGCTGAAAAGTCCCGGGCCTAATGCTGAAAACAGTGAACGACGTAAACGCAGTCCCCTGTCAGCTGCTGCGATCAAACTAATGAGAACCCCATGTAAATGAAAAATTCCTTCCTTCCGTATCGTAGTATCGTAGATTTTATTTCACGATATTTGAAAATTCCCGCAAAACCCTGTCAGCTGATTGCGCTCTCAGCACACAGTGTTGCCAAGCAGTACATTTCGAAATCATTTACAAAATACACTTAGAAAAATTATAATTTTTATTAAAATAACTTAAAAACAATGTTAATTATAGATAAAATAATGTCAATTATAGATAAATGAACCATTTGCATTTGTTGGTTTTTAACTTTGGTTTATTAAACAATGAAAAATTGTAACTGATAACGCGGATGTGCGAAAAAGTGTGTAAGCAAAAATATCAATGGCAACATTGTGTAGATAGATACAACCAAACACATACACACACAAACCGATGTATTGTGTAAATATGTAACTAAAAGAACGCGGTTGCTCTCACGGGATGAGTTTTTGTGCTCGTTAGGGGCTGCGGTAAGTGACTGTGTTCACTGTTTTCAGCATAACGCATAAATGACTCTAGTTTTATTGCATCCCCCTCTCTTTCAGTCAGTACTAACCTTAAAAAGAGAGCTGCTGAAATTTCATGATATTCTATTCATTATTGTGCTAAGAGTGACACTACTTTGTTATTTTCAAACCAATGGATCAAAAAAAATTTCTGATTTGACACTGCTTCTTGATAGGAAAAAAAATACCGTTCAAGTGAAGCAATAGCTTGAACAGTATTATGGAGATTCCGCTCCATCAGAAATAACAATGAAACGATGGTTTGCTGACCTTAAACGTGGTCGTAGAGACACCGATGATGCACAACGCAGTGGACGTCCAAATGAGAAAACATCGACAAAATCTACAAAATAGTTTTGAACAATCGGAAAGTAAAGTTGCGTGTGTTAGTTAGTTGACATCGTAAAGTTATCAAAAGAACGTTTTGGCTGTATATGGCATGAGCATTTGACTATGCGAAAGCTCTGTTCGATGTGGGTGCCGCGTTTGCTCACTTTGAAGACAATGCTCCGTGTCACAAGTCAATCAAAACAATGGCAAAACAACATGAATTGAACTTCGAATTGTTCCCACATCCACCGTTTCGCCAGATTTGACTTCCAGTGACCTAAAAATATTCGCGCCGGTTGGAAATTTCGCTCGAATGAAGAGGTTATCGCTGAAACTGGGGCTTTGTTTGAGGTCAAAGATAAATCGTTCTACAAAAGTGATAGTGAAATGTTAGAGCAGGGCTGGAATGATTGTGTTGTTGATGGAAATTACATTGATGAATAAAGCTAATTTTTAACAAAAAATCGAGTTTTCTTTTTCAGGCCCGCGACTTTTCAGCCCATGTGTTAGTACTAAAATTGAATTCAACTGCAATTATAAAAATAGTGATAATAATAATAGATTGTTGCATATGTCCTTGACAGCTCTTTAGGCCGAGAAACTTCTTTGATTTTTATGTTTTGAGTTTGTCCTTCGCATGGAGTACCTTAAAGTTTTAAGAGGCCTTCGAACTGCAGATATTTTCTATGTAAGAATTTTCATCGCAGAAATACACTCAGATTCGCCTTCGCTTGTAAACTAGCGACTTTTATTACAAGTTCTATGTGTTCTACTATATGTATGTACAGCTATACATTTCATACTCGCTCTTTTCCGGAGAAGTTATGTCTTGCAACAGGTCTAATAGTAGGGCGAATAAGATGTGTCCAACATCCGTTAAACGACCATCAGCGATTTCAGCATCAGGAGTCAGCTGATTTGCTGATGTACTATAATAGCGGATGTGACAGCGGTTTGTTAGAATGCGTGTGAAATGAGCGGGCACAATTTTGCTGCCGAATCTCCTGTGACGTAGCAGCTGAAGTTACTCTCACAATTTCGTTTCGGATGGTAGGGTCAGCAGCCAGCAAATTGGTGCACAGTTTACAGCTTGTACGAGAACAAGTGGCGTGAGCGTCAAATTGAATATAAATTCTCATGTATTAAATAATGGGCGTAAGGCAATAAAGAAGAAAATGAATGTTTTAGTCTCAAATTAAAGGGTGTTTTTTATATACTTATATAATTGACGCATACATCCTTTGCTAGGTGTTGACTTGATGTTGGTCCTCAAAATGGGGGAACCACCAGCCATATAACTTCTCATTTGTGGAACAGCATAAAGACGCAAACCACAAATACGAGGAGAAGCTTAGCCAAAGACAGAATTGAACGCGCAAATATATTTTTTTTTCAAGACAAAAATGCACTCAGATGTTTGCATTGCCTGCCGAGGCGCGACTCTAACCTTTTCTATTAGTTTGTGCCCCACGAACACAGCGGGTTTCGAACCCGGGCTCTACCGAATGGTAGTGACGCACAAACCCATTTGGGGGCCGCGGCACACTATAAATAGAAATTATTAGGGAAATAACTTTTTTTTTTATCAGGGTAGTTCCATCATATTGATGACTCAAAATTATTTTCTGTATGTAGTCACCGTGGAAATGTCTGAGATGATTCAAATGTATCTACATATGTATGTAAATAATATTTAGAAGGCGGTCTTAATTTTAGAGCAGACCTTTTCAAAACCAGATCATTTGCTCTTAAAAGCAGAATTTTTCTCTTAATTAAAGAATTTAGGTATTATTAATGACTATTTAAATTAAGAATAAAATAATCTAAAATTCAGCACGACCGAGTGTAAATTTAGACCTCGGTCTTTTCCTGCGTGTTAATGTATCATCTGCCAGTGTGACTCGAGAGTTTAATTTACCCAAAAAAAAATGTCACTAGTTCTTTCCACCATCAGCAAGCGACGTACACCTTTTTATAGGGGAACAATTCGAGCGGCAAGACTCAGGGCACAACTGGGTTAGCTGGCTCAGTTTTAACAGATTTGACAAGCATCAGAGCATCATTCTATTCTATTCACATCCTATGGAATCGAAAATAGTGTACGAATGCCTTAACAACCTAAACCAACTTAGTGTAATAAAAACAATTGCGCTTTGCTGAGTTCCGGGCCATTCTGGAATAAAAGGTAATCAAATTGCTGATAAACTCGCTAGGGCGGTGTAGGCAACAAGTTTTCAAGGTACAGAACCATATTGTAGTAACAACTGAGCGGAAATTAAATGCGGGGAAATAGTTGGGAGAATACTCAAAGAGTTAGCCATTGGCAAGTCACACAAGAACTCCGTCAAGCCAGCGTTGCCAACCCGTAGCGCTCGGATCATGGTGTGGAGAGGGAGAAATGATGGTATTTCAGGGAAAATAATGGTATCCACCGATAAAACAGGGTGCCTCAGGGAAATTCAAATTTTTTATATGATAAACTTCTCAACAACATAAATTTTTCTCAATGACATTAATAGTTATTCAATAGCTATAGAATCCGATTCAGACATCTTCGAAAATAGAATTATCTCCGCCATCCTCTTCCCCGCTGTCAACCGCTGTACTTCTAGTTTCCTTCGGCTTATCATAAAGAGAGTCTTTGGTCATTCTTGATATCATCTCTTTGGAAGGTTTGAATACAGTACAGCCTCCGTTAGCTTGGGAGGAGTACGATGAGTATCCTCTTCGTCTTCCATGGCACCTACAGTGATTTTTTCAGTGAGTCTAGAAAGGTTATTGTCATTCATCGATATTTACCTGAGTTATGACATGCAATTTATATGCATAAAATTCCTGTGAGATTGTGTAGAAACTTCAAACGGAGCGCCGGCGTGTATCAGAAAAATGTTACAACGAGTAATTGAAGTTACACCATGAGTGGATATGAGTTTTGTGGTAGACGAACAAAGTAGAATCATCTCTATCGGAAGGAATTCTGTGATTGGTAGAATTCTCGTCGCGTTGCCCGTGATTCGTTGAAATTTTCAATTGGACGGATGTGATTTTATCGACCGGAAGTTCTAGTGAATTTTTGTGGCGCTCTCGGAATGTGATTAGTATGTAGCTTTCCATTCTTACACCTCTACTTTCATGGACAGAATATAGCTAACAACAATTCAAAATAGAATAGAATAAACCGATTGATCACTTCAATTGTAGCTGCGAACGAACGGTATACAAATGATTCAGTCACGGACTGAAGCCGTGTCATCGATAAAATTGTCCAAAAACTAAGATAAAAATTTTAAATAAACGCATCGAAAAAAATTTTTTCCCAAATCATTCATTCCGTTTCTCCTGAGGAAGAAATGTTATACCATGATACCAGGATAGACATCATGGTATATGGTATGGGACTCAGTTTCATGGTATAGATACCATTAAAATGGTATGGTTGGCAACGCTGCGTCAAGCCAAAAGGCTTGATGTTGCTGTTTTGCTGCATAGGCAAAAGAAACTATCGATAGCGTATAATCTTCGGACGTCCATGTAAGAGGAACTTGGGGCATCCACATACCACTAATATGATGTCACAGAGACATTAGAAGACGAGCCTACAGCATGAAGCTGGCTACAAATATGGTGCACCCAGACGTGGGTGAATAGTATTGATCCATTTAATGGACACCGTCATGGGCCCTCCTGAAGGTAATTGCATGCGTAAAGTAAACGACAGGAAAATAGAAGGTTTTCTGACAGCTCGCTATTACTTAAATTACCCTCTCTCTGAAATTCACATTGCGAATGAGGCAGTGTGTATAAGTAGACTCTGCCCGGAGGATGATGAGACCACAGAGTATATCTTGTGCAACTTTATTGGCTTGGCAAAGACAAAACTGCACAGCTTTCATCGCGATCAAATGGATTCGAATGAAATCAAGCATGCCCTTGTTGCAGATATTCTGCCTTGCAGACAAATTTACTGAAAGAATTTGGCTTTCAACCAATTCCTAACCAGTCAAAGGAACTAGTAATAACTACTTCTAAAACATGTAGAAGAACACAAAAGATCATTTAGGTCGAAGTGCCGGCCATTGGGCACACTACAGATACAAAACTATGATTACTATTATCATTTTTTATGAAATATTCAAATCTAAAAACAATCTCATTTTTGTATAACACCGTCAAATTAGTTTATTTTTTTTTTGAACCAGCTTCAGATAAGCTGTGTTATGTATTACTTACCAGGAATAGAGGCTATGCTTGGTAAGGTTATCACAACACGCGTAAGCAGTTATTCCACGCTTCCCGCTTTCGTCACTTAAGTTCACAATTTGGTACGAAAAATGCTAAGAAATAAGTTTAGATTAATTTGGCATAATACGAGTTAAAATGCCCACCATTCGCTCAAACTACACACATTTCCGGATTGTATTTATATATGTAGAACTTTACTCAATACTAGAACAAATTCTAGACCGCTCAACTCGTTGGGCAACATAAGACACACAATATATGTCGAGGAGAAGCTTAGTGAAACCTATTTAAGGATGTGTGTGTGTGCTAACCAGCTGACCGCCGCTCGTCCGCACCATTGAAGCACGTTTTTGAGAAATTAAGAATAGGTTAAAATTTAGTACTAGTTATGTAAATCATATGTATGGATATGTATTAGCGTGATTTTACGCACGTATGTGTAAATGATAATTACAGGGTCTTCCAAGTTCGATTTTTTTTTGTAATTCAAGGTAAGGACATATTTCGAGTGAGTACATATATTTGTTCTAGAGGGTCTACCAGGCATGCATCGATAAATGATATTTTCCAAATGTCTCCCACGTGGGGCTCTATCTCAGGAGTTTCGCACCGAGCGTTATCTTCCAAAGCTCCAATCGTTCCTGTTTTATCCACATAAACTCGATATTTGGGATGGCCTCAGAAAATAGTCCAAAGTGTTAAATCCGATGCTCTTGGTGGCCAAAATTGTTGTTGCCAAGAATTTCGCTGGCCTGAAACTGACTGTTTCATTTGCTGTGTGGCATATTGCGTCGTCTTGTTGCAAGCATATACCGTTAATATCCACGCCAGGGCGCGAGAATACATTGTTGAGATATCTGGAAGATTCTTCTTCTAAGATATCTGAATATTCTTCAGCAACAATATTTTGAGTTCTACAACTGGGAGAAACATGCACAGGTATTTTTATGTTTTTTCCCGAACCAATGGATACACATTTTTGGATTTTTTCATTTTGGACATTCTATTAGCGAATTAAAGCGACACGAAAATACCATCGACCAACTGATTGGATCTTATCAGTGTGGCTTTAAACCTGGGAAATTCACAATCGACCAGATATTCACAATACGCCAAGTCTTGGAAAAGACCATCCACCATCTTTTTATCGGTTTTAAAGCTGCATACGACAGCACGAAACGGAGTTGTCTATATTCCGCGTTGTTTGCATTTGGTACCGCAAAACTAATACGGCTATGCAAGATGACGTTGTTCAACACCAACAGCGCCGCCTGAATTGGGAATGTTCTCTCATCTGTTAGTTCTGCCTTTTCCAAACTGGATAAAGATGCAAAGTGAATGGGTTTGGTGGTGAACGAGAATAAAACGAAGTACCTCCTATCTTCAAACAATCAGTTGGCGCACTCGCATATCGGCACCACGTCACTGTTGACAGTTATGATTTCGAGGTTGTAAGAGACTTCGTTTAACTACGAACCAGCATTAACACCGGTAATAATTTCATCCTTAAAATCCAACGAAGAATCTCTCTTGCCAACAAGTGCTACTTTGAACTACATAGGCTTTTGAGTAGTAAAGTCCTCCTTCGCCGAATAAAACTTATAAGGCTTTTATTATGCTCATCCTAACGTATGACGCAGAAACCTGAACGATGCCAATATCCGATGAGGCGTTCCTTGGAGTGTTTGAGCGAAAGATTCTGTGAAACATTTTTGGATCTTTGCCCGTTGGTGACGGCGAGTACGAGTATCGTAGGTGGTGGAACAATGAGCTATATGGCTTTACGACGAAATAGACATAGCGTAGCGAATAAAGATCCAACGGCTTCGTTGGCTGGGTCATGTCGTCCGAAGGGATACAAACGCTCCGGCTCTGAAAGTATTCGATGCAGTATCAGCTGGTGATAACAGAGGAAGAGGAAGGCCTGTTCTATCTTCCTTGGGGTGTCCAAGTGACGCCAGTTAGCACGAGAAAGAAACGACTGACGCTCTTTGTTAAACTTATTTCTTTCGAAATGAGGAAGAAGCTGCTGTTGCGATGAATGGCAAGCGCTATCGAGCCACGCTGACTGAATTTTTGTTTCCAAAAATTAATCAGCTAAACATCGACGACATTTGGCCCCAACAAGACAGCCAAACTTGCCATACAGCGCGCTTAACATACGATTTAATGCAATATTCAACCCACCATTGACGTCATACGGCCAGACCTGTTGGAAAAGTATGTAGTAAAAAATTGGACTGATCGAATGGACCATGTAACTCGTAGCTAGGGCAACAATGTGCCAAATATCATACTCAAAAAAATAAATAACGTGAAATTATTACTTACCGAATTTATTATAATAAAAAAATGTATACCAACAAAATTTCGATTTTGTATTATTATTTTAAGTTCTCAAACTTTTAAAAAACACCCGATACATATTCATATATACAGGGGCGGATCCAAGGGGGGAAATAGGGGAAATTTCCCCCTCCCCGCCAAAGCTATAGGACTCATAAAATATTGATTATGATTCATATAAATTGAGTACCAAGTATCGAATTTGATAAAAATTTTCCCCTCCCAAAAATGACTTCTGGATCCGCCCCTGATATATACGATCCGGCTTACGCCACTCACTCAATAATTTTTGCTTCGAAGTATAGGCGGTAAGACAACCCACAAGCGAATAATCATGTAACTACGGCCTAAACTTAACATTGCGATTGTAACTACCAGACATCGGTTTTTCAATTTTAATAAAAACAAATTTTTTTTATATGGTTCCAAACCGAAATCAAACACATTTTAGTAAATTATAGATTTCCTACTTAATAACTGTCTTAAGTGCCGGCAACGAACTGTGCCAGCTGTCACTAAAAAAAAAAACTCGAACTTGACAGATCCTGTATGTAGCTGCCGCGTGGCCTCTTATATTATATAATGTTAGCAATGACACAAAAAAGGGAAACATTTTCAAATTTTGTAATTTATTTTGGTTGATAACAGGCACGTGTACGCCTCTATGAGGGTGCGTACCAAGTATTTATAATGACTTTATTTTGTATTAAAATAAATCCTAACAGTAGCTATCAACGACTCAATGAGAGTATGAATGGCTATGCGCATGGGTATTTCCAAGAAGTCCAACGCGAAATTCGCAAGACTTTAAGAGTGAAATCATTTATGGAAACAGAAGTGAAATTTCGCCGATGTGGAGTATTTAAAGTTATTTGGTTGAAAAAAAATTCGGTGCATTTGAATCCCCGGTATTGCGAAAATCCGCGAGAAGGAGGTACGTAATTTCCTTTTCCCCTGCTACCACCTTCGGGCTTCGAGTTTGAATGCTTTCAAACCCGATGCGTTTGTGTCCATTCCTACGACATTATCTAGCCAGCGGAGCCATTGAATCGTAATTCGCTGTACTATGCCCATGTCTGCGTACAGTTCATACAGCACCTCGTTCCATCGCTACGGATATGCCGTTCGGAGGCGGCATAAAACTGTAAACCGGACACTCATTTGTGTGGCAAGGCATTAACCATAAATTGGAGGAGGAACTCGGCCAAATACCCAAGATTAACGCGTCCATTATACTATAAATGACATATTGGTATGCTGGAAGGCGGTTAAGAAAAAACGTAACTCAAGGCATTGGTAAAAGTTCAACGACTCTCCACGCTTTGCATTACAGGAGCTAAGAACTCAACTCTAACGGCAGCTCCCGAAGCTATCCTCAACCTAACACCGATTGATCGCTATGCAGAAAGTCGAACTGTACATTCAGCTGTGAGGCTACAAGCAACCGACCAGCTTACCTCTAGAACCTTCGCACTCAGCTCTATTACTGGGAATGCCACGCTCAATTCAGACCATGTGGTTTTAGTTACGATTTCTGGAAAACCAATAAAGACCGTTGTCGAAGACGCTGGATGGCGCTAAGGCTTGGTTCCGCGGAGTTACACCATCAATGCATTTACTGATGGATCAAAAATGGAAGAGGGGGTTGGCACTGGCCTAAATTGTGCAGAATTAAGCATCAAAAAGTATTTAAAATCCTCTAACTCTTGTACTGTGTTTCAAGCTAAGATATTTGCTGAGAAAGCAGCAGAGCTTGTATGGTATGTACAGGCGCACAATTAACTGCGCCATAAACTTCTACGTTGGTACTTGCAGGGGATCGGATCAAACCCTTAACGATGCTTGCAAGAAATGCAATGAGCCGGCTACAAGAGAAACCACGTGATATCTTCTATGCTACGGGCGCGGCTCTCTCGAAAACTAGATTATGCTACCTATGTGCTCTCAGTTTTGAATGGGTAGAATCTATCCCTGAGCTGGAGCTTGAGCGACTCCTAAAATTCGCGTGTTGTTTTTTGGAAATGCTCAGTATTTTTTTATAAACCATGTAAATTCAAGTATCAAACTTAATACAA
Source organism: Anastrepha fraterculus (assembly GCA_037575425.1). Taxonomy (NCBI): domain Eukaryota; kingdom Metazoa; phylum Arthropoda; class Insecta; order Diptera; family Tephritidae; genus Anastrepha; species Anastrepha fraterculus. The sequence goes on from JAYXIM010045725.1 coordinate 149,975, forward strand.
AAATTTGAAAATTGACACACTTTTCTTCACAGTTTCACAGTTTTTAATTAGAGTGTCTAGAAACAATTTTGATATGCAGTTTTATATCATATTAGATTTTAGTAAAACAAAGTAATAACTTTCATAAAACAAAGTCATACCTTTTTTTTAGCTGTGGTTGACATTTTCATGGAAATGCCCATGTGTAGGTATGTACAAATGTATTTCCCGGCGAATGACCACTTGTCCCTATTCACGCATGCGAATGTCACTAAGCTGAGGTTTGTCAATTGTTTCCAGTTTCCGTTAGATTTATGCTATTATTATTTCTAACAGCAATGGTAATTTATTCGAATGATTTAGGTTTCAGCACAAATAAAAAATACTTACTGTTTGAAGCTGATATGACTGTTGATTGCACGGTTGAAGAGTTTACTTCTTTTTCACTTTTTCGAATACTCATTGTCAGGTTTTGAAGTTTGGTCATTGCATTTATGGAGGAACCACTTTTTACCATTCCTACAAAAAGCTGTTACATAGTTATTTGTTTTAGGAGAAATTTCTAAAATGTTTAGTTGCGATGTAAATAGAACACGGGCAAAGTTAATCAAGAGCTCCTCCGTCGAGTCGTTAATAATATCACAAACGACCGGAGTACAATGGCTAAAGAGTGCTAAGGTAGCTTAGCTCTCGGTCACAGAAGGCTAAAAGGCGTTCAGAGACAGGATCTTGGAATCGAGTCTCCGTCTACAAGCCCCTCTAGTTTTTCTGTTTTATTAAGTTAAACCAAGACCAGAGCAATTAGTAATAGCAGGTGGACTAATAGGGAGAGTATCGCATTCAACACTCGAAGAATGAAGGACACGGAGCTTACCAAAGCACTTATAAACCAACATACGGCTTATGGCGAATATTAGAGAGGTTGGTGAAAACACACAGGGATAATGAAATTCACAAACGCACAGAACCTTTTCCTCTTTTATAATAAGGCTATGTATTAGAGCCTTCTGGGATTTACGAAGTTGATACGCAAACAATTTCACGCATAGAGATCGGTCTTTCAGATATATCTATCTGCTGTGGTAATTTAGGCTTTTCTCCTTTAGGTCCGGGCGAGTACTGTGAAAAGCTTGTAATAAAAACCATTTATAGAACAACTCAGCTCGTACACCACACATTGGAGGAAAAGCTTGATTTAACTCCTAATAATGAATTTCATCATCATTATCATCAGTTCCTGTTTTCCCCATTTGAGAATAGGGCCTCGATAAAACAACTCCAGCTTGTTCTGTTCTTAGCCAGTAGCTTAATTTCGTTCCACATCTTTCCAAACTCTTCGATTTCCTTCGGAATCGTTCTTCTCCATGACATTTTTGGGCGACCAACCTTGCGAGCACCTTGTGGGTGAAGCATATGGCCAATCCACCTCCTCTTTCATAGGTTTATCAAGTCAGCTATCGGTTGAATTTTGCACCTCTCGAACAAATCGTCAAAACTCCAACCGCCCAGGGTCGATTCAAGACCTCAAAGATGGAATTCGTGAAGCAGCCACTTTGCAATTCGGTTATGGAAAATTTCATGAAAAGGATATTGTCCTCATCCTGTGATCGTGGTATCAAAAGGCGTAGGAAAGAAGTGAGAACCAAGATGCTTAAATCTTAGTCCCACGAGAGCAGAGCATCTAAGGAGAATCCATCTAGGAGTAGAGCGCAGGTTGTCAAGGGGACCCAAATCCTCTCCTTTCGCGGGGAACCTACTCCACAGTCTCCTTGTTCGGCCAGCTCGCCCACTTCGTAATTTCCCGCAATGTCGCTATGAGCAGGTATCCAAATGAGCCTCATGTCAAAGAACTCGAATGCGATCGAAAGTTTGTAATTGCTGCTTGGCTATCAGAGTAAATATTTACTTTCTTAACAGTTATTACGCAAGTGAGTAGGCAATCAGATGCTTTTTTGATTGCGGCTACCTCTACTTGGAGCACACTGCAGTGATCCAATAACCTGAACTTGAGTCTGGTGGGAAATCTTCGCGAATACTCTTCCGCCAACCATTTCGAGCCATCCGTCCATCCATCAAGTTCACCAAACCCTGTCTCCAAGTGGAATGTGGGTGGAGAATGTTCCGCCTAGGTTTTTCAAACAATAAGAGTTCGGCAACCATAGAACTTTGGCATTGATTAGGGAGGTTGAAGCGGTGACCAAGATGGGCAAAATGCTGCTTGAAAGGAACAAATATATATAAGTAAACACTCACATACATACATATGTACATGGGTAAAGGCATGATTATTGCAAAGATCAAAGTCTTCCACAAAGGCATGTATCCTGCAAGCCGAACCGTACATAGTGAACCAAATTTCAGTTTGAGGGTTAGAGCGATTTTGTTAATTGAAAATCATTTCGTTATAGAATCGCGAAAGTGGCAACTGTTTTCAGAGTGTGATAGAGCCAAAGTAAAGAAATAAGTAAATTCAACAATCGCTCTCTTGCACATAGCGGGCGTGGCGTTGTGGGATGACTGCGGTTTCTACATAATTCAATAACTGGTTCGCAATCGAGCTGAAAGACAATGCGGTTTTTCGAATTCAAGAAATAAATGTTAGTTATTGTAGCATATTTGAATTTTTAATCAAATCAATTTGAATAATGTTAATTTTAATTTATTTTAATTTATGTTACGCTTAAATTATAAATGGACAATAAGACTGATTCAGAACTAAGGAAAAGTTGGGCAGGCTATGGTAGACCACATCTATGGGATTGCAAACTATCGGTAAAGGAATAGAGAAGAAACGCGAATCACACGCCAAGCTCAGATCTGATAGGCTTAAGAATTTTAAAGGCGCCTTGGTTACTAAGTGAGATAAAATGGATACTAATAAAAAAAAATTAAATCCCATACTGAGGTACTTGGGCCATGTATAGAAGTTCAGCTGTGTGCCAGTTTTGTATAAAGACACACCTAAACTATAGGGTGCCCAGATAAGAACCTTAGGAAAATAAATTTAAATGAAAAACAGGGGTGTGAGATATCAAATTGATTGTGGGCTTATTATTAAGTAACATTATGGCTTATACTCGTATATATGGAAAACCACATCATTGAAATGACAGTCTCGGCTTCGCTGGCGGTGCTTCAAGAGGCTTTTTTCTGACAATAGTGTTGTCCAAAGTAGTTGGCTTGTTAGCGTGGACATAGCCTCAGAGAAAATGCTCGCTGTGAGTTAACCGAGTCGTAAAATGTCTGCTTCAAAACTTCAAGCGTTGTATCGCTTGTATTGCGTGTAACCCCATGTTTTTGGATTTACAGCTCGGATATATTGCTTACATACATGCCTTATACCGAGAACCATTGATATTGCATTGATTCATATCATGAGAAAAACTTACTGAATACTTTGACAGCTGAATGTCATTGATAACTTTAATAGTTCGTCAGTTGATAACTTTGATGGTCGATCACTCACATTTACTACGGGCGCGATTCAATAAGTGCCCGTGTTTGTTGACAGAGGACGTTCCTGAGGGAAGTTGGTGTTAGTCACAAGTGCTGCCATCTATCAAACGACGATTCAGACTGATTGATAGATTAGTGTGGACTTGGCAACTATTCCAGTAAGACGTGTTTCGTGATTTTCGCTAAGATGGAAAGAGTGCAGTATCGTTCGGTAACTCGCTTATTGTTTTTGGATGGGAAAAAATGCGAGGGGATAAAATCAAAGTGGCATGCTGTCTATGGGGATGCTTCGCCATCTATGACCACAGTTAGACATTGGTTCAACGAACTTTAGCATGGGATAACATCCGCTTTTGATGAGCAGCGACCAGGACGCACGTCATAAGTGGTTACCGAGGAAATCATTCAAAAAGTACCCGACATTATTCTCGCTGATCGCAGATCGACGAACGAAACTGCGCGAAGTAACAGAGGTCATAGGATGCGAACGGCGTCACCCTCATGGATTTTTTAGAAAAACGAAAAACTATCCCTGGACAATACTACAGTGAGTTATTGGACCATTTTTACAAAAAACTCAAGGAGACACGGTCGCTGTTGGCAAAAAGAAGGTGATGTTGCACCACAATAACGCACCAGTACATTCATCCGGAGTTGTCGCCGCCAAACTGCATGAATTACGTTCAAACGAGGAAGTCATCGCCGAGACAGAGAGTTCAACAAATCCTATTTTTTGGAGGGGTTACAAAAATGCCCGGAGTGTTGGGAGAAATGTATCTTTCAAAAAGGGGACTATAAATAAAAGAATGTTTTTGAAAACATGGTGTCTTCATTTCTAACATGGGTATTTATTGAACCCCCACGTATTTCTCGTGCTTTTAAGCAGTCACCCTCGGACTCTATCTACCTCTTCACTGCTTTTTATCTAACTTCTCCATTACGTCAACAGCTCTGGTTGGCTGTACATATCTGCCCGTTGGAGGTCTCATAATGGTATAAAAACGGCGCTCTACTTCAACCATTTCACCTACCTTTTAATCAAATGTGTTTGTGGTATAAGAAAATGCTGACTACTATCTACTACGAATTCTTAGTAATCTACAACACAAAACATACATACGTTTATAGTCATGTGAATACGCATAAACAATGCAGTTTATGGCGATAACAGGCGGGCAAATATTTTGATAAAATGAGTTAAAAATAACTTGAAAATTCCTTGATTGTTTGTCTGTTGTCCATTTTGGCTTTTGCCAACGGGTGCTGCTATTGCTTCCTACCGTGATTAAAAGTCAATATTAAGCATCTTGAACCATATGAACAATGCCGGTTCAATGCTCAAGAACCAAGTCGCTTTAAGGTGAAAATGAAATAACGAAATTATTTTTAAAATGAAAATAATTATATTTGAAATAAAATAAAAATAATTTTGTAAATATAGGGCGGTGACTTTTCAAACACTGGGAAGTTGGAGGTTCTATCTGTAGAAGACTTATTTCTTCTACAATTTATAATTATTTTTATACCGAGCGCACTGCAAGTGAACGGGCAGACCTTGTATATTGTCTTCTTCATTTTTCATTTGCGATTTGTTATGAGATGTTCATTTATATGTATTCCAGATTGCTTTCTTCTTGAAACAAACCGTGGTATTGGGGATTTGTTGAGAAATTAATTTCAACTAATTCCAAAGTCTGCAAGAAATATTTATTATAGTTTACTCATATACAGGAGAATTTCTCAAGGAATATTTTTGTAGAATATTTTAACTCATTACCTCCCACAAAACAGGTTTATTTTGGTCCTTCTTTTGGAGAAAAGAAATTAATTTTTAAGTTTACTAATGGCTTAAAGTGTTCTGGAAAGCTATTCATCGGAAAATTTCGCTAGAGGCCTTCTAAGACAAAATCTGCAAAAAATCGAGTCATGTAGGGTTCTACTTCTTGAAATCAGGTTTTCTTATTCTTGGCCTTTTCGTATGGATCACAAATAGGTACTAAATGTCGATTTTGGGCAACATACGCATGTTGTTGAACTAACTTAGGAACACTCTGTACGTCCGCTTCAAACGCAAAATTCTTAATTTTTATACGGACGGTTCTAAAATGACTAGTGGAGTAGGTGCTGCCCAGAGTTAGACCTGAGTAAGTGGTATAAGCTTCCAAATCACTGCAGGGAGATCACCCCAGTTTATTCCAGGCTGAGGTTTTCGCACGTGGAAAGGCAGCAGACCTAGCTTGTGATACTAATGGGACCCACTCCAAGGGTAGTCAAGCAGCCAATAAAACATCGTTTAGTATAAAGTCCAAGATAGGTTTTTACAGCAGAGAGTCAGTAGGAAAGTTAGCAGCGAATTAAAAGCTACTTTTCTTTTGGTTTCCAAGCCATAAGGGTATTGAAGAGAATGGGATAGTAGACGATATAGCGGAAAACGGGGTCTCTCTATACACGGATTTTGTCAACGAAATACCAAAATTAATACGAACATTGTACAACGAACTAGACGAAAACATGATTAGGGAGTCTGTTCACTTGCAGGAATGGTAGTATTATGTGTAAACATAACGATCACAGTCGTACTCGATTTATATTATCTCTAACACGATGTGATTTTAGAACTATGATAGGGGCGTAGACGGGACGTAGCCCAATAGCAGCGTAGACTAACAAGATAGGCATCTCGGATAGGGAGGAATGCAGGAAATGTAGGGAGCAGGACTCAAAGAAAAATGTAGAGCGTCTCCTTGGCAAATGGCCTGCGTTATTCAAAATACGCTTAAAATATCTGGGGGCACCACAGTTTGATGGATTGGAAGATATCTTTGCAGTGGATTGGAAATTTCTCCTTAAATAGAAACAGGCACCATGCGGACGGACTATTTCAAAACGCATAACTAAATAACTCCATTAGAGAACGTCAAAAAGGCCTTGGAAAACTGGGTGCTAAACTAATCACATAAATCAATATTCAGATCAATATTTATTCAAGTAATCGAGAATTAGAAGTGATTTTTTGTTAAATGAGTATTCTCTGACTAAGCTGTCAATAAAAGCTATAAACCTTAACAGTTATTGTTTTTATTTTTGTGATTAAATTTTCGTCACAAATTTCATCTGTTATATTGGCACGTGATGGCCGCGTGATATTTAAGTAAGTGCGAACGAATATATGGATGTGTTTACGAAATATCACGAAAACACATAACTTTTGAAAACAACAACTGAATTTGTATTGGTTACACTAGTCAGCACATATTTAGTTGCAGTGCTAGTAAACAAAATAGAAACACTTTAAAGTTCGAAACATTATAAATATATTCAATAGAGAAGTTTAATAGATACAAACATATGTACTTTTATTATTTTACGTCTACTTCTTGATTTACTAGTCGTGCACTAGTCGCCGATTTCTTGCAAAGTATTTTCAGTTCCCACGTCACTGTTAGCAGTTGTGATTCCGAGGTTGTATGAAACTTCGTTTATCTAGGAACCAGCCAATAATAATGACAGCCCTGAAACCCATCGAACGAGAGCGATCTATGTATGAGTTTCAAAGAAGATGGGAAGAGTCACTTAAAGGGCGTTGGACGTACAAGTTAATACCACATCTCGAGCAGTGGGTAAAAAGAAAGCATGGTGAAACTGATTGTTACCTTACGCAGATACTCACCGGTCATGGCTGCTTTATGGAATATCTCTACCGCTGTCCTAATGCAATCGAAAACGCGGAACACGTGGCTTTTTATTGTGATCGCTTCGCACGAGAACGTGCAATACTTGAAAGGGTTTTGGGACACTCAGCTAGTCCTAACGACAACGTACAGGACATGTGCTCATTCAGTGCTAAATGGGTGGCGGTTCGAGCGTTTGCTGGAAAAATTATGCTACGACTCCAATTCATCGAATGGGAGCGCAAGACCCAGCAACAGCAACTACAGTTGCAATTACGAAATGGAGATGAACTGTTTCCGGACAGAATGACGACAAACACAGACACTTGAGTGAATCACTCACAATAATATCAGACAGAAGACAAGACTGCGCCATCGCAAATTTTCCGATGTTCTATTTCCTCCAGAACCACGCCACGTATGAAAACAGTGGGGGGAGTGGATACCATCGCTGACGTAAGATCTCCATACGTCCACAAGAGAAGGACCTGGACGCAGGTAGCTGGTTGTGTCAATAGACATAAACGCGGCTCCACCTTGATGAAATGTTTACAGCGGTCCCAGGGTGGAAATCAGCCAAGGAGGAGGAATGTTATAGTGTTAGTGGGAGCATGCCCCACATACCACTGGTGCGACGGCGCCTTTGATGATATTTCTGACATTTTAATTTTAACCTCCTACCCAAAAAAAAAAAAAAAAGCCCTGAAACCCAACAAAGAATCCCTCTTGCCAGCAAGGCTCTAGAAGGCTCTCATCATGCCCGTGAGAAAGATTCTGAGGAACCAGATTCGGACCATTGCATGTTAGTGACGGCAGGTATCGCACGCGACGGAACAATGAGCTCTATGAGCTTTACGGCGTCATAGACATAGCGCAGTGAATGAAGATCCAACGTTGGCTGTGTCATGTCGCCCGAATGGATATAAACGCCCTGCCTCTGAAAGTATTTGATGTGGTACCAGCTGGTGGTAGCAGAGGAATAGGAAGGCCTTCTTCACTTGGTGTATCGAACTGATGCCGGTTAGCACGAGAAAGAAACGACTGGCGCGCTTTGTTAAACTCCACCAAAATTACGTAAGCGGTTATCGCGCCAATTAAGAAGAAGAATATTTTCAGTTTTAGTTTTGAGTCATAGTGTAATAAGAAATGGGATTAGAGGAAAAAATTTGTTATAAAGGGTTTTCCAATCACAGGTATTATTTTGAATAGCCCACTATTTCGGAAGATGTCACTTTTGAAGCTGTCATTTTTTGATATTTGACAAGTAGAAATTACGCCATTAATAAAAATGGAACGATACACGCTTAAAAAACGCATTGAAATTATTAAAATTCATTATAAAAATGGTGAAAATTTGGCAGAGACGGTTCGTAAAACTCGAACATTTTTGGGTCATCGTGAAGCACCTTATCGGACCGCAATACAGAAATTGGTGAAAAAATTCGAGCTGTTGGGCCAAATTAGTGATGTGTAGAATAAACCCCGTGCACGTCGCTCAAGAACAGCCGAAAATATTGCTGTTGTAGCCGAAAGTATTGAAGAAAACCCAGGTTTTTCCATACCTCGTCGTTCTTTGGAATTAAGCATTCCACAAACGTCATTACACCGTATTTTGCTTAAAGTTTTGTGTCTTAAGGCTTATAAAGTCTAGTTAACACAAGAACTCAAGCCGTCCAATCATCAACAACGTCGTG
>JAYXIM010045730.1:0-99622 GCA_037575425.1 Anastrepha fraterculus
AATAATAATAATAATAAAAACCAAATAAACCAACATAAATAAAAAATGTGCATACTCCGTTTTTCCATTTTCGTAAAATATTCTGAAATATACAATATTTTACAAAAAAGTCGTGCCTGTATCAAAAAAGGTGTGAGTGACTGTATGTACATTTGTATGTAAGCGCAGTTCTTCTTCTGCTATTTGCAAAGCAACATAACTTTGTAGGAGACGTATTTTAAGTGGCTGTGACTGGGCATTTTTGGCGGGAATTAATAGAAAAGCTGCACACAGTAGGATCAATTAAATGATAACACAAATTAGCAAGGGAACAACTGAGAATTTTGAACTTCTTTGTAAAATTTTTGAAACAAAAAATATTAATTTATATTACATAGAAATTTGTGCTCCAAGTTGAAGTGAAGAAATTTTTAAAACTCTATTAAAACCCATTAAAGTGTGCAATGGATGTGCGTCAAAAAGTGCGATTTCAAGCTTATAAGCCTTAGAGAAAAAAAATCGATGTACACTCAACTCTTTTTGTATGTATATGTATGTTTTCCTTTGAAAACCAAGCAGAAAAAAAATCGGGTACAAAAATGCTTGTGACATGCTGTAAATTAGTGGATGTATTCCGTGTAAAAACCGTGTAATATCTTCAAATAATTTCTAAAAAATCAGTGCAAAAGAAAATAATAATTACATCCTTGTTACTTATCTATAAAATAAAACAATAAATTTTTATTATACAAAAACTGTTTAATTTGGGAATTCAATTCCCTTTATTGTTTCTGCTCGTCTTCGATTTTCACCTATTCAAAAAGATGGATCAAAGAACCTGTATTAAATTTTGTGTGAAAAACGAAATTAAGTGCGCGGATGCATATCGAATGTTGACTGTGTCATACGGAGAAGCTACTTTGGACCAAAGCAACGTTTGAGGGTGGTAAAAAATGTTCTTAAAAGGCCGAGAAGATGTGAACGACGAAAATCGTGCCGCAGGCCCGACCACTTCAACCACGGATGAACAAATTGATGAAGCGAAGTAACTGGTAGTGGCCAATCGTCCGTTAGAGAAGTTGTTGAGGACCTAGAAATATCGATTGGCTCGTGCCATTCGATCAATAAGGAATATTACCTGCAAGTTATGCGCAATTTGCGTGAAGAAATCCGCCAGAAACGCCCGGCTTTGTGCAAGAATAAAAATTGGCTCTTGCAGCACGATAACGCCCCTGCTCACACATCGTTGCTTGTGCGCGACTTTTTAGTCAAAAACAACACACTAATGGTGCCACAGCCACCGTATTCCCCAGATCTGGCCCCTGTGACTTTTTCTTGTTCCCGAAACTGAAGAGGCCCTTGAAAGGACGACGCAACGCTACGATTGACGAAATAAAGATGGCATATAAGGAGGAGATGAGCAAGATAAAAAAACTGATTTTTTGAAGTGCTTCGAAGATTGGAAAAACGTTGGCACAAGTGCATAATATCTCATTGGGAATACAAAATAGATATTAATGAATAAATAAATAATTTTTGAAAAAAACACAAAATTCGCGATACTTTTTGAACACACCTCGTAGACATAGAAGGAAATGAGAAAGCTGATGAGCTGGCAAGACAGATTACTACAAGTCCAGAACTAACGAGCTCTTAAGAAAGCCAAGGGCAGACATTTTCAGAATTACGTCAAAAATAACCGGCCACTGGCCTTTGGGAGCCCATGCGAGGAAGATGAGGTGGCCGTACAACGATAGATGTAGAAGCTGCAATCAAGAAGAATCTAAGTAAACAATATTTCACTACCTGTGTGAGTGCCCAAGTCTGGGTGTTCTACAATAACGAATGCTGGGGAAATTCTCAATGAACAACTTGGAAGAAATTGCAGGAAAAGAAATTGATGGCATAGGCAAATTTACAGTCAAATCAAGACGGTTTGACTAAATAACGGCAGTGATTCCAATAGTGGTGTACCAAAATTGCACCTTTTGAGCTAATTGAGTCTGGGATGTGTCACTTAGGCAGCTCCTCTAACAACCAACCAACTAATCAAGAAGAAGAAATGAGTTGGAACTCTATTTCACGTTGTCGTTATGGACAAAGAAAATCATTCGATTCAAACTAAGGCCAAACACAAAGCGCACCAGTCGTTTCCTTCTTGTGCTAACCGGTGACAGTTAGATACACTAAGTGAAGCCAAGTCCTTCTCCATCTAATCTTTCCAACGCAGAGAAGGCCTTCCTCTCCCTATGCCACCAACAGCTGGTACTACATCGAATGCTTTCAAAACCAGAGCGTTCATATCCATTCGGACGACATCACCCGGCCAACGTAGCCGCTAGAACTTTATTCGCTGCACTGTGTCTATGGCGTCGAAGAGCTCATACAGCTCAAGAGTTGCTACTAACTAAACCTAATCTCGATACGCGCCAATAGTGACATCTCTCCGACTTTGCACAGACTTTTCAAACGAGCCTTGTATCTAAATTTGAAGTTGCTGGCGTGGTTTCACAGCCATAGACATTGAGCGGAGCCAAGAGATAAACACTCAACTGCACAGACCAGATTGGATCCATCAGGATAAAGAAAATTTACTTATCGGCACACTGAAGGCTAACTGAAAGTTTATATCAAAATCGTAGAAAAATAGCAAAATTTCGTGTGTATGGATCTGGTGCCAGTCTCTTCCATGGTTTCATTCTTAATATTTGAATCTGTAAAAATTTTGTGTTATTTTAAGAATTAATAAAAAATCAGATTTACATTTACGCTTCTGGTCGAAAGGGTTCCTGAATGACACCTTCACGCATTAGAAAATTCCTCACCAACGCTTAAAATACCAAATCATCACAAAAAGAAGGTGACACAAACACTTTACGGGCACTTGGAATGTCGAGTTAGATGCAGTGAAATGGATTTATAAATTAAAATGAATGTTTAAATTCTGTGGTGAATGAACAACGAAAGAAAGAAATTTGAGCCGAAGCTACACAAGCAAGTGGCGGCAAAAAATAAAAGCAAAAGGGCTAAATGGCATTTGTCTCATTATATGTGTACGTATCTAATTTTGCTTTGCTTTTACATTGCCAACTAGTCAATTGACCTGTCATGACTTTGAGCCAAGACTTTTCACCCCAGTTCTTCCTGCGCTTTTCATATTTACTGAAGTGGCAAATTAATTTGTTTTACACTTCTTTGAGTCAACAAAAACATATTTCTACATTTCTCCACTAGCAACTCGCTATCTATGGGGTTTTCTTAGAAAAATTCAGACACCGGCAACGAGTTTTGCTGCGTAAGAAAATGTGCATTCCCACATTTTCGTTTACGCCAAAGCAATAATAACTTCCGCCCATCATGAAGATGATTCGTGCTTTATAGCAGCGTTGACATGCTTTCATTATTTTTCTTGTTTCTTTTCATTACTTTTTGTTTTTTTCTAATTTGGTTTTTTGTTTCTGCACACCTGTCAACACATCACCTCCAAGCGCAATGCTGCTCAAAATGCGTCAACGTTCCTGCAAGCGCCGCAAGGTATGCAATGTCTTCTGAGCGAAAGTCACAAAAACAACCAATGAACTTCTCTACGCCACGCTATGTATTCGCATTGGTGTTGATGGGCTAGGTGTGCAAGTTGTTGATTGCTGTCAACGCCCTCTAAATGTTCACAATTTGCCACATCTTTAATAAATGTAATTCAACCTGTGAGTGGCCGTGAGATTTAGAAAAAAAAACTAAAAAAATATGTAAAATAAATTTCAGACCCTAAAATTTGCACTCGAGTGCAAGGGTATTATAGTTTTCTTCACATAATAGTTGAATGTAACAGCTTAAAGGAATCGAGATAGAAATAGACACCTACTTATATATGTATATACCAAAATGGTCAGAATGATGAAAGGAGTCGATTTAGACATGCCCCGCCTGTCCTTCCATTCGAGCGATAACTCGACCAAAAATTAATATATAATATTAGTTTGGGAAAAAAGAAATCTATTATTTTAAATAAATGCAAGCCTGGTCGCCGAAATTGTAAATGGTGCCGATACTGTTCCGTCGATTCCGTTCAGGCATTTTTTATGTTAAAGAAAATGTCGAAAAAATCGCAGAAATAAACGAAGTTGACCGCCACTTTAGTAGTCGTAGCATCGCCCATGAGCTGCAGATCGACCATAATCTGGGGACTCACACCACAGGTCTTGCTGTGGATGTACAACACAGGGGTTTAGCCAATTTTAACGTATGGATGCCTGGTTTGGTGGGAACCTCTTCGTAAGGGCTGTAATATCACTAAACTGGGGAGGATGCAAAGGACTGCATGCATTGGCATCACCGGAGCATGTAAAACTTGCCCCAGTGCTGCCCTGAATGTCCTTTTTCACTTATCTCCGATCGACTTTTCCGTAATTTCCATCGCAGCTCAAAGTGCAATCAGGTTAAAGGAGATTGGCTGCTGGAGACAATCTCTCAAGGGACATGGTAGCATTTTCGGGCAGTTAACACCATATTTCTTCCAACTTCGAACAGATCTCTCTATCCGCAAACTAAAGTTTGAGGGTCGTGCTAGAGCAATCTTTCCAAATAGACAGGATTGGATCGAGAGGAAAATCTGCACCGAAGCTTGCACCTCTACCTGATAAGCGCTGCAGTAGTCTGGTAGTCGAACGGATAGTTCCAGTCCTAATTCCTTCGAAAATACTCCATAGCCAACTTTATCATCTAGTAGCCCCCTTCTTCATGGCCTTGGTGTCTGCCACTCCCTTCTTGTCGGTATACTTGTCTTGAAGAGCTATTCGAAGGTAAGTCTAGGAATAGAATAGTCTATTTTTTGTTTGTGACTGTTCAGAGTGTGCAAAATACAGGCGTGGCCAAACCACAGCTCTTTCCATAGCGCCATACTTTTGAGTCTAAGCGCCGAGGGCCGGCCGCGTTTTTCCCTACGAGATTTAGTGCAGATTGCCAGCATACAAGTATTCCGTATATTAAGATTGGTCTAACTACCGAAGTATATAGCCAATGTGTAACACGAGGTGCTATTCCCCATTTACCGACCGCTCTTTTGCATAATGCAACGTTGGCCTTGTTAACTCTTTCCTCAATATTAGGTTTCCATGTGAGTTTCCTATCTAATATGAGTCCTAAGTACTTAACATTCCCTCTCAAAGGAATCTCCACACCCTTAAAAACCAGCGGGGAGATTATAGGAAACCTGTGTTTCATTGTGAAGAAAATTATTTCAGTTCTTGCGGGATTTATAGCGAGCCCTCTACTCTCAGTTCAGCTCCTAAGCGTGTTAGTGCGCTGAATGTCCATGGGGGATTGCAGTTTATAAATAATTAAAATATTTTCTCAGATAAGAATTTAATATTTTCACGATTGTTGGGGGTTTTTAAGAGAGCCGCTCTATACACTCCGTACATCGTTTTTCGTGCAATTTTTCCCCCCGGAAATGTTTTGTATTACTTCATTTAAAAATAACCGTAATGATGTTTAGAGAAAACAAGCACCATTTCTATAGTAAAATATTGACTTGACTTTTTTACGGCCGCAATGAAGCACTGAGACTCTTAAGGCCGGATTCACACTATGATGCCGATCACGGTCCGCTCTCGGTCCGGTAAAATATTCACAAACGAAAAACAATGACTGTATTCACACTATCCGTGCTGTTCAAGTTTCGGTACAGTCACACTCCAGCATCGATCAAGCTCGAAGAATATTTTGCTGGAGCGTGATCGAACTGGCCGCGACTTGTACTGATAGTGTGTGTGTGTGCGACGAACGATGAATCGCGACTGGACCGATGTAAGAACACAAATGTAGATGTCGAAAGATTTTACCGAACCGAGACTAGACCGAGAACGAACCGTGATCGGCACCATAGTGTGAATCTACCCTAAACCTCTTTGATGGTCCTGTGTGATGTGTGCAGTTGCAGCATAGTGTAAAATACAAAATAATGGATTACTTAATCAAATATTTTTATTAATATTTAAATTTTTCCTCTCATCCGCACCGAGTCCTCGGTACGCGAAAGTTTGTTTTTCCTAAAATTGGTTCGCCTTTAATTGGTATTTGTATCATTTTGAAGTTCATTTAAAGAGTTTCATTAATTGCTATTATTTGCTTCAAGCAGACCGGCAACTGAGAGAGACGGTGAGAGTGGTCTCAAGTTCAAATTTTGAGCTTCAGCGTCAATATTTGTCTGTATTTCTGACTACTTAATAGCTGCTGGCGCAAACTGTTGGCCTTGGGAATTGATGAAATATGCAAATTTATGTACAGTAGACGTATTGCTTTCAGCGATTTCAACAAGCTTTGTTATTTTAGTGATTTAGGCTATGAATATCAATGGTGACCTTAACAAATTCTATCTATGTAACAAATTCTGTCTAAATACCTATGGCTGTGTAAGTGAGCTCGAGCTCGCGACAAGAAAATTTAAAATATTAAAGGAGTGGTAGTGTAAATAATTGAGTAGAAACTTGGAATGAAATATAATTAATAAATACAGTACCAGGTCGTCCATCGCGTGGGGCGAAAAAATCCCTTCATTTCTTTCACGAATTAACTTACAGACCAGCCTACACCTTCACGTAATGATATTATTATTATTGATCGGCTGTTTGTGCACTGCGACCTGAAGAGATCTATTGTGCAGCCATGTAGCCTACTCAAACAGTTGTAGGCTGTTAATAAATCCTAAAACTGCTGTAGGCTCAATTTCTACAAGGAGGTTTGGATCTATAGCCCTATTTCCCAGGTAATTTAGTCTGCGTCGTGCCACTGCTGGGCAGTCGCATAGAACGCGTTCTGCTGTTTCTTATGCCTCTTTGCAGAGTCTACAGAAAAAATTTTCTATCGCACCTATCTTTTTAATGTCATAATTAAGTTTACAGTGTCCTGTTAGTAGTTCACTGTAAAGTTGTATGTCCTTTCTGCTTAGGTTAAGGATTGCTTCTGCCTTTATCCGTTCTGGATCTATGAGTCGCATGCCCGATTTGGCTCTCCAGTAATCGATTAAGTCTCGTTATTCCTGCTCACGTAGAACAGCTTCAAAAGTCTGTTACTTACCCCGCAGAAAGGTTCAGGACCTATGAAGGGAATGTTTGCCCCCTTTTTCGCTAGAGTGTTCGCATTTTCATTCCCTTCATGCCCCGCATGTCCCGGAACCCACCTCAAGGTAACAGAGTTTCTTGATGCTAGAGTGTTGAAGATTTTAAAACATTCCCAGACCAACCTTGATTGGAATGAGAAGCAATCCAGCGATTTTAGAGCTGCTTGACTGTCAGAGAGAATATTAATATTGGCACCGCGCGTGCTTCTCCGTAGACATTCTCTGGCACACAGCTCTAAGGCGGGGACCTCCGCCTGGAAAATGGAAGTGGTTTTCCCCATTGCTATTGCTTTTTTGAAATGTGGTCCAACAATTACAGCCCCGGCACTACTGTCCTCCATTTTGGATCCATCAGTAAACCACATCTGTGCGTCCTGTTTTAAGGATATTTCATGGTTTCTCCACGCCGAGCGGTTACTAATGACCACTTTGAATTTCTTGGAGAATTCTAGTTTCCTTTCTATCTTGCAGTAGACTGTCAGGCACGGAGAGTTCAGCATTGAACCCAGAATTCTTACATGTCCTGTAAGATTGCCTCCTTTAAGATGAAGTAGGTTAGGAAGCCTTAGAGCTGCACTGACTGCCGACCCTTTGGCTACAAGGTAAAGTAGAATGAGTCCAGTAATCATTCCTAAAGCCGCAGTGGGACAGGTTCGCATTGCTCCCGTTACGCTCAGACGGGCTATTCTGTATACCTTGTTAAGTGTTATCTGTGTTTTAGTTTCATCTACTTTTGGTCACCATACTAGAGAGACATAGGTGATCATTGGCACTATTATTGTCTTATAAGACCATGCCATCATCTTTGACTGCAGACGCCATGTTTTACCGTAAAGCCTTTGGCATATATACATATATGGCTCTCAAGCCTTGATTTGTGATGGACGATAAGTGCTTTTCCATTACTCCCAGATATTTCATGTCCCCAGATAGAGTTAAGTCGGCGTCCCCTAATTTAAGGATCCCTAGACTTTCTTTCTTTTTCTTTCCTTCTTCGGGTGAAGGGTACCACACATGTTTTATTCGGATTTAACGATTGTTCTTTCTCCCGACACCAGTTTTGCGTAATGTCGAGAGCTAGTTGCATGCGATCAGTTACAGTAGAGTCAAATTTGCGTCTAACCATAATGACTAGATCGTCAGCAAAGCCCTGAACTTCGTATCCGAGATCATCGAGAGCCTGTAGGAGCTCGTCAATCATCAATAGCCAAAGAAGCGGTGATAAAACGCCTCCTTGGGGGCATCCTTTGGTGGACTTAACAAATCAACTTTTTGGCCCAGTTTCAAAGTAATGCTATATTTAACCCGGTATTTCCTAGAACTTCTTTTGTCTCATATTTTATTGAAAAGATACATTTTATACAGTAGATGTATTTTGACCTCTTGAGCACGAAAATGCACTATTATACTTTTGGCATATGGTAATCCTAGGGCGCCTAGAGTACAATTTTCTTATGCAAGAGAAAATATTTTTTCGGCATGCGTTTTCGAAACATTTCACAAAAGAAAGCTGTTTTAAAATATTTTTATTGAAATTGTAACCAAGGAAAAAATTAAACTATGAAAATAAAAGAGGAATAATAGAGGACGAATATCTCACGCGTTGAACACAAGTAACCCTAATCCCATGTCGATGGGATCATGAATTTTTTTCGAAACTACTGCACGGTGCATGTTTCATACCATTTGTTTATGATAAAATATCATTAAAATACATTTTTTTTTTTAAATCTCTTCGGATATGTTTAGTTAAAGATTAAGTTAAGATAAAGTTAGAAGATCCCTTATGAATTTTTGGTAATTTTCTGCCGGCGTTATATAGTAGAAATAAGCGCCGGACGCGAACGACTCATCGTCATGGGTTTAAGGCCAAATGGAATGACATGGGCTTAGGGATAAATCATGGTTTGTTATGGTAATTGGTAAAATACTTTATGCAAAGTCCTTCGTTGCTTTTGGTCTATGCTGTTCGTCCGTTAACTTTGCCCCGTTCGCCAGCAGAATGCTTAGGTAGGTAGGTAGGGTGGTTGTCATAAGACATACTTAGACCTTTCGCAGGTCCATTGTGTACCACTGGAGCTTATCCTTACTCTACGTGTTCCTTTTCAAACCATCCGTTGTTCCAGTTCGGCCATGTCTGTCTGCTTAGTTCGCATGTTGTGAAGTTTAGCCAGCTTGTATTTACCTTTTTGATGGTTTCCCTGTCTATAAGTAATTTACAAGTGGCTATGGGCATGGCTATCAGCACCTTATCCGGTTCGAGATCGAGCGTTGTACCGATTCGTGCAAGTTCATGCGCCTTGCAGTTTCCTGCAATGATCCTGTGGCCTGGTACCCAGATAAGGTGCACCTTGTAGCGCTTAGATACGTCATCTAGTAGTTTAAAAACATTCTAGAACTGTTTTTGACGAGTGTGTTTTTGATTCAAGAGCTTTTATTGCTGCTTGACTGTCCGAGTAAATGAAGACTTCATTTGTGGATAATACTCTCGTTTTTATTTCTTTAAGTCCCTCTTTCATGGCAGTGACTTCCGCCTGAAATACACTGCAATGATCAGGTAAGCGAAATGATTGGCATACTCCGAGTTTATCGGAGTAGACCCCTCCACCTACTTTGTTGTCCAGTTTTGAGCCATCTGTGTAGATGTTTAAGTCATTTTTCTTAACGATAAGCCCGTTATCTCATTCCTCTTTGGAAGGAAATACTGCGACAAAGGCTTTATTAAAAGAATGTTTAGTATTGGATTAAAAATAAAGTAAATAATTTGCGCGTACACTTCTGATAGGTGTTTGGCCGAGATCCTATTTGTAGCATGCGTCTTGACGATTGGATGGCGCAGCAAAATACCCAGTCTGATCATAACGGGGAGTGTATTGAAATCGACCTGGCTTTGTCGAGCATATCTGTAATAGGACATCGGACCAGCTGATCATCTTTTATACCGTTATATTTGCAGCACTATACGGCTAATTGAAGTCGAAACTCTAGTGGAGTCATTGTCGGTTGCACTTTTCGGTAAAGCTGCCAAGAAGTTTGAACACAAGCATCCATCAGCCAAGAAAAAATATTGAAAATCTAATTGTCTCCTCTGTCTGCGATGCGGTATTGGGACGAATTTTGGTCGAATCGGTCTACTCCGCACATATATTTATTGTATTCCGTGAACGCGCACTCCGGATGGTGTACATTTATTTTATTTCCACTTGCCTTAGAATATTCAAGTCGTGATCAAGGCTTTCATGACGCCATGGTGCAGATTCAAACTTGTCAACTCCAGTAAGAAAGAGATCACATCTCGTAGATGTGCAAGTAACATTTCTCTGATCTGGTTTTCAGGAAATAGGAACATAGGGGAAAATTAATTTGCTTGAGAGCTTGCCAGAAAGGGGACTGAATTGGTCTAAGGACCTCCTACCTGGTCATCGCCATCACCCTGACTATTGTTAAAGGCGAATTGCACAACTTTTTTCTGGGGAAAGCGCAGTTGAAGTTTTCAAGAAGTGCTTGTCCAGTTGATCAGTGGCTGATTAGGAAAAAGTTCACCTGAAACTAAATTTTGTTAGGCAATCATGGAAAGCTCACAAAAATGAAAAAAGTCCACCACCAAAATGGTGAGCGTTTTGCAAAGGTGCTTCCAAAATTGTTCCAATAATTCCATAAAGCAGCTTCATCCTATTCTTCACTTTTCACTGATTGGTGTATGGGCCGTTCCTCCTCATCAATAATGCTGCAATTCAGCCACCAAAATGCCGAAATGTCAACGAAAAAGTTCTTCAAAGCGCGCATAGAAGGGAATCCCATTCATCTGATAGTGCGAGCCATACACGGCCTCCAGTCTACACTCTTTATTACTAGAAAAAAGCATAACTTCTGATGTAAATTTGTTTTTTTTGTTTTTTTGCCGATCTTTAACTGCAAATTCGCTCTATGCCATTTATTTATCGCATTAAGTTCACTCCAACTTTATCTTCCACTAACAGGATTTAATAATTTTTCTTATTTTTGCTCTGTTTAATGCCAATGTAGGCACTTAATACGACATTATTTTGCAATTTTAAAGCGCTCCTTTATGTGCTGCGAGCAAATGGCGTAAGCATTAATTCTTTAACAATATTTACCCACTTTGAGTGCTGAGTTAACTTGGCCAAATGTTGCAAGCATTAATATGCACACAATGCACAACCAGCGCGTAATTTCTCAACATTTCTCCGAAGTAGACGGAGGGCGATGACAGCCTGCCACTGTTGGCAGTTGCAGCAGTTACAACAAAATGATGACAATGAGGTGAAGTGGTAGCTAGTAGAGTTCAAAAAAGGCAGCCGCCAGCTTCTAGATGCTTACACGATTATATGACCTCGCTTGGCTCCTGACTTTCAAGCAACGGCAACAAAACTAGTTTTCATTAAATTGCGATGCATATGTATCATACATGACATGTGCTTAGATTATTGAATAATCTATTGAAAATGTATATGATTTCCATGGCATTGTCACGATGTCCTTTAATTTAACCCTTTAGGTTAATCCTCCGATTGGGTGTGAAATACAAGGTGAAGTCCAAAATAAATAAGACTACACTAAAATAGAAACCGCAGGAGCTTTGTTCTGCTAACTTCGAGTTTATTTATTCGAAATAGTCCCCTCTGGCATCAATACACTGTTTTGCGCGATGTAAAAGCTTTTCGGAATGTCCTTCAGGATGTCGGTACAAGCTCTCGGGAAGCAGTGCCAAACCTCCGAGTGTATTTCTGCCATGACAAAGCTCCTCATAGAAACCCATCCACCATAGAAGACTTCAAGACGTACACACAAATGGAACTCGGACAAATACAGAAAAACTGGGTGTAAATGTGAATTCACATTTTACTTCGGCTTTGGGCTGAGTTTGGATTTATTTCTATTATAAAAAAATGCATTTTTTTCACAAACTGCACTATGGCTACAAATTTGATTTTATAGAAAACTTCCACTCCTCCCTCCGTACTTCCAAAAGCAATAGTATATAGATTATAAAAATGCTTGCTTATTGTTCCAGGTATACACTTACGAAAATCTGTACACCTTGAAAACAAAACGATGATATCGAAAATAGACTTGGTCGTCATCATTTTGCATCAGAATTACAAGAAACAAATTTTGGAAAAAGAAATAAAATGTCAAAATTAGGACTTTTTTTATACCGCTTTTATACCGCTAGAGTAATCTTACCTTTTAACAAATTTATTAAATTCTCAGTTCGCTGCCCACATTACTTGCAAAGCAATTTTTCGCCTTCGCTTCTTTTTACCAACTTTCGCTTCTAATTTGTCAAGCATCTTTAACATTTAATGAACTGCTATCTACACACGATAGCTTCGATTTCTCGCTTAACCAAGTTTTATTCTTTTCAACATTTCAGCTTAAAATCTGACCCTCACTCAGGAGTGCACGCACACGCAAAATGTCCGCTAAACCCAATATACGTCGCATCCTGTATGTGCCAGCATTAGTCTTAGCCACCTTCGCTGCTTTCTTGACGCTGATCGCATGTGCCGATGGCAAATCGACCGGTCTTAATATACCACAACAACAACCGAACACACTACTCACCGAAATCGATAATGAAGAAGTGCGCGACAATGATATCGGCAGTGCCACGAACTATGACAAGCGTATGGAGCGTTACGCTTTTGGTTTGGGTCGGCGTGCGTACACCTACACCAACGGTGGCAATGGGATGAAACGTTTACCTGTGTATAATTTCGGACTGGGCAAGCGCGCAAGACCCTATTCCTTTGGCTTGGGCAAACGTGGTGAATACGATGAGGATCAGTACATTGATGATCTTTACAATGGCAATATTTACGATGCGTCAATTATTGGTGAGTGAGTGGATGGCGTGACGATTGGGGTAATTTATGAAATATATATATAATTTTTGTTTGTTTATAATTGGCTTTAGATGAAAAACGCAACCGGCCCTACAGTTTTGGTCTGGGTAAACGCTCACTTCAGGACCCACCTCCGCACAGATACGGTTTTGGACTTGGACGCCGTTAAGTGCACTCACACATACACGCATAAAAAATTAAGTAACCCCAACGCATTCGTACTGTACATCTTTTGATGCTGAGAGGAAGAGTGCAAAATAAACAATGAAAATTAAAAAAAAAATGCTAAGACCATTTGGTATTTGAAGACAAAAGATAAAAATCCATATGAAGAGTCAACTGGAGAAATATGACTAATCACTTCTGGTCGTCAACAGTGTTTGCTTGGCTTATTTGAAAGCTGGGCTGGTATGTGCAGGGCAGATTTTTTATACCGTTTAGCTTTCAAATGTGTCGGCGATCTAAAAAGACCTGAATTTGAAAAAAATATATTTATATGTTAGCATATACTGTGCTGAATCTTAAGATGGGGAGCATACACATACACACACACATATACCAAATGAAGTAATAAAACTCTATTGCCAATTACGTCTTGATTTAGTTTTAGAATTATTTTCAATTTATGTAACTTAAAGGTGTATTTTACAACTACACAAATACTTTTATAATATATGCATATATATGTATATGTATATGTATTCATGTATGTGTAACATATGAATGTAAAATTATGTACAGTAAAGGCATGTCAAATATACGAGCTAATAATGAACACTGAATTGTTGTTGCTGCAGATGTATGAAAATAATGTTAGCTTATGTACTTACGTACTTGTGCATAAAAAATTAAATTAAATATAAAATAAAAAATTTATTTAAATACAAGGGCAAGAAAACCAAAAACAAACCATTAAAAAAATAAAAATTTCATTATAAATTATAAATAAAACCAAGTATTAAATCAATGTAAGCAAATATTTTAAAATATACTGTATGTAAAAAATCTGTATGTATGTATATGTAGAGAGAGGTAACCTGATCTATAGAAATGTGTCACACAAACATTCAAGTGCTAATCAGAGTAAACAACTTAAATAAAAATAAATTACTATATATTCAGAAAGTAGATTTCGTGCTTTAAAGATTTTAATAGTTCTAAATAAAACAACAACTAACCAACTGCGCCTGCCTCGAATGCAAGTGCGTCTATTAGAGCAAAGTGTGCGTCTTTTTTTTGAAATATTTGAAATGCGCATAAATATAAAATTTCTACTTCTCGGAGAGAACGCCACGAAAATAGTATTGGCAAGTTTCACTTCTGCAAAGTATGAAGTACTAAAAATTATACAAATGAAATAACAGATTGAATTGAAAAATAAATCTTGAAATAAGAAGTGTACATCGATTTGTGTTCGGTTCGAATAAAACTCTAGACTTTTCCCATACTCGATAAAGGAAGATAAAGAGGATTCGTCGCAAAATGCTGAAATGAGCTCATAAGATCATCGTATATGCACACACATACAAGGTGGCGCAAAAGTAACCTTGCGATGTTTTTGGCTGTAATTAAAAAAAAAATGAAAAACTTTGATTCTTCTTGTGGATTATTTTTATTTGGTCTTTTAATTTTTTTTACATCAAGTCGAGAATATGATGTCATGTAAATGGCCGCCGCCACAGTTGATTGCCATTTGAGCCCTTTTTATGGCGTTTTCCATCACTTTGGCCAAAACTTCCGGCAATAGGTCCTCACATTCTTGACGGATATTGACTTTAAGAGCTGCAAGAGTCTGAGGCTTGTTGACATAAACCCGCGACTTCAAAAAGCCCCACGAAAAGAAGTCTGGAGCGGTCAAATCGCCAAAACGGGAGATTAGGCGCCCGGGAAATGCATCCTTCAGCATATCGGTTGTGGCACGTGCAGTGTGTGCCGTTGCACCGCCCTGTTGGAATCACATGTTTTCCAATCCCAATTCATCAAGTTGCGGCAAAAAGAACTCGTTGCTCTGTAGCGCTCACCATTCACAGTAACCGTTTGGCCAGCGACGTCTTCGAAGAAAAAAGGTCCGATGACTCCTCCAGCGAAAACAGCACACCATACAGTGGCTTTGAGCGGGTGTAATGGCTCTTCGTGGGTTACACGCGGATTTTCAGTGCCCCAGAAGCGTAAATTTTGCTTATTTACGTACCCGCTAAGATGGAAATGGGCCTCATCACTCATGATTATTTTTGATGAAAAATCATCTTCCTCTTGGTGGTGATTAAGGATGGCTTGAGCGTATGTTAGACGCGATTGGCGGTCAGCAGCTAACACCTGATGCACCGTCTGGACTTTGTACAAAAACATCTTCAAATCTTGTACCAAAATTCGCTGTAAAGACCGTCGACTGATACCCATTTGCGTGGCACGTCGTCTGGTCGATGTCGACGGCGCTTCCATGACATTCTCGGCTACAGCAGCAATATTCTCTGCAGAACGGCTACTCCGGGGTCTGCCACGCCTGGCAGCATCTCGTGTTGTGCCAGTCTCTTCGAGGCGAGCGGCTAAACGTCGCAGTTTTTCACCAGTAGGCGTTGGGCGGCGAGGAAATCTGCGACGAAATTTACGTTGTGCCAAAGTCACCGACCGATTACTGGTCAAATAAATAGTCAGCAATATTCCGTGTTCTGGAGCAGTGTAGCGTAACATTGTTTATTAACGTGTTTTTCGCGTGTGTTTACTACACAAATGTCAAAACAGAACTGACATTAGGGGCCAGTCGCAAAAGTTATAGCATTTTCTGATAGGAGGATTACTTTAGCGCCACCTGTTACATACATACCCTATGATCAAAAAGTACCGGGAATGTTTAATTTAAACGAACCACGCACGTGGGAGCTGGTCCATATTTTTTTCTAATGTTGGAGATCATTAGTGTTTGCCTGGCCGGCCGGAAAGGTGGGCAAACAATTCTTGGATTTTGCATGATGACAACGCGCCATCGCACCCAGCCCAAATCGTGCTGGATTATTTGACCAAACACCAAGCAAATATCATCGTGCAAGCACCGTATTCACCTGATATGGCCCCGTGCGACTTCTTTTTGTTTCCCAAGTTGAAGTTACCACTTCGTGGAAGGAGATTTCAGTCGATAGAGGAGATCAAAGAATAGGCGACGACGGAGCTGAAGGCCATCCCTTGGCCATGGAGGACTAGGTTAACCGTTGGCACATGTGTGTTGCTTCAGACGGGTCATATTTGGAAGGAGATAAAATGGATTTGCCGAAAATTTAACTCTGTTTTGTTTTATTTATATATATGAAGGGTAATCAGATTGGAGGTACTTTTTCTAATAAGGTTTTTTTTTTTTGGACAGACCACGCGTGACTCCTGTCAAACTAAATAAATAATTTTTTTCAGTATTCATTGACATTTCGGCATGGAAAGACTTACGCCTCAACAACGTTTACACATCGAGCAAATGTATTACGAAAATTCGAAAAAATCGACGCTCTGTGAAAAGTGTTCATCGCGCGCTCAAGCCAACTTATGGTGTTCAGCGAAGAGGCCTATTTTTGGCTTAATGGCTACGTCAATAAGCAACCTTGCCGTATTTGGGCTGCAGAGCAATCCGAAGCTATTCAGGAACAGCCATTATATTCACTGAAAGCACACTTTTGGTGCGGCCTATGTGCTGGAGGAATCATCGGCTCATATTTCTTCAAAGACGAGGCTGGCGCCAATGTAACAATGAATGGCGAACGCCCTCGCGCCATGATAAACGACTTTTTGATGCCGGATGTCGGATGCTGGAAATTCAAGCAAGTGATCTCCACAACATTTGGTCGCAACAAGGCGGCGCTATTTGCCATACAGCCCGTGAAGCAATGGATCTACTGCGGCATCGTTTCGATAACCAAATTATCCTTTCCTATCGCACCAGTGGATTCGCCACCAAGATCGTGTGATATCACACCTTTGGACTTTTGTTTGTAGGAGAATGTAAAGTCTAAATGCTTAGTGGATAAACCAGCGCCCATCACGTAAACGTTGAATTCTGTAACGTGAACAAAATCTACGACGAGCAGTAGCACCATTGCCCACGGCGACATCATCACTAAGTAACCTCTATGAATAACGAAGCAAACGCGGTCCCCTTCCCACTCGTACACTCAGCTACGTTAAGTTCGTAGCGTTTTTATATTTTATTTTATAACGGTTACTCACTTATTCGATAGAAATCTTTCTGCTCTACAAAACTATGTTAATTCTATTTTTCAGTAATTTAATTTTTTATTAGTTTTGAGGCTAAGAAATGGATTACCCAGGAGACAAAAATTAACATTTTCGATTCCTGCTCTTCTTTGCTTTGCTGGAGGTCAAAAAGTTTCCGAAGCAGCCTGGGACACTTGCGACGTGTATGGAAAAGGTGTCATAGGCGAGTCTACAGCACGGAAAGTGCAAAATGGCGACTTTGATGTCGATGGCACCTCCCGTACCGGAAGGCCTTCTGAGTTCGATGAAGAACGTCTCAAATCACTTTTGAAGAAGAGCGGTCGCCAAACCAGTCGTGAATTGGCGGAAAAAATTAACTGCGATTATAAAACAACTCTTAATCACCTTCTTCCAATTGGATTTATCGAAAAATTGGGAGCCTGGGTGCCTCACGAGCTCAACGAAAAAAAAACAAAGAAAGTCGCCTTCAAATTGCTTCTCAGCATCTCATCCGCCATTGAGCAACACGCGGTCATAAACAGCGCTTTTTGTACCGAATCGTCACAGGAGATGAGAAATGGTGCCTATACGACAATATGAAGCAAAGAAAGGAGTGGGTGGCTCCAGGAGATACGCCAAAACCGAGAGTCATCCAAAGAAGATCATGATATGTGTTTATTGGGACGGGGAGGGCATAGTGCACTAGAAAATGCTCGTAAAGAATATCACGGTCAACAAGGAGCTCTACATTGCCCAGCCACACCGCCTGAATGAGGTTTTTCGACTGAAAAGACCTGATCGACATGGTCAAATCATATTCCTTCACGACGACGCCAGACCCCATGTTTCACAAGTCGGTCTTTCAGCATCAGCCGTATTCTTCGGACCTTGCACCGACCGATTGCCATCTTTTCCACTCCCTGTCAAACCATATGAAGGGCGTTACCTTCGATAACAAAGAGTCCTTAAAAACTGGCTCCACAACTTCGGCGGTTTTTGACGGAATAGCATCAACAAATTGGTCGAGAAGGGGGAAGAGGTTGTAAACAGCAACGGCGAAAATAAAATTGATTAGCTTATGGATATAATTATTGTTTTTTGTTTAAATAAAAGTCTTCGGTAAAAACGCTACGAACTTATTCTCCAATAAAATAGTAAAAGGATTAATTGAGGTATGATATTACAGATTTGTTTTACTCTTTGTTCAAGTCTTTTATTCAAATCGACGGCAACCTCGTTTTCCACCTGGCCGAAGAAGACTAAACTGCAGTTAAAGATGAATGTCGTTACCGACCGTTAGCTGTCCCCTTCGACAGTTTGATCTCCTTCTCGGCACATACAAGCGCAATTGCCATAAGATGCAAAACCGCAACAAGGTCCTCAAATCACTAGCCGATAGCACTCGGGGCAAAGAAATGTTGGTTGGAAATGGTTCTAAATTACGCTGCGCATGGCACCAGAGATTCGCAGTGGATAAAACTTCAGACCTATCAGAATACTGCTATCAGAACAGCCACGGAATTCCCCACCTAAACGAGCATGGTTAAAGAGTACAGTAAAGTACTCAGGAAGCAATTCCTGCTGGGGTATTACCATAGGAATTACCCTACAGGCACTTGTTAGAGTATGAGCCACCTCTCAGGCGAGCTAGGAGACATCTCTTCGACTATACTGCTAAGATCCAGGACTAAACACCACTACAACTACCGGATCCGATAGTGTCTGTCTATACATTAAACAACATTCATCGGGAGTCTCAAATCCACTGAACCAAAATTTAGACTCATCATCGCAAACTTCTTTATATTTTTTATTCCTTGCTAAATTATACATTAAGTTGACATTCTCAATTGAAAATAAACAAACTATTTAAGAAAACCTTCATAAATAATATCGCTCTTAGTCAGAACTTAGGACGGAAACAAATGTCGTTCCGATTTCTGTCAGCCGCTATGTGTCTGATTTGGTTCCATGTGGTGGGGGAAGGCCTCCCGTGGGAGATTGTGCGCATCCAAGTTTGACGTGGGCGGCCTCTGCGTCGACTGCTTGCGGACTCCATTGAAAGGCCTTTTTTACAACATTAACGCCTTCTCTACGGAGAGTATGTTCAATCCAATTCCATTTTCATCTTTTTATTTCGGAATTAATTGGGCAGCTTTTAGTAAGCAGAAGAAGGTCCATATTGGAGATAATTCTCGGCCAAAAGATACGCCATATAATTCTGAGGCAATTGTCCATAAATGTAGGAAGACGTTGACTTAAGTGATCAGACAGAAGCCATGTCTCAGTGCTATATAAGAGTATCGATTTTACGCTGGTATTGAAGATTTTAAGTTTTGTTTTTAGTGGCAGCGTGCGAGATCTCCACAATCTGTTAAGTTTATGAAACGCAGTTCGGCTTTACAAATACGAGCTGCCACATCTGCAACTGAGCCACCATCTTTTGTGATTTGTCTGCCGAGGTAGCAAAACTCATGCACATCTTCGAGAATGATGGCGTTTTCGTTGGCGTCTCAAAATTGCATTATCGTAAACTATGAAAACACACCAATTGCAAGCCGAGTGGGAACTGATTTTACTGAGCAATGATTTTGACAGTAAATAACCAAAATTTATAAACATCACCTAGCTGCGAGGCTTTGTCAAATTAAGCGCGTCTGCCTATGGGAGAACATGTCTTAAAACACACTGCACTTAAATTTTAAAGCATTTATTTTTCTTTGATTAAATTCTATATGAAATATTAAAATATATTTATTGGTTTAAAACATTAATTAGGACATATCAAAAAATTTTGAAGAAAAAAAGAGCAATAATCAGAAAATCGAGTGCCAATTCAGAGTGGAAATATATTCTCGATTAGCCCAAAAGAGTGGAATTAGTTTGGGCAAGCAGTTGCAACAGACGTAAAAGCAGGAAGATGGTGCGTCCTTGAGGTGGTTCCGAACCACTTTCATCAGAAGCTGAGTCACTAATACTTGAATCACTTAAGGAACTTGAGTCACTTGAATCACTTGAGTCGGGAAATAAGGCCTCTAAAAGGTTTGCTGTTTAAATAAAAATAAAGTCGATATTATATGCAAAGTTTATGCAAGTTGACGCAAAATTAATCACCCTAGCGGAATATGTATAGTTTTTGCAAGTAGCGTCGTACGTCAATCGTATTTGACACTTGTGAACTAGACAGCTGCAGAATACAATGGAGCGCGTAAAGTTCAAAATAAAGATTTCCATGACTCAAAACTATATTTTTTTTTGTATTTAGTAAAAAAACCGCTCAAAAACGAAATTGTATGATTAATTTTGCGCCACCGTGTACATGTGTATTATATGAATGTAAATTATGTTGATTGCCTTTGCAACTGTCAAACAAAACTGGATTTACTACTTACGAGGAATTAGTGAATACTCCGGGAAGGTTAGCAATAGTTCTTCTTTGCTCTCAGAAATGGCTGTATGAATAAGACAAAAATATAAGTATAATACGAGATAAAAACAGAAAAACCATATTTCACTAGTACTTACAATCGTCAGAAGCACTTGAATCTGGGGATGGAAAAGCCAGTACAACACATATCACTCCTACAAGAAGGACACTACAGGTTAATGAGAAGTAGGACTTCATTTTGGGAGAACAAGTGCTTTTCCAACTGGTTTACAAAATATATGATGAGTTCAGTGGTGCAAATCGCGGCATTTATATAGTAAATCAATATAATTAGCCCACGGAGCTGAGAAGGCAATCAATCATTTTTGGTGATAAAAAATTGTCGATAAGTTTTAAAATATGTGCATATATAACATATGCAAATCTAAATGAATAGAATACTTAGTCATATTTTCACACAAAACAAAAAATAATTAAAAAAAAATTAAAAATTTTTTTATTTTTTTTAATATAAAAAAAGTTTGAGACACTGGTAAGTAAATGCATTAAGGCGAAGTAATATACGCAGTAATGCTAATACTAAGTACAGCTCTACCTAAGAAATATGCTCAAGCAAAATTAACTGATTAACTAATTTAATATACTTCTCGATGTTTTGTGCCGCCTCCGCACGACAGTTGATTTCTAAGAGGTTTAAGGAGCTTTTTCAAAGCGGAATTTGAGAAATAAGTTCTTTAAAAAACTCAAGTTAACTAATGAATACCGCTTTTATGATTCTTTTCCCACAGGAATGCATTTCGTAATTTAAATAAGTCTTTATCATAAAATACTCCAGCCGATGCCGCTATTCTCTTCGCTGAGTCCTTTAAGTTCAGTTTTGCATCGCCCTCCGACGAAATGTTTTCTTCGATATAGATCTACTGTGGTATTCAAGCAGTATGATTCTTTACTATTCCCTTTGCTGTTAATCGTTAACAAATCAGTAACTTTGGGTACTTTTATTGGTGCCTGAAAATTGAGTTTCATTTCACCAATTTTCAAGAGCGGTAATAAAATCGTGTAC
Source organism: Anastrepha fraterculus (assembly GCA_037575425.1). Lineage (NCBI taxonomy): Eukaryota > Metazoa > Arthropoda > Insecta > Diptera > Tephritidae > Anastrepha > Anastrepha fraterculus. The sequence continues at coordinate 21,615 of JAYXIM010045730.1, forward strand.
GTGAAATTAAAGAGTTGGGTGTAATATATCGTCCCCTTAGTATTAAAATAGCCTATAAATTTTTTGATGTTTTGAGAAAATGAATTTCAAACTTTTTGTCGAAAGTAGCTCTCACTCAAATCTCGTTATGTCTGTAAATATTTATTATTTTTTGACTGACGTTTTGACCCACTTTGTGGAACTAGAATTTGACAAAATTTTGACCACATATAAAATCGACGGCGGCCGCCGTAGCCGAATGGGTTGGTGCGTGATTACCATTCGAAATTCACAGAGAGGTCGTTGGTTCGAATCTCGGTGAAAGCAAAATTAATAAAAACATTTTTCTAATAGCGGTCGCCCCTCGGCAGGCAATGGCAAACCTCCGAGTGTATTTCTGCCATGAAAAAGCTCCTCATAAAAAAAAATATCTGCCGTTCGGAGTCGGCATGAAACTGTAGGTCCCTCCATTTGTGGAACAACATCAAGACGCACACCACAAATAGGAGGAGGAGCTCGGCCAAACACCTAACAGAAGTGTACGCGCCAATTATTTTTTTTTTTTTTTTTATAAAATCGACGATGGAGAATCCAAAAATTAAATAAAGAAAAATAGCCTATGAGCACATATTCTATTGTTATACTAAGGGGACGATATGATTCGAAGCTTACTTTTACTAGTCCTATAAATTTAATTATTGCCAAATCTTAGGCCATGTTTGCTTTTGTTAGGCGTCATAGCTCCGATTTCTCCTACCCTTATACGCTGAAGCTTTTGTATACGGCGTTTGTGCGTTCCAAACGGTAGTATGCATCCTTCATTTGATCTCCGTATTATACGTGCCATGATGTTAGAATTGAACGAGTTCAAAAAGTATTCTAACATTTCGCGTTGCGTAATTTACGCTTTTCGGATCCTATCCCAACATATGAAGCGCGATGCTTATTAATCAACTTAAATTCATTGCAAAATCGGAAAATAACCTTGGCTTTGTCTTTCATTTTTGATTTAATCCGTGGTGCTGTTGACTGTCCGGTGCTTCTTGAGAGGAATTTCTTTAATATTCCGGCCAGAGCTCTGAGTTGCTCTTCAAAAATCCCTTTATGCTCAGAATGCTCCTATTACTAGAACCTTAAATGAGTTTAATAAAATCTCTAAATTTGTTGAGATAGATTTTTCATTTTCAAAAGATCACCTATGTTTTTTTTTTTTTTGTTGGGTGAGGTAGGGTTCAAAATGCCTTCGCACTTACAGCGACCGTCGCCTACTGCGTCGTGTGGTGTGGCCACTAAAACAGTCCCTCCTCCTCTCCTAGGGAGAGTCCCCTCCCGGAACTGCTTCGTGTATTACTTCAGGAGGGCCTAGAACGGTGTCCATGAAAAGGACCAATTCTATTCACCCACGTCTGGGTCCACCATATTTGTAGCCAGCATTCATGCTATATGCTCGTCTTCTTGTGTCTCTATCTGCGGGGCTTCCTGTTGTCGGCTTATCTTCTAGTCAAATATATTATCGTGTCGGTTAGGCATCTCTGTCCATGTCAAGTTTTTTGGCACCTAGTACTCGCACTATATACGTGTGAATAATTCGCCAATTTTTTGCGCTTTCTATCATTTTATCAGTGATGTTATCAGGTCTTAAGAGGCCTAGTCTGCCTTCGACAGCTTTGCGATCTAGTTTCCATCTCTCACATTTGAAGAAAGCGAGATCTGCGTCGTCAATAAGTGCATCTCCGTAGATGCATTTAGTGGTTTCTGACTTCCCTATTTTGTTAAGGTATTTATAAAAATATCTATGTCCAGATAGCATCTGTGTAGTATAATAGTTTACCTCGCCGAACTGTCTGTTATACCATTTGTCTAGATTTGGTATAAGTCTCTTCGTCCATCTGCCTTTCGTCTCACCTATTAAAATCTTTGAATATTTATTATCAATAGTTTAAGTGTAGTTTTTTTTTTTGATTGCCTATTAACCTTAAAATATGTCCACTTAACCTATAAGAATCCATTGCATTTATTGGCTTAATAATAAATAAAAAGTAGTCCCAAGAATTTTTGGCGATAAAAAGGTTTCTTGTACTCCAAATACTGTTTTTTCATAAGGATGTTACTAACGCGCTAACAATCTTCTTCACACCATTACAGTCCTTGGGGAAGCATGGCTTCATTCACAACCTTGCGCCATCTGTTTCTATCCAAGACTACCTCCTTCCACCAACGCGCGTTTAGCTTTTCAAGGTCAACTTCCACGTTTTCGAGCCATCTTTTTCTGGGCCGTCCTCTTCTTCGACCTTCAACTGCCTTTCGAGTTGTTCTCTCTTTGGGCATTCTTAATATGTGCCCGAGCCATCTTATTCTCTGAGATTTTATAAAGCTTATCACAGTTTAGTTTTTTGCTAATAGTTCCAGCTCATAATTATATTTAATTCAAGACGGGACCTTTTGCAGTTTTCCAGGTCCATATATTTTTAGCAATATTTTTCTTTCAAATACCATTAGCTGATGTCAGTCGTTTTTAGCGTCCATAGCTCGCAACCATAGATATGCACGGGGTGGATTAAGGCTTTGTATATCCTTCACTTTTGTTCACGAGATAATAATTTACACTTAATCAGCTTCAAATTAGATAAGTAAGACTTATTTGGTGCTAATACTCTGTCAGTTATTGTCAATGAATGCATCCTTATTGGCTGATATTTTCATATTTTTGATACCCAGATAAGTGAGTTCTTGTACACTCTTGAAAGCATAGTCTCCAATCAGCAGGTCATCATGCCTCAAACCGGAGCTGGTTCGGTCCATAAACTTCGTTTTCTCTGTATTAATTCTTAGCCCAGTATTTCGTATTATTTTGTTTTTTTTTTAGATTTGTGAACGCACTCTTTAATTCACTTTTGCCTTTCGCCTTAAAAAGTATATCATCTGGATATGCACAAAGCTGGAACGGCTTTTTGTACATATGTATATAGTCCCGTTCGGATTTATTCAGTTATTGCTGCGTGTAGGACTCGGTTGAATATTAATGTTAATAAAGCGTCTCCCTGTTCAACTCCCGATATAATCAGAAATGGCTCCGAGCACTCCCCTTGCACAATAACCTTCGCCGTGGTTCGTATAGATTCTAGAAAGGCAGCCGCCGTAGCCGAATGGGTTGGTGCGTGAGTACCATTCGGAATTCAGAGAGAACGTAGGTTCAAATCTCGGTGAAACGCCAAAATGAAGAAAAAGTGTTTTCTAATAGCGGTAGCTAAGGCAAACCTCCGAGTGTATTTCTGCCAAGAAAAAGCCCCTCATTCTCTGCCGTTCGGAGTTGGCTTGAAACTGTAGATCCCTCCATTTGTGGAACAACATCAAGACGCACGCCAGAAATAGGAGGAGGATATCGGCCAAACCCCAGGATGTACGCGCCAATTATATATATATAATATTTTGATCAGAATTTGTATAAGGAGCAATAAGATTCTTGACAATACGCTCACCTTGATTCACGTCATTAGAGTTACGCTCTTTTCCGCTGCAAATTTAATAATTGAAAGGATACGAAGTTAGTGTATTGCAGATCCATCAAATCTTTAGACGGAATTTTGCTGGTTGCGAATAAATTGAGTAAACTTGGCGCGACCTCACCTTGCGCTTTCTTGTTATGAAACCTTTAGCGAGAAAATCCCGATTTCGCGGTATTTTTTTGATAGAATGCATAACTCTTGTATAAGAAATCACAAAATTTGAAAAAAATTAAGACCATTAAATTATTTATTCCATAATTTTCTAAAAAGTTGAGAAGCCTCGAAGTTATTAACAAACGAAAACCAAAATACCTATTCGTGTAGATACTATGAAAGCGAGGTTAGAAAGCAGAAATATTAACGGACTCTCACTTTCGTTTACTTTCAGTATTGTTAATGGCATCGTCGACTGTCCAGAGCGGATGAGCTTTAATGGTCCACAAAGAAGTCAGAAGAAGAAACAATTGTTACCCTTTTTATGAGTAAAACTTTAAAACTACATTTGCGAGTAATGCACCCATTGCTGAAGCACTTCGAAACTTTAATTGATTATCCGATTTCAGCTTGCTTGATTTCACTGTATCTATGTACATCTAATTGTGTAAAAAATTTAATTTAGTCGCTCAATATTGTATTTATATTGCTAATAAGGAAGGAAAGCCCTAAGATTAATATTTCGAAACATGTATTGGCTGTTAAACTGTAAATCCCCCTGTCAATGGCGAACCAGCTCATCCTGTACAAATCTGTGCTCAAACCAGTTTAGACTTATGGAATTCAACTGTGGCGTCCAAGTCCAAGATCCTATGCACCCTGGTACGTGGCGAATGTCGAAATTCATCCGGACTTAAAAATTCCATTAATAAAAGAGAAAATAAAAATTTTAACAGCAAATACCGAGATCGTCTTCAATTACACCCAAATGAACGGGCCTGTTATTGAGTTACTTGGGTTAAAATTCCACTAAATTATGTCATTCCGGGCCTTCCCTAAATACATCATATGAGACTTTCAATGTTGAATACTGAAATTAAGTTATGAGTGACACCAATTGTTTTCCGGATGCATGAAACGAAGAGGACTCTACCTCTGTCTCTATTCTATTCTATCTCTTTCTCTCTGCCACTCTTCTCATTTCCTCCTTGGCTTGTATTAAATTCTGCTTTAAAAATAAATTGATTGGTGAGAAAGCCTTGGAAATGTTAGAAAACTGTTTCGGTAATGACAGCCGTTTACCGAGCCGAGTGGCATGAACGCTTCAAAAGAGATCGTGAGTCCATCGAGGATGACGAACGTAAGACAGTCTGTCGACATCGCAAACTGTTGAAAACATCAATAAAGTGAAAAGAAAGTCAATCAATAAACGCAAATTAACCATCAGAGAGTTGACATAGCTCATAAATACGTTCAGTAGATGCTATTAATGATTTGGTTATACGCCGTATTGCTGCAAAGTTGGTCCCAAAGGAATTCTCGAATGAATTTCATGCCAAAGAGGGACCCCGTTGATATCGCTAAGGACAAGTTTCTGAGGCTGAATCCGACTCAACATTCATCAAACGCATTATTACTGGAGGCGAGGTATACGTTTATGAGTACGACACGCAATCCGGATATCAGGCGAGTGAGTGGGGAGCTCCGAAGGAACCAATACCATGGTTTTGTGCATTTCAACGGTATTGTACACAACGGATTTTTGCCAAAAGTAATATATATATGGTATATATAATTGGTGGTGAACGAGGACAAAACGAAGTACCTCCTGTCTTCAAACAAACAGTCGGCGCACTCGCGTATCGGCACCCACTTCACTGTTGACAGTTATAATTTTGAGGTTGTAAAGTACATACTTCGTTTATTTAGGAACCAGCATTAACACCGATAACAATGTCAGCCTTGAAATCCAACGTAGAATCTCTCTTGCCAACAAGTGCTACTTTGAACTAAGTAGGCAATTGAGCAGTAAAGTCCTCTCTCGACGAACAAAACTAACACTCTACAAGACTCTCATCATGCCCGTCCTAACGTATGGCGCAGAAGCTTGGACGATGACAACATCCGATGAAGCGACGCTTGGAGTGTTCGAGAGAAAGATTCTGCGTAAGATTTTTGGACCCTTGCACGTTGGCAACGGCGAATATCGTAGACGATGGAACGATGAGCTGTATGAGCTTTACGACGACATAGACATAGCGCAGCGAATAAAGATCCAGCGGCTTCGTTGGCTCTGTCATGTCATCCGAATGGATACAAACGCTCCGGCTTTGAAAGTATTCGATGCGGTACCAGCTGGTGGTAGCAGAGGAAGAGGAAGGCCTCCTCTGCGTTGGAAAGATCAGGTGGAGAAGGACTTGGCTTCACTTGGTGCGTCCAATTGGCGCCGGTTAGCACGAGAAAGAAACGACTGGCGCGCTTTGTTAATCTCGGCCAAAATCGCGTAAGCGGTTATCGCGCCAATTAAGAAGAAGAGAGAGATATATAATTGGCCCTTACTCCCTTGTTTTTTTGAGTGGTTGGCCGAGCTCTTCACCATATTTGTGGGACGCGTGTTAGAGTTGTTTCCCACAGAGCTTATGAGGAGCTCTTTCATGGCAGAAATACACTCGGAGGTTTGTCATTGCCTGTCGGCAGCTATTTTGAAAAAACTGTTTCTTCATTTGGTGTTTTTTGCACGGAGACTCGAGCCTGCGCACTTCCGAATGGTAGTTACGTACCAATCCATTTGGCTACGACGGCCGATAGTTAATAAAGACTATTATTTGGGCATTATGAGACGTTTACGTGAAGCAATTCGCATTTGTGGTAAAACAACACGTGGATTTTGCATCATGATAGCGCATCGTCGCACAACGCCTTCATTTTCCACGAATTTTTCTATTTGATCGAGTCAAAAAACCACTTTTAATAGCCGAAAGGAAGTAATGAAACAATGGAAGTTGTGGAAGAATTCCGCGTTGTTATGCAAGGTCCTTCAAGCTCAACTATGTATATACGCCTCTGTAGTCTGCTGGAAGGCTACTATGATTAAGTCCAGAGTAAAACCCCTTACTAGACTACAGAGAAGTATGAGCTTGGGTATTGCAGGTGCTATGAGTACGACATCTGGCGATGTCTTAGTGCCATCTTAAACTTGCAATCCCTAGAACTTTAAATTCGAGAAGAAGAGATGAAGGCGGCCTAAAAGCTCAGGGTAAACACCTAAATTAAGAAAAACATTTTTCTGATAGCGGCGCCCCTCGGCAGGCAATGGCAAACCTCCGAGTGTATTTCTGCCATAGAACGGAGTCTAGGGAAACGAGGAAAACATTGGCCACTGTCAGATACGCCACCAGTTGTCGAAGCAGTGCACACTGTGCTCAATGCTGATCGGGTGCCTTACGATAGCTGCGTTAGGAAGGAAGATCCAGAAGCAGCAATTGTAGCGGATCTGTCTGGTACTTAGACGAAGACACCAAGTACTTCTACACTGCAGGACAGATGGTTACGGTTTTCTTAACGGAAGTCTATGCCATCTTGAATGTAGCGCAATGGCTAATTGAGAAAATGTGGCCGGTTAATAATATTAATAATATTGGGATTTGTAGTGACAATCAAGCTGCACTAAGAGTCCTTGCTAACCCAAGCTGCTCTTCGAAACTAGTCGATGAGTGTAAAATAAAACTGAATAGTGTAACAAAACACAACAAAGTTTTTCTTATTTGGGTGCCTGAACATTGTAGTGTTCAGGGAACGAACTAATGACTAATAAACTGGCTAATGAAGGCTCTGCAAGCATACCACTTGACTTTGAACGCTTTCTAGGTGTTAATTCTTTATCGATTCAACTTTGGATTAACAACTTCATGCGGTCTACCCACAGAAGACGTTGGTCTGAGAGTTGGGCTCCTGCGGGGTAGCCAAGTGCTTTGTGAAAGAACAAAACAGGAATGTATTGTAGTAATGTTTACTCTTTTCCTCTGTTTTCTAATGCTTCTGTTATATTATATTACAATATTCAGTAGGTAAATATTCTTATTAATCTGGAAATTTGGACAGGTAACACTAATATGAGTTAAGATTATGTTAAAGTAGAATTGGGCGAAAATTGACGAAAGAAACGCAAGGTGCTCAGAGGTCCCTTTGCATCAACATAATCATCATCATCATCCTGTGCTGGCGCGCTATTGTTGTCATCAAAGTTATCGGCTAAGTAAAGAGTGTAGAAAATATTGGTTAAAATATGATAATTATCGACTAATTGTATCAAAAATATTAATTAAAATAAATACAGGATATGGCAAATATATTATTGAAACTTACAAGTAAGAGGGAAGAAAGGATTTTCACACTTTGTTGGTTGTGGTGCATCGGCGTCTACAGCGATTTTGAAGTGATTAACTGTTGAGCATAAGAACTCTGTGGTATAAAACGATGATAATAGTGAAATTATGTTTGCATTTTAAAATACCAGCAATTTCATTTACTTACAAGAACCGATAAGGGTACGGCCAGTAAAGTTACGTGTAGGAACTGCGTTAAGTATCAAAAAAAGGTTAGTTCACTTAAGGCAAGCAAAAATGATTTTTATATAGTACTTACACAAAAATGGTAAAGGAAATGGTCTGAAGGGACGGCCAGTAAAGTTTCCAGTTAAGTTGAATGAGCCAACTAAATATTAAAAATTATAAATTGAGGAATAAATATAAGTAGGCAGGAAAACCAAAAGCATAGCAAATGTGTATGTATGTAAGTACGCACTTGGGAAAGGTGTAAATCTCGGAAAAGGTCTTAATGGACCAAAGCCAGGACTTGGTATTGGTGGTGATGGTGGAAACGGGGGCAATGGTAGAAGTGGTGGTTCCTCGCTTGCATTCTCTTCTACATGAATATAGAAAAAGTATTTTATGGTAGAAATATATGGAAAGTAGGATGCAATAATTTACCTTCTTGAGTGTCCGTTGCTGGTTTGGCATTTACTTGTGGTGTAGTTGCCAGTGAAAGCAATACACCAAGTAGGCAAAAAGGTAACAACAAATAGAGTTTCATTTTGTAATCACTGCTCTTCGATGTAGATACTTTTAAATAATGAATAAGCCTCACAAAAAATATAGCAATTTATACAAGTTTTCTCACCCACACATTGTCAATTTCGTGAGCTCCTCAATACCGTTAGGTAATGTAATCAATCATTCGAGAGATAAGTTCGACAGTTAATTGACATTGTAACTTAAAAACAAATTTTGAGGATACAAACAAAGGTTACATTTCCAACTTTAGGGATTTCCTATACTAAACATCTAATTGACATTGCAACTAGAAAAATAAAAAACCTATACAAAAACTTAGTTACAAACAAGGCGCATTCATTTAAGGTGGTAGCACTAAACCAACAACAATATTTCGTACGTTTGATTGTCAAAGCCAAAGTACATATTTGCAAAGTAGATATCAAAAAATGAGTTCGCCTTGATTCATTCTTTAATAGATTCGCCTTGGTTACAAACACACGGAGGGTAAAGAGAAAAACATTAATTTCACGGTTAAAACGAATAGCAATAGCAGACCAAAGTAATATGTGGAGTAATAAAGGAACTATCCTTATTCTAATCATTCAATCACTCATGGGGGGCGGGGCTATTCACAGAGGTGCATATTACGGAAAACTCTCTGACTGCTATGTACTTGGTCATGGCGAGAAGCGATTCCTCTGTTGGATAATCCAAGCAGCTCACAACCTCCAGCTTCGATTAAGTGTTCCCTGGATAGCTTCTTGATTATAGTCATGAAGTGAACTAATGTTAGAAGATAACAACCAAATGGTTGTAAGGTGAGCGTGGACACCTTAAACTCCACCACGTTCCTGCTTCCGTAAAGCAGGTTGCGCCGGAAAAATTAATAAAGAAACGGAAACACGCCTCGGATTAAAACTCACAATCGCAGAAATTCTAGGAGGACTGCAATGTTGACTAAACCAGAAACTTCGCCAACTAGAAAAGAATGCACGCGCAGTTGGTCTTAAAATAAGCTTCACAAAATCTAAATTTATGAGAATACTAACGACAAACACATCTCCTCTTGAACTTACTTCCAACGAAAACCCCAAGATGTGGATGAGTTCTGCTGCCTCTGTAGCCAAATGATCATGCCGCAGTTGTCAATATGACAGTTCGTTTTTTTTAAAGTGCAAACTGCGTTTCATAAACTTAGCAGACTGTGGCGATCTCGCACCCTGACATTAAAAACAAAGCTTAAAATCCTCAATACCAGCGCTAAGTCGGTTGTTGTTGTTGTTTTAACAGTAATGGTAGGCCCCGTCAGTGGACCGTCACCGGTCGTCTTCGTCCAACTCATCTAGCGGTAGGACCAGGAAACTTGCTGTTTCGACAAGTTGGGTCCAGAGGGAGGGAAGCAGGGAGAGGTGTTAGATGAGTGGGTTTGATGGGGCATGTGAAAAGGTGGTTAGTGTCGTGCGGTTTGCTTCACATGCCGGAGCGGTAAGTCAGTCCTCCCATATGGTTCTGAGACATGTCTTGTGCTTGATCACATAAGTCAAATTCTTCCAACGTTTGCAACAACGCCTCAGAATTATATGCCGTATATTTTGACCGAGAACAATCTCCCAGCTTCCCAATTAATTCTGAAATAAAAGGACGAAAATCGAATTGGACTGAACATACCCTCCGTAGAGAAAACGATAAAGTAGCTGAAACGGCTTCTCAATAAAATCCACAAGGAAGTCGACGCAGTGGTCACCCACGTCAATCTTGGATATGCACAATCTCCCGCGAAAGTCCTTGAAACACCACCTAGAACCAAATCAAACACATAGCGGCTGACATAAATCATTGGAGAACATTTGTTTCTGCCCTATGTTTCAGCTACGAGCGATATAATATGTATTATGATGTTTTTCTTAAATAAGGTCTCTTCTTTTCGCCAAGCGTTAGCAAGTGGCGAATAGATAAAACAGTTGGTATAAATGAACATTGTATATTGGCAACGCGGGAATAGAGCTGCCTTACATACATCAAGGCGAATTGAATATCTCAGGTGGTGCCATTAAAAAACAGTTACTTTTTTTCGCGATTTTGACAAGTCTGACGGCAACTCCCTTCTCAACACAAAACAAACAAAAGTAGGAAAAATTACATGTTTGTGAAAATTCAGTGAATGTATTGGTAATGTTGTGATTTATGAGATTAAAACTAAACAAAATAATGCAAACAAAGTGCCGCGTGTTCACGCCGTGGCTAGAAAGTATGTATATGTGCGTATAACTTCTTGTGCTTGGTTGTTTACATTGCTTTCGCCTACTCTTCTTATTCACAAGCAAGTAATTTCCATTCCTTTTGTTTATTTATTGATGGACTCTTACGACACGGCGAGTTCAGAAGGCTGAATCTTATTCTCTATCATTCGTGCGTATTGTGTTTTTGAAATTTGGAAGAGTAATTGTGAACTTCAATGCAAATGTAAACAAACAAGCAAATAAGCCAACAACAAAGATGCACGGAACTTTATCATTCCTACAAAAATATCACAAGAAAACAAACAAATCAGCTGGTACCTCTAATATGGGCAAAGTGATCCATTGTAACTGGTCGAAGGAAAGAAGAAGAAGAGGTGAGAAATTAAAAAAATGTAGATTTGTTCCAAGGCGAATCTTGATTTGTTCCTATTAAAATATCTGCATTACAATGGAAGATGGTACTGAACTTATAACTGATCAAAATTTGAGTTGCAAAGTATGTGGAGAACGGCAATTTACCTTACGTGAAGGTTTCTACTATTGTCAGGAATGTGGCACAAAGCAGGACCAAGTGCGCGCTGTCGAAGTAGAACGTGATGAAGACTTCCTGCAGGCTAAACACGTGAAGAAGCAAAAAATCCATGCGGTTAAAACTGAAAAACGTAATCTACAAACTGACTAAATCTTTATTACACCTCTATTATAATTATTTGTGGCATAAGTGCAGAGCAGAGGCTACTCTTTCCAAAAAAAAAGTTTGAGTTGATTTTAAAGATTTGTACAGAATGTCTTTTGCAAATAAATAGTGTGGGTGTTAGTATGTGGAACGGTAGAAAATGCAATATCGAGAAATGTTGATCCGATTTTAACCTTTCATTTGATATGCAATAAACTCCATGTACACAGTAAATTTGCTTTAGTTTTTTAAAGAAGTTAACATTGAATTTTAGCATCCCTTGTACACCAGTGATCTCACAGACTGTTTAATACTCTGCCTTTTTGTAGGTTGTCATCCCGCCATTTATATAAAAGTAAGAAAAAAGAAACTCCATACCGTAGTATGTACTGTTGTTGTTGTTGTAGCAGCAAAAACATTCCTCATACATGTACGCGGAATGCTGCTGGAGTGAAAATCTTTGGTCGGATATATACTAAAGCGGGTCGTTCCGGTAGCGTAGACACGACTTTGATGATGATAAACGGTTCACTAGACAGGCCTAGTTTACTGGGGCGGCAACCCTTGGTCGGGAAAACCCAGAGTCATTCCGGTGACGTAGAACCGGCTGCCAAGGAGGGGGAACGGTTGTTGTTGTAGCAGCAAAAACTTTCTCCATACAAACGTATTAAGTACTAATTTGCATTTCCTATGTCGTCCGAGTACCTGCAGCCGGACTCCAAAAGAAACCAAATTTTTAAAGAAATTCTAACTTAAATATATATTGCAATATTTTGAATGGAAGGTAATTCCATCTTCTATATTAATTACGCAAAGAAAAGGCAATTTTTTAATTATTCTTATTATTTCAATGCTATGCCGTGGAACACTTTCCCTAATATCGGACAATATCTCCCGTTAACTTATTTAATGTTTCCTTTTGTGTCGTGAAATTTCGAAAAAAAGTAAATAAAAACTACAATTAAATTCGTTGTTTTGAGCCCCCAATATAAAAGTAATCAAATCGAATAATATTAATCATATTAATTTATTTATTGTGTCTTCAGCTAATCTCACTTCTTGGGAATGTTATAATTATATACTTCGCGGTCTTGTCAATGATCTTATGTCCCTTGGCGCTAAGGAAGAGTTGAAGCTAATGACACTCCAATTGTGGGCAGCTTATTTACGCCGCAGCGAAGTGGCCTTCTTTAACAAAAAACGCGTTGAATTACCTAAACTGGGATTGCGGTATCTTCAAAGGTAAGCATTTTCAATACAGTGAAAGTCCACATGAATTCAGCAACTCTTAATAACACTACTTTTACTTCAGAGATGCTTCTGCTTTGTACAATCACGCTCTTAAACGTCGAGCCCAGAAGCGTAAACGACGCAGAACTGATGACTCGGGCGCATCCATGGCAAGCAGTGAATCGGCAAGTGCACGCGAATTTCGTAGATGTCGCCGAAAACTCGATGAGTCTTCGTACAGCCTAAATTCATCCTTAAGTTCTACGGGTTTGTCACAGACTACCATGTCTTCGGCGAATACCTCAAGCACTGGCACCACAAGTCACGCAATTAAACTACAGTTTTCGTCACATGCCCGAAAACGTTTAAAGAAACGTATGCCAGTAAAACACATTGAAAAACATGCGCTAGATGCTGAAGGTAATTTGAATTGTCACAACATGAAACCATTGGCAAGATCAATAAATCGCACGGAGCACGCTTTGCTCACAATGAATGTGCGACAAATCTACACTATACTAGGCATAGCGTTAAATTTAATTGGTGATGAAATACAGTTATGCGATTTGGTGCGATTCATCGATGAGGAGCACGTAAGCACGAAAAACGTAATAGAATACTTCCCCGAAAATATTGCGAAGCATAGTAAAAAATTGCTGCAAGAAATTCAGTTTTACAAATATCCTATCAAATATAGCGACAAGGTAAAAGTCGTATCTAAAATATTTTTACCTATACCTAAATTCAATTTTTTTAATTATTTTGATTCCAGGTGCTTCGAGACCACATTGGCTTAGTTTCAAAGTTCATAAACCTACGCGAATTTAAACAGCCTGAAATGATAAAACTAACGGAGCGTTATGTGACTGAGCTAAATCTGCCACCAGACATATCCACTTACATAGAGCATCTAATAAATTTGCTGCCACCCAAAATGGGCACACGCGTTAATCATGTATATCCCGCCTACGAGGCACGCTCTATGGCTTACATAATTTTCGTGCTCAAGTTGTTATTTGGCCTCGATGGTCATACTGAGAATAAGGTATCGGACGCAGCAACTAAGGTCAATCACTGTCTGCAAAAATTATCTGAAGAAGGATGCAGCTCAAATGCCAAGCTCACACAACCGCCCTTACTATTTGTATGGAAGGATTGGGTAGATTATGTGGAAATGCGCAAAGTTATAGTTTCACATTACAATTCAAACTTATGTCGACAATTCAAGCAGCACCAGAGCACAGCACAACTTTTGAAGGAAATGGAAGAGGAGCAGCGGACGCAATTAGAGCAAGCTGTGCATACGGCAGAAAGTGCCAGCGTGGAAAATAATGCAAAAGTCAGTACAATGCATCGAATATTTGAACAATTTTTGGATGAATATAATGATGAATTGCCCGCAGAATGCGCTGAATCGATCATCTTTCCACCGAGTCTAACACCTGCGCATGCCTACTTCAAACGCATATTACTGCATTGTTCTAGTGCCGGAACCAGCGCTTCCTTCAAAATTCCAGAGTTTATGCGTACCGATCATATGCAACGCACATTAGCACCATATGCGCACGCGAAGGAGCTGAGGGAGTATTTCAAGCAGCGCAAATGGGAGTTGAAAGTACGGCGTATGCCTTCCGTAAGACATCGCAACAGTGTGGGCATATTTCGGCCAATCAACGAATGTCAAGAAAGGAGTGGCAGGACGGTATGCACCAAAAAGCCTGATTTTAATATAACGGAAGAAAATTGGCTGCAATCTATTGTAGAAGAAGAACTTATAGAGGAGTTAGAGTTCAAAACGGAATATGATAGGTACGAGAAGAATTATATGAAGAAGCTACAGGCAGAGGCTTTAAAGCGCCGGCAAGCTGCAGAAAATATAGAAGCTGACGAAAATACAAACGAAGTATAATAGATAATTTCCAGTAATGTTCATTTACTAATAAAAGCTATTCATTTTAGTTTGCTTGCCCTTTTAGTGCCGATGATGAGGACTCAATACCACCACCACCGGAGGAAACTGTTACAGTTAACGAAGACATTGATGTACGGTCGATGCATTCAATTAATGCCTTCAGTGAATGTGACATGGAGCCAATTAAAAAAGCGGATTTACCAATTGTGCTCAAACCACATAGAGCACTAAATAAAGTGCACCTTTTTGCTGATCTCAGTGACGATGAGACAGACGAAGTGACTGCAACCGAAGACGACTATAATAAGACAACTGAAACAGCAGAGCGTACATGCACGTTATTGACATCAAATATGGATTGCTGGACCCTTTTGGGTTATCCACATCAGCTAAATGGTTGTCAGAAAAAAATATTAGAAAGCAAATTTTCACGTTCATTCTTTTGGCTGCTCGAGACATGCGCACAATCTATCAACGTCGACTGGTGTGTGATTTATGAGGAGCTGTTAACTATAGAACTAATGTTTGCGTATGGTATTGAAGATTTGAATGGATTTAAAGACTGTGTGCGGTTTAAATACAATCATCCTATAAAGGATTTCAATATGTTAATAAATTCGTACAGAGAATTGTGGTGAATGAAAATAGCGAAATGAACGAGTTTAATATATTTCTATAGTATTGAGTATAATTATATAAAGGGTGGTTAAGTTTCAAGGACCGGTGTTAATTTTGAATAAAATACATTTTTTTTATTGGTATGGCTCAATTACGTATGGAACAAAATATCGGTCAAATGGCCGCCGCGGCCTCGGCGGCACACCTCCATCCGATGGTCCAAATTTTTTATGACGCTGAGCATAATTGAGGTTCTTTGCCGTTAATGTGCCGAATTATCTTATCCTTTAGCACTTGAATTGTTGCTGGCTTATCGACGTACACCTTTTCTTTCAAATAACCCCAAAGAAAGAAGTCCAACGGAGTCGTTGGCTTCAGGTGTGGTTCACATTCAACATCGGCCCTTGAAATTTAACCACCCTTTAGATAGTGTTACAAATGCATTTAGTTAATTTTATACAAAGTCTTGCAAAGTAGACTGGACTCTCAAAAGCAAGTATTTGTAGTGAAGTCAACTATCGGCAAATAGAACAGTTAAAAACGTCACCATTAAATCGTTCAAGGCTTTTAAACGAATGCAATCGGAGAGAATTCACCTAAGCTATTTTGAAATTTTGATTTAAAAGTAGTGAACCTACTACCGAAGCGTTGTAATTAATGTACCGAACTTAAGATATCGAAAAATGCTACATCAACTTTTAACTCCAAAGCTTGGTGGCAGGGTTGCTATCTCGGGCGTTGTGTAGTTGAATGCGAAACCCCCAAGCCTACTTCGCGACTCGTTCGGCCTGTAGTCTCAGCTATATCAGCTCTCGAATCTCGTGGGTTTTCTCACAGGACACTATGCGTGAGGAATGCATGCTGTGAGACTTGGAATTACCTCAAATCCTTTTTGCGTCGGATATATGGAGAGTGAGGTGGAATCATCTCAGCACCTTGTCCTTAGCTGCCCTGCTCTGGCAAGGTTAAGATCCAGGCATCTTGGCTCTTACTTCTTTACTACGCCTGCTGATATAGCTGGCGTTGACATTACAAATCTGATGAATTTCATCAGCAGCACAAAGCGGTTGACCCAAGCACAGCAGAGGCATCGTTCATAATCCACCACTCTAAACCCATCCTCGTAACCATCCCACCACCACCTCTCCTCGCCTTCTCCTGTCATCCAATCGATTTTCTCTTTCACCTCCTCACCTCACCTCCTTCACATTGGTATCACAAAGGACGTATCCGTTTATCTTCGTCCAAGTGTGCTCATTCCTTGGGCAACCGATCCTACTTAACCTAACCTAAGTGTTGTTTGTTTTATTTAAGAGCGTGGCTAACAGCCATTTTAAAAACCAATAGAGGAGTCAGATTGGTTTTAACTAAAAACCGCGTTGGACGCGTATTCTACTCAAAGTTTTCAATTACAATACTAAAGCTTTTCAATACCTAATATTATTGCATCCGAAGCATCTCCTCTTGGCTCTGCATTTGCGCTTGTCGACTCGGAGAGCTTGAAGCAGATAATCCGAGCAGTATGAAGTAGAATTTACATATTTAGTATTTACTTAAATAGGCGGAAATGACAGGAATTAATATATAGTTTCCCTCGCAATTGTTCCACCCGGAGCACAAGTTTGCGGTGCCCTCTCCCAACATTAAAGAATGAACACGAAAAAATTAGTCGATTGTGTTTACTCATCACTTGCGTAAAACTAACTGTAATTAAAAAATAAGTATACATATCCATAGTGTTTGTTGTCATTATTAATTTGGCGTATTCACTTTTTGCAACTTCTACGAATTCTTCAAAATATATTCGGTTAAGTCATTGGACCTTTGTCGCACAATGCCACACCAAAAACCTTAAATTGTCCGAAAAGTAGGGTAACTTATGTGTTAAAAAAGGTTAAAGGAAACCTTGTCGGTGGAAGAAAAAAATAATTTGCGTCGGAAAAAGAGCCAAAGAATGAAAAGAAACCTTGCCTTTCACTTCGAGATGCTGCAAAACTGCTTCATACATCAAAAGGTTACGTCCAAAAAATGCGCAAAAGCGAAGGTTTACGATCATATAAATAGACTGTAGCACCCAATCGAAATGATAAACCAAATAAGAGTTATAAAACACGTGCGGGAAAATTATATAGCCAAGATATTCATAAATATGATCGGGACGGTTATGGACGGTGAAACATACGTCAAAGCAGACTCTAAATAGATTCAGAGCGCTGAGTTTTATATTGCAACGAAGAGAGTAAGAGTCCCAAGTGCTTTTAAGATAAAAATATTGAATAAGTGCCGTAACAAATTTTTGGTTTACCAAGCCATCTGCCAGTGTGGTATGAAAAGTAAAGCGTTCATTACCACGGTTGTTATAAATCAAGAAATTTATATGAAGGAGTGTTTGTAAAAACGTTTGCTGCCATTCATAAAGCAATATAAAGGCTCAGTTCTGTTCTGGTCCGATTTAACATCGTCTTATTATAGCCGACTCGCTATGAAAGCAACGGAGTAAATATTGTTCAAAAGAACCAGAAGCCACCAAAGTGTCCACAATTGCGACCTATTGGAAAATATTGGGCAATTGCTAAAACTGAAAAAAGAAATTAAAAATGAGCAGCTCTTTAAAATGAATTGGCAGATAGCAGCAAATACGTTAACAGACACTGATATCCATCGTTTAATGAGAGGAGCCAAATCTAAATTGTGCATTAAGGCTTAACACTTAAGGACAAAATTATAATATAATATTATTATGGACAAAAATCTATGTTAGCTGCTAAATTTAGCAAAAATAATAATATTATACAATGGCACAATCGAAAGGTCGGTTTTTGTGGTGAAGAGAAAAACAACGATTAGCATCAAAATGAACAGTTGGTAATTAAAAATGGCATTTGCAAGAAGCCCCGAGCAATTTGGTGCTTTGAAAATGAAAATTGCAATCAAACTACAGCACAAAAAACCGTTCCCACGACAGTCGGTTCTACGCACGAGGGAGAGAATAATGAGGTGGCGCCTATCGTGGTCCCGTTTTGTTGCACGCAAAGAATTTAACAATACCAGCTGATTTTTATGACGTCACACAACCAAATTGATAATCAGTGTGACCAGATTACCATTTTCGTACCTGATTCGGCATTTTT
Organism: Anastrepha fraterculus; assembly: GCA_037575425.1. Classification (NCBI taxonomy): domain Eukaryota; kingdom Metazoa; phylum Arthropoda; class Insecta; order Diptera; family Tephritidae; genus Anastrepha; species Anastrepha fraterculus. The sequence goes on from JAYXIM010045730.1 coordinate 39,895, forward strand.
TTGTTCTCTAGCCTCGGAGTTTTAATTTATTTCTCCTGATATTTTTCTAGCCTCGACTAATTTATAAGAACCAACAAATTTTCAATAGCACTAAAATTTTCGCACAGTGGCCTTTCTTAGCCTTTTTTTAATTATACATCATTTTTTTAACTTAGAATTTTAGTAGCTTCAAATTAAAAAAAAAACACCAAACTCAAAATTGCTCGCATTTTAGGTATAAAAAAGCACTGCGTAGAGCAAAGGGATGGCAACACTGCACAACTAGGCTAGTGTGACGACACGCACTCATTGATGGGCGCAAACTTGTTTCTATAATTCTTGGGTTCTACGTTACTGGAACGACCCAGATTTATATCCCTCCAAGGACTGCCACTCCAGCAGCATTCCCGTGCATGTATGGAGAATGTTTATGCTGCTAAAATAACAAAAACAGATCACTTTGTCAGTCGAACCACCAAATTACAAGAAAAAAATAAGAAATGATGTAGCTGTTGTTCACCCTGTTCCAAGTATTCGCAAGACAATCAGTTCTGCGTTACCGGCGCGGCATAAGACCAATAACTGAATATTCCGGGCTTTTTTAAGTTGCTACAAAAACAGCAAAACCTGCATCCATGGATGCGCTACAAAGCCATATAATAAATATTTGATATCGGGTCCCCATGTACATACATATAAATAAAATAATTGCTTTGGTATGCCTTTTAAGTTCTTACCATACGTGTACATATGTTTTGACTATTACTAAGCTCTAAAAGTTATTAATAAAGTTAGGTTTATTAAATCACTAATTTATTAAATTAACTACTTAATGACTATCAACTAAAAAAATTCCCTGTTTTTGCGCCTGCGGTTATATTGCGTCTGGCGTTTGTTTACCACTTAATGAATCGCGCACATGCACGCATGAAAGCCACACAAATATACCAAAAAAAATAACATTAAAATTAAAATGAAAACAAGCCAGTAATTAAAATGGGAATTTTATAAATAACGTAGTGTAGAGCGGTGCAACAGTTGATTCTCTGTACAAAAGAGCGTGTGAGTATAAATTAAAATGAGAGCAAAAGCGATTTGGCAGTGCGCGGAAGACGATGAAGGATATGTGCGTGTGTTTTGTAGCTGTTGCTTATGGCAATAAGGTGACTATGATATTTACATTAGGTACCCAATGAGAGTACAGACCGAACTGACCGTAGGTTCATAAACGCCTACAGAGAACAAAGCACACTTTGCAACAAAAACAGTGCTATTTTAGTGGCGATTAAATTTGGTGAATTTGATTTGATAATGATTTCGTAAATTAAAAAATATAAGTTCTCAATGGCTCGCATAGCTTTCAAGCAATTGAAATCAAAAAGAAAGTTGTGCTGCAACAACATAAAATATTCCTAAAATTCTGACAATCCTTGGGCGGGTGTAAATTCTAGTAGACCAGGCTTATGCGCGTTAATTAGTCGTTAGAATCTGCATCAATGCATCTGCAGTGGGTCAATAAATAACTGAGACATACATAGCATGCTGCTTCAAATTCAAAACTTTACTAAGAAATGCAAGTTAAATATTTTTATTTTTATATTTTTCTATTGGGTATTCAAATAGGGTTTTAAAAATAGTAATAATAATTTACAAATCTATTACCTCCTTGTTAAAAAAAATGTATCATGCAGCATTCGCAAAAGTGGTGTCAATAAAGTCGAAGTGGGATATCTGGCATTATTTCTATTGTTTTGTACTTTAAACCGGATAATCCCACAATTAATTTTCTCTCGGTAGAACAGTACAAAGGAGGAACCAAACATAATAAATTAAAATCAAATTTTAGTCGTGTTTTGTTGAATAAAGGTCCAAATTATAAGCATGGGTAGACAGCGTGGACAAAGCTCAATTCAAGTCAGAAATTTAATGATTTGAAAAGAAAATCAGTTCGGGAAATCTCAGAAATAGGGGATAGATCCCGCTCGACTGTATACGATGTGATAAAACGTTTAAAAAAAAAAACAAAATCCGTGAAAAATAAGAAGAAATCGGGACGACCAAAACTGCTTTCGGATGCAGATGAACGGTGGATAGTACAACAAATTGAGAAAAATTCCAATTTGAGTGAAAAAGCTTGCTATTAGAAACAAGAAAGGCCTAGATTATGCTATTAAAGAAGAGTGGGGGAAAATAGATCACTAACATACAAGAAGCTGGTCAAATCCATGCCAAGAAATATTATTTGCCTAACTCTACTTTATATAAACCTCCGAGTTCTTTTTTGTCATGTATTTTGTTAATTTTTTTGTTTGTATTTGTTTATGTTTTTTGTAGTTTTGAAAAAATGCGCTTAAAGAATGAAAGTAAATGTGACCTATGAACGCATTAGATTTGCACTTTAATACATATTTTTCGATTTAAACGATCTGGGTGGTCAATCCGAGGCGAGAGATAAATTGATTACCGAAACGACGACGCAGTAAATCCATTGTTTCACGGGCTGTATGGCAAGTAGCGCCGTCTTGTTGCGACCAAACGTCGTGGAGATCACAGGCTTTCATTTCAGGCATCAAAAAGTTGTTTATTATGCCGTGATGGCGTTTGCCATTCACTGTTACATTGGTGCCACCCTCGTCTTTAAGAAAATATGGGCTGATGATTCTTCCAGCCCATAGACACCACGCACTCACCAAACAGTTCTTTTCAATGGATTCAATGGTTGTTGTTGAATGGCTTTGGGTTGCACTTTAGCCCAAAAACGGCAATTTTTTCTTATTAAACATTAAGCCAAAAATTAGCCTCATCGCTGAATGGTTATGTGCACCATAAGTTGGCCTGAGCGTGCGATGAACACTTCTCACAGAGCGTCGATATTCGTGATACGTGTACGATTTGTAAACGCGGTTGAAGCGTAAGTATTTCCATGATGAAATGTCCATGAATACTGAAAAAATGATGTATTTTGTTTGACAGTAGTCTCGCGTGATCTATCAAAAAAACCCTCCAATCTGATCACCCTTTATAAATAATTTAATTTTGTTAACAATCCGAAGATAGAGTGAACAACGACCGCAGAATATTGAGCTTAACCGAAATAGCATTTATTCTGACGAGATTCGTTTTTATTTCTGTGAATGTGTTAGGTAGGTGGGATGGCTGTCGCAATGACACACTTAGGCCTGTCGTTGATCCATTGTGACTGTGATAATAAACAGAAATTCCACATCTTAGTATCGGTAAACTCACATGTGATTGTCGAGAAATTGCTGAAGTATCTTAAAAAATATTCATAGTTGACGTGCGGATTTATAAATGAAAATTTTAAAATTTTTTTATTGTTTGTCTTTCCGCAATATATTCCAATAAAAAATTAATTAGCAATAAATACATAAATACATAAACACCGAAATATATACAAATAAACCACAAAAATATCCACATTGTAAAAAATCCCATACGTTGTAACATAGTGTAATATGAGTACGAGTAAATGAGCAGGCTACTCATTCAAAATGAATAACGGGCAATGGCTGAGTGGAGTTAGATATGCTCCCCATACATACCACACAAAATACTAGAGAGAGTAGAATGGATGGGGAAAGCAAGGTGTTTTTGATGTTGAATTGGTATTGGCATTGGTAGCAGCACGTTCAGACGTTTTGTGTGTTTTTATAGTTTCAAAAACATCAGTTTCGTTGGCAATGCGACTCGCGAAACAACAACGACGCAAACGCATAGAAAGCAAGCAAACTACATACGTGCATACATACATATTTACATGCATACGTCTGAGTAGAGAAAAAATCGTACAAACAAATTTGACGGCATATGCACAGAGATCTCGAAGGCCGAATGCGATTTACAGACGACACAAGTAAGTTGCGGTACGTCGGAGGCCGAAAAAAGTGCATAGAGAAAAATGCCGTTGTCAAGACATTCGCTAAGGAAATGAATTGGCGAAAATAATTGTGCGCGTATAATAAATTTGTGCTTTTTCTTTTCTTTTTTTTTTGTTGGAAAAATTACATTTTCATATTTTTATTTTCGAGAAGGACAATTGTTTGAGATTGTGAAATTAGAAAACTATAATTAGATTCAAACTAAATATAAAATAATCAAATAATTAATGCGTAATGCAAAAATCGTTCACTAGTGAAATTTGCATAAACGAATGAAAATGTTTGCGGAAATAGGAAATTATATTAAAAGAAATAAATGGAAATAAAAAATTTTTATAAAAATAATGAAGTAATACATTTTAATTTAAAATGATAGTTTCACTTGTGTAATTAGCGTCATGAAATTTTTTAGTTAACCGAGTTAAAACTTCTTATTTGAAAAAATACATGAAATTGAAATACGGATTTTAAATTAAATTGTTAATAAATTATTTAAGAATCAAACTATGAATTTTGAAGCTTGTGAAGAGTTTTAGTAGAAATTGCACGTATTTCATAATGAACCAAAGAGTGAACGGCGTACCAATCAAAGTAAATTTTTAAACAAAAATTTTTTAAATATAAAATATTTTTTCATTTCGTTTTTTTTCTATTTAACTTTGAGTGACTAATATATCAGCAAACACCATAGTGCAAAATCAGTGCGAAGCTAAAAATTGAAAAAAAAACACACACACAACAAAAGCGAAGGAATATTTCCATCATCGTTTCAAATGCTACCCAATTCTGAAAAAATAAAATTAAAACTAAAAAAACCCCAAATTTGGGCAGTGCAAATTAAATGCAGCAATGACGTATATTTCTAAACCGAAAAAAACAAGCCAGATTTTAAAATTTAAAAAATAATACAAATAAATGATTCCATCGGAAAAATGAGCAAAAAATAAAAAAAATCTTCATTTCCCAAACACAAAAAACAAAACAGTTAATAACTACCCAAATTGAGTTTTGTAAGAGAGTGAGAGCTAAGAACACGAATAACGGAGGATAAAAAACAATTTCGAATCAACAACAAAAAGAAGAAAAAACAAAAACAATCGGACGCAATTGTAAACCAAAAAAAAGGAAAACATAAAAATAACAGCTGTAAGGCTTTATTGCCAATACGCGGACAGTAGTAACCTGAAGGCAAAGACGAAGCCTGTAAGTAACGATTGTGTGATAGATATTATTTCTTTTAGAACAAAATGGCGTTGCCCTTTAACATATTTATAAAAATTGCAAGTGAAATTTAACTCTGTTGTGTGCTAAAAGTGTATTTGAATTAAAACTAAAGAGAATAGGATTTGGCTTTCCTAGCATCATTTACCAATAGCCCCATTATGATGCCACATAAATCCCCTAAATTTTCTATTTTCATATCCTTAACCAATGCATTTTCATCTTCTCCTCCAGCGTGGAGGCCAGTCGCAAAGCCGATGTTATTGTAGCAACATAAAATTTCCCCATGCAATTACAGGGGACGCTGCTGGAGTGACCGTCGTTGACGGGATATAAATTCGAGTCGTTCCGGTAACGTAGAACTCCAACACATTACTATTCGGTTAGGTTGCTGGACGCGAAGCACATGAGGGAAATAAAAGAACGGACCATCCAGATTAAAAAGTGGCAAACATGCCAGTAATTGGTCTTGAGTCTTTCTATGGACATACAACGTGCCACAATAACGAACTTATCAGGAGGTGAGAGGAGAAGAAATTCGTTGAACACTGGCGAAATTCTATCGGTCAGCGTCAAGCCAAGCAATTCCTAACGCCAGACAGAGGAATTTCGGATAAACTACTTTTACTCAATAGAGTAGACTTAAGGCGATATTCTGGTCTAGACGCTTTAATTTTAGGTATTTTTAAAACTAAGATAAAAAAAAATTAGCTACATTTTTACTATCCATTTTTTTATGGTTTTTATTAATATTGAAAAAGTATAAAAAAAATTAAAAAATCGTGGAACTACAGGCCGGCGGAGTGGGGCTACATAAAAAACGATGTTCCATTGTTGACATGATTCCAACCCTTGTAGTGATCTAAAACAAACAAATTAAAAAAATTTTCATTACTTAGGATGTCGCTATCGGATTACGCCAAATCAAAGAAAAAATAATTCACAAAATGGCGTCAACTTGAAAAAAAAAAAAAATTTTTACACCCTGTTTTTTGCCTCTTCAATTTTTTTTTAAAATACTTCAAACTTAAATTTTTCAAAACCCGAGGCACAGATGTATAATAAAAAAATCTTATCAAACTTCAAAGCGATGGGTCAAGTAGAACTTGAGATATCATGACGACCATCTCAAAAAAAGTAGTTTTGAGAAAATCGCGTTTGCAGTTTGAGCAACGTTTCCAATAGAATAACTTCCATCATAATATTTAGTACTTACTCTGGATTAATCGGCGATATATTTCCAGGTATATATTATAGAAGTTTAAAGTATATATACATATATGTATAGAGTATTTAAAGGTTGTGTGGGATACAAAAGATTTTCTGGAAAGAACGAGTCCTCAAGTCGTCCGGTAACATCTGCCGCTCATTGTGCGATACGCTCCACTCGGCCGCTTAGACGCCACGTCACAAAATTCGCTGTATCTCCGAAAATAATTCGAATTTTGAAAAATCCGTTGAAGAGCATATTTTTGAAGGTCTAAACTTTCAAAATATGCAAAAAATTAATCGATTTTTATGAATTTCTAGACCAGAACACCCCCTTAAGGCTTCTAACTGATTACTTTACCGATCACTGTAGCCCGAGACACCACTTAAAGGAAATTGGTCGCTCTGACCATCATCTATCGCTTGGTGAAATGTATGTACACTGAACATTCAGAACACATCCTTTGAAAATTTCCTGCACTAGGCAAAAAAACGCCTACACCACCGTGGTGGTATTGCCGTGCTTACATATAAATTATAGAACCATATACCCCAGAATGTGCTAAAAAAAATTAATTTTGGTCGCAGTACGCACTAACCTAATAATAATAATAAACGTTGAACCGACCTCCGTGGGAAAGCGCAAAGCAGGCGACTTACGACTCGTTGTTACAGCTTCTACAAAAGTTTTTGTTTCCCGATAGACAATGGAGTGGCCTGTTACCAGCCCCGTGATTATGGATAGTTATTTTCTGTCCATATAACCTGCATTGGAAGGTGTGTCCATCTCCGACTTGCATCTTAGAAAAATATTTATTTGGCAATGTTTTCCAGGTTTCCCTTCCAGGCTGGCTAAACTGGGACGGGCACCTTTCTAATGTGCTGTGCCGATAAATCTGCGACAGTCCAGTATAATCTGAAGTTGGCTGCGTCACACTCAATCTTCCGTAGAAGCTACTTAGCTGGCTTAAAATAAACTTCTCCGAAAAATCTTCTCTTCAATTTGGAGCCATTTTTATGAATGATTAAGTATGTGAATTTTGAATTTTTCTGCATATGTTGCTTATTAAAGCATAAAAAATTCCAAGGAGAAAAAATTCAGAAGGTGGGGAAGGGGTATTTGAAAAAAGGAAGGAAGGGGAATTTGAAAGAGTCAGCGATTTGTTTACAAAAAAATTCAACACAGTCTACATATATGTCGCTTCGTTGCCGTCTGAACAGCGACTGAATGGACGAGTGTGAGAATACGTGTGAAATGAGGGGCAGAATTTTGCTCCCGAGTACCCGGTGACTTGGCAGCCAAAGTTACTCGCTCAATTTCATTTTTCAACATTGCTGAAGGCCAAACCTGGTAATCTATCATCCGTAAAGAAATTCCAAGGATGATAGAATACCAGGTTTGTTATTTAGCTGTGGTAAAACAAAAGTTGCGAGGGTACCTTGGCTGCCACGTCACTTGGGACATTCTGCAGCCGAATTCTGCACGATCATTTCACACGTTCATTCACACACTCGTTCAATCAGCCGTTGTTCCGATGTCAACGAAGTGTTGTGATTGGTTGATTTTTTTCGTATATCACTAACACAATCTCAGTTTTTTTGTAAGCAAACCGCTTGGTGACCCAAGTGGCATCAGCCCATCAGCTAATATGTACTGTCAAATTCGTTCAGAGCCGAAAAACGGTCGGCTACGTAGCACACTAAAAATATTTTCACCATGAAGAAATTCGTTTGTTTTGTTACGCAATCTGTTATCGCCGTAATGTTATGCGTATTGAGACAGCTGTCGTATGCGATCGGTTATGTAAACTCGTATGTATGTGGATTTTGTGGACTTCAAAACAAACAACTAATTAAATATTGACTTGAATTCTGTTAATAGTATTTAATTAAAGTTAAATGCTTTTAATTAACTAAATTATCAATCTTATCAATTAGTAATAATTGATAAAATTGAGAGAGCAAACCGAAGCTCTATTCTGGGGGACGGTAAATTCTACTCGTTACTTTTACTAGTAATCATTTTTAACCCTTTACTGCATAAATTAATAAAAACGTTTTACGGTGGAAACAGCTTTATTTAATTATCAACAAGACGTATTAGAAGAAATAATGAAAAGGTTTCATATTTGTCATAAAAATTAGTTTTAAAGTATAGAAAACCGTTGATAAGCGGAAATATTATTAACCGTCGAGAGAGATGAGTATCAGGTCAGTCCATAAGTTCGTGTGTTTTTTAAAGGTGGTTTTAAAAAAGATGTTTAAAGAATTTATTAATCAATAATATATTCTCCTTTATTATTTACAATGTCTTCCCAACGTTTAGGCAAATTTGTAATTCCCTGCTCAAAAAATTGTTTGTCCTTGGAGCGAAAATACACTTCGATATCCCTTGTATAGCTTCTTTTGAGGAGTGGGTATTGTTACTCATATGGGATTGAAGTCCATGGAAAAGGTGATAATCACAAGGTGCAATATCCGGAGAGTATGGTGGATGCGAGACTAGCTCCCATCCGAGCTCGTTCAGCTTGCCTAATGTTTGCCTTGCGGTATGAGGTCTTGCGTTGTCGTGGTGAAACAAAACTTTGCGTCTATTCACTAAAGACGGTCGAGTTTTTTTCAAGTGCCTCATTCAGGTTTGATAGCTGATGGGAATAATTATCAGCAGTTATCGTCTGGTTTTGTTTTCAGAAGTTCATAATAAACAATACCGGCCATTACCCACCAAATAGGCAGGAGAATCTTCTTGGGGTGAAGGCCATCTCTAGGGGTCGGTTCTGGTGTTTCATTTTTATCTCACCATTGACGTTTGCGAACAGAATTATTGTAAAGGACCCATTTTTCATCGCCAGTAACGATGCGGTTCAAAAAACTTTCATTTTCATTTCCAAGCCGTTGCAGCAGCTAAGAGCACAGATTCACTCTCTGCTGAAGGTTGGCGATGGGAAGTCTATGCGGAACCCATTTTCGCAGCTTTGAAACCTTTCCCAACTGAACCAGGTGCCTGTGAACTGTTCCAGGCGATGAATTTAACCTCAGAGCTATCATATCGACTGTCAAATTTGGCTCAGCTTTCACGAGTTCGAGCAAGGCGTCGGAGTTAAAGACTTCAGGACGACCAGCGCGCGGGGCATCCTCCACGTCGCAGTTACCACTTCGGAATGTTGAAAACCACTCTTGTGCAGTCCTTACACTCACGGTATCCTCTCCGTGAACAGTGTTTATTTCTGCAGCAGCAGTTGTTGCATTTTTGCCACTTTTATAAAACAAATACAAAATATGCCTCTTATACGCGTTCGAAGATTCCAATTTATTTTTTAACAACACGTGCTTCTTTCCGCGATTAAAATCACTTGTTGAATGCGCAATATATCAAAGAAAATATAAATAGTTCCGTTATATTCCGCGAATAATTTTTTGTATGCAAAAATCGTACAAAAGTGTAATTATGGGTAAAATACGCATGAACTTATGGAGTGACCTGATATATCGACTCCATGGAAATACTTTTGTTTCTCAAAAATTACTTACGTTTTACTCTGTTATCGTTTTTTGAAAATGAATTACTCGCACTTCAATTCTGCTTTTTCACCCACTTGCACAAAAGTGAGGTTATTTCGAAAAGTCACAAAATCATAGATAATTTTTTTGGGTTTTATTATGCCTGAATATATATGAGATGCATTAAAATAGAACAATTTTATAATGCATAATTTGGAAATAAAATTGAATCAAAATTGCAATACCATATATGGGCCCATATGCGCTAAAGGGTTAAGCCGGAGAAACCATATGATTATAACACATGATTTAAATATTTGAAAGTAAACAACTATAGTTTTTTCTTATTTATTTATTCTTCTTTCCTTCTTGTCTTCTTTTTGCGGCTTTGTTGATCGATTTTAGCGAAGTTTGTTTTCACTTGCATTTAACACAAAATCGATCAACCTAAAAATAAATATATGTAAGCGCAAATTAAAATAATCTTTTTTAAGGTAAGCTAAGATTTTCGTGCAAAAATTATTAATCAAATATTTTATACAATATAAAAAATTAAAATAAAATTGACAAAACAAAATAACGATTTTACGATATGAAGTGTGTTTATGTACCAAGCAATTTGTAATAATCGTTACAAACCTTATGTGTGGCACTCTTGTTCCTAAGAAGAAAGAAGGAAAATGAAGCAGAAATTAAGAGTGCTTAAATAAAAGTAAGTACGTTTGGCGCTGCAGCGCGTGATAAGACTTGGACTGCAAGACGATTTATCTCCATGCTTTTCTGTCACTTGCTCTATTCTCTCAATTTCTGATCTCCTCAGTCTCGAGTCATGCTTGACCTCGCTTACCAAATTAGCTTTGTCTCACGCAATATTTTCACAATGTACAGTATGCGATGGAAGATTCAGTGGCTTCGTTGGCTGGGTCATGTCATCCGAATGAAAGCAAAACGCACCGGCTCTGAAAGTAACCGATGCATTACCACCCTCACAAGTCATTGGAAGGTAGGGGATCATGCAGCCAGACGCAACCTCCCCTTCAATCCCATCTGCAGTAGCTGTCAAGCGGGGTGAAGGAAAGCGTCTTCCACTACTTATGTGAATGTCCAGCGCTAGCTAGGACACGACTTCGCTCTTTCGATAAGCCTTTCTTAAAATAAAATATATGAGATCTCAAACATCGAGATAAAGAGTTAGCGGTTATACTTGGTCACAAAATGGATCTGACTTAGAAGCAAAAACAAAAAAAAAACAACAAGACATCATCATGCGAGGACAGTGGTAGTAAAACGGTGCTAGTCGCTAATAATGGTTAATTCAGCAGAAACTCTCAACCACTTCAACAACAACAACAACCAGCTGGTGGTACAAGAAGAAGAAGACATCCTCTGCATTGGAAATATCAGGTGGACAAGGACTTGTCTTTACTTGATGTGCCCAACTGGCGCCGGTTAGCATAAGAAAGAAACGACTTGCGCGCTTTGTTAAACTCGGCAAAAATCGCGAATTTGAAGGTATCAGCTAATTGGCTGACGTAACCGGGGTCATAACAGCGGTTTGTTTACGAAAAAACTGAGATTGTGTTAGTGATATACGGAAAACAAATTAACACAATTCCGCTTATGTTGCTTCACAGCCATCTGAACTACGACAGATTGGACGAGTGTAGGAATACGTGCGAAATGAGCGTGCTCCCGAGTACCCGGTGACGTGGCAGCCAAAGCTACTCGCTCAATTTCGTTTTTCACCATAGCTCAAGGCCAAACCTGATCATCTATCATCCTTGCATGGAGTGTAGTTTTTGTATTTCAAAAAGAGGTTATTCATAATCAATCTGAAGTTTCTTCAACCCTTTGATTTTTGATATGTTTATGATTGCAACCCAACTACTACGAGTTTTCATAAGATAACATTTATATGCCGTGCCGTTTGCTCCAAGACCTACGCTCATCTCCAGCAGCACCTCCTGATGAACATGCTTTGCAGACCCTTGTGAACCGACTACTCATTCCAAGTAGTGGGCTCACCATAGCCTCGCCGAAATTGATGGTTGATTAAAAAATAAAAAATTGGCGCGTACACTTCTGTTCTGTTGGTTGCTAATATGAAAATATTTGGCTGAGGTGGAAGTTTATTAGTTCCATATTTCCCAGGCGTATGGCAATAAAAAACAATCCGGATTATTTTAATGCAATACAGATAATATTTATTCTAAAACAATTTTTAAATTCGTTTGTCTATTCGACAATGATTGTCCAATAATCACTTCTTAACGGAAGTTCCCAAACATACCTTCTGCTCAAATATGAACGAGACGTTATCAATAAAACGGTCCGCGGATGACATATGGCAAAAATAAATTTTTTGTTTTTTGGTAGGACTGTTATAAGCTTACATGGCAAATTTCAGCGTGATATGTCACATAGTTTGTTTTCTGTGCTACTGTAAACAAGTCAAGCTCGAGTTTGTTCTTCGAATTCTCTTTTATGACTTCAATTGACTCAAAATGTTTTCCACGGAGCGGCAACTTGAGCTTGGGAAACAGGAAAAAGTCACATGGAGCCATATCAGGCGAATACGGTTCTTGCGGAACGATATTAACATTATTTTTGTTCAAATAATCGCGAACAAGACGTGATGTGTGTGCTGGTGCATTATCGTGATGCAAGAACCATGACTTGTTGTCCCACAATTCCTTCCTTTTAAGACGAATGTTCTCGCGCAAACGCTTTAAAACGTCTAAAGAATATTCAGCGTTAACCGATTTTACGATTTGTGCGATTTTCAAGCACAGTTTCCTTTACTTTTCCGATGTTTTCGTCGTTTACTGATGTTGCTGGACGACGTTCATGAGGCAAATTTTCAACCGATGTACGGCCCTCTTTGAACGATTTGTACCACTGGAAAACACGTGCACGCGATAGAGTAGAGTCCCCATAGGTTGTCTGCAACATTTTTAAGGCGTCTGAAGCCGAAATTTTGTTGGAATAACAAAATTTCAAACAAATTCTTTGTTCAACTTGAATTTCCATCGTTAAATTCGAAGAACACACTCGAGCTTGACTTGTTTACAGTAGCACAGAAAACAAACTATGTGACATATCACGCTGAAATTTGCCATGTAAGCTTATAACAGTCCTACCAAAAAACAAAAAATTTATTTTTGCCATATGTCATCCGCGGACCGTTTTATTGATAACGTCTCGTTCATATTTGAGCAGAAGGTATAACGATAATTGAAAAATGCAAAATCCAATGACTATCAAAGAAAAATTTCTTAAACTCTGTATAAAAAATTCTATACATTTTTTTTTTAATATATGCATCTATCTTCAAACCCGTAAAGGTAAGGTACAACAACCATTTTGAGTATTAAAATTTACAAAAATTATTATTAATAAGTACTTGCTAAATAAATATTATGCTGGTTACAATCCTAGTCTGCTCGATAGTAGACCTTCTCAATTATTATATAAATATAAAATGTGATCATCTTCATTTTTCGGACCGATCCAATGCTAAATAAATACCCCACACCTGCATAACTTATAAATACATCAAATCTATTTAATTCGATAGTCTCACTGCGTCGATCATGTGCAGTTTGAGGTTAACAGCTTTACGTGCCATTGCTGTGGACGTTGTTGTTGTGGGGGCTTTGTTGTTGCGGTTTATTTGTTTGCCTGTCTACTTGTTTGTCGATTTTTAACATAAACATTAGTCGCGCCACTAAATATTTATGTGATTACATCCCTGTTGGAACATCTTGCGCCTATTTTCGTGTTGCCTGTTGAATGAAAGTCGATGCAGTACGCGATTTTGGGTAGAGCTGCTACGTTAGAAGAAACTACAACTGCTCGATACTTCTTCCACATGCTTTATATTCGATATTTTTATGGAATTACTTAAGTGTGAATGGAGGGCATAGGCGAGGTATTCACAAATTAATGTTTTATTGCAGTTGGCACCTAATAAAAATGCGCTCCTGTTTTGGGGCCTTCTGTATTTTGCTGGTATTATACGTTTTAATAATTTTACACAAAACTTTTAATTGATCCGACACTTTTCTGATACGATACACAACAATAATTTTCACCAATGCTTTTAATAAATACTGTCATCGCGTCTTCATTGCTATGTACGCACTCCCATTCGTAAGTCGCTCTCTCATTCGCAAGCCGGTCTCTCATTTGTAAGTCACTCTCTCATTCGTAATTCACTTCTTAATTATCCTTCGATAATTGTAATTCACCATACATGATTTAATTTGTAAGTAATCCAGTCTCAATCACGTTGCGAACTACGATTGCAAATTACGAACAAATCGTTGTCTTCCATAATTTTGTTATTGGAAGTGACGCTTAAGCGACTTTGGGCTAGTTTAACAAAGCTCACCAGTTTCGGGCTTTCTTTCTCGTGCACACCGGCACCTGTTGGACACACCAAGTAAAGCAAAGTCCTTCTCCTTATCTTTCCAACGCAAAGGAGGCTTTCCTCTTCCTCTGCAACCACCACCTAGTATCGCATCGAATACATTCGGACCACATGACCCAACCAACGTAGCCGCCGGATCTTTCTTCGCTGCTATTGTTTGCCTACGATACTCGCCATCACCATGTTGGTCCAAAAATCCAAAAATCTTCCGCAATATCTTTCACTCAAACACTCCAAGTGACGCCTCATTATTGTCGAAGCCTCTGCACCATACGTTAAGATGGAGATGATGAGAGCCTTATACAATGTTAGTTTTGTTCTCAATTGCCTACTTTGTCCAAATTAGCACTTGTTGGCAAGAGGTATTCTCCGGTAGCTTCCGAACATCCGCTCAAGAGCGAACTAATGTAAGAAGGCGAACAATCCCGGATATCTGGTTGCGCTAGCTAGACACCAATCAAAAACGAATAGAAGTTTACGCAGATTTAAGTAAAAGAGAATAAACTCTCCCGTGAGGTGATTGTTGCTAAGTTGTGGGAGAGAACTAAGAATAGGGTGTCAAAAGAGTATGCTTTTGTGAATAAAAATGAAAAATTCGGTTAATAAATTGTTTTCTAATAAGAGGTGTTATTCCCGTAAAAGATCAATGGTTTTGTTGCTTGTGTGGCACATAGCGCTGTCTTGTTGAAAATAAACGTTATCCAGATCAATACCATCCCATTGCGGCCATAAAAAATCGTTAATCACATCTCGATAGTGGAATCCATTCACCGTAATTGTTCGAAATTGAGGTCCAATGACTCTGCCAGTCCATAAACCGCACCAAACAGTCGCACAGGCTTTTCAACAATAACTCTTGGATTTTCTGAGCCCCAGATATGACAATTTTGCTTGTTGTCGAAGCCACCGAGGTGGAAATGGGCCTCATCACTCAAGATGATTTTTCGATGGAATTCCGGATCATTTCCATGCATTCAACGTCCCAATCAGGAAAGACACGACGTTTTTGATGATCGGCCGGCTCGAGCTCGGGAGTATTCTTCTTCAATTAAGGAATCAGTGGATTGGCTGCTCACTTCGGTAATTACCGTTAAGGAAGTAAAGATTTACTACGGCAGCCAAGCGGCAATTATTGCCTTGAGCTCGTTGCATTGCATCCGAATACTTCGATATCAGGCTCATTTCGGTTCCCGGTCACAGCGGTATAGAGGGAAACTGCTGGGCTGATGAGCTGGCTAGACTGGAAACTTTGGAGACGGTTTCGTCGCGTTTCCACGACAGTCGGTTCTACGTTACCGAAACAACCCGGATTTATATCCGGCAAGGACTGCCACTCCAGCATACATCTTCGGGAATGTTATGCTGCTACACCAACAAAAACAACAACGGTTTCGTTGCAAAATGAGAGGATTGAGGTTCCCTTAAAAACCTGTGGTTTGCTCCTGGAAAGATGGACCTCGAGTCAACTCAGCGAGCGCTGAGCTAGACATGTAAGATCGCGAGATCCTTCTGGCCACGGGTAGATCGGTAAATCGGTAAATCGCTACACCTGCGGATATAGCGGGTTTAAATATCATACATCTGATGAAATTCCTCAGTAGTTTGATGCCATTAATTACGAACGCAAATCAGTGCATAAGTGCATGGGCATCATCTCCTAATCCCAAGGCTCCTTCTTCCTTCCCTTCTCCTTTCTCCTTTCCCCTGTATGGTATCACAACGGACGAACTTTGAATATTTGCCCAAGTGGATCCCAAGCAAGGGCAGCCATTTAACTTAACCTAAGTGCTTACCGAACGCCAATTTGGGTGGGAGAATGACACCACGATATTAGGTCTGTTCATGTAAAAACTATCCAGTAACTTGCCAGTAAGTTAATTTCCAAAAATTCACTCTCACAGAGAAAAATATCAAAGAAAGTACATGAACGCAAAACCAATAACAATTTGCCTGTATTACGAACAGCTGATTCAATATTTGGCAGAAAAAATCTCAAAAATTAAAAATTTTTCAGTTGGGCTACCTCGAATTAAATTTAAAAAAAATAAAGCAAATGCAAAATAACGAGCTTCGGAATCACATGATTTCATTTTGTCCACAATAATTTCTTCCATTTCATCATCTGCGTCAGATGAAGAACATTCCAGAAAAGAGTAATGGCGACGGCAGTCATCTTTGTTTTACACCAATGCAGATTTCAAAGCAGTCGGATACTTTCTCGTAAATTATACAATAAATTTGTATAGTTTGTCAAACATAGCACAGAGAGGATACGCGATCTAATATCATGCATAGGTACTTAGACAGAAATTTCCGGAATGAGCGAATTACCATTCTGAGTAACAATTAGGCGGCACTCATGGCAGTATCGTCCTATGAGATCAAATCGTCACTGGTCCTTGAATGTATCGAGAAACTTAATCTACTAGGAACGCACAACTGCATCCGGCTTATTTGGGTCCCAGGACATACGGGTATAAGTGGGAACGGAGTAGTGGACGCATTGGCGAGAGAGGCTGCGGCCTCGTCAATAACAGGACCCGAACCCTTCCATGCCATGGAACAACAAGAGAAGCTTAGGAGTGAAGAGCTAAGGCTAAGCGAAGTTTGCTCGCTCTAAACTATGGCACTACGCCAGGCGACATCCCAGGAGGATTTACTTTCCAGGGAGAGTGCAACCAAAAGAAGATTAAAAACTCAGAACCCTCCCCAACGATAAACTGAGAATGCTCACGGGCATCCTCAAAGGTCACTGCAGACTGCGAAATCATCTGCACATTATCGGAATTTGGTCTACAGACTCATGTCGTTTTTGCGACCCATCTCAGGAGACTCCAATGCACCTTCTCCTGGAATGTAGCGCTATAGCACAGAGGAGGCTGAGACATCTCGGCCAACTGCAGCCAGAAGAAAGGCACATACGCTCTATCCAACCCAGCTTTATGCTAAGTTTAATGAGTGAACTGGGTCTGTATGAGGTACTGTGATGAGTAGAGGGCACAAAAGGCCATGAGATCGAAGTGCAAGCCTCATAAAGAATCTTATCTAATCTAACATCGTGAACCAGTTCGGTACGAACAGATTTCCCTGCAGGGCTACATATGTAGTGCTTATGAATGAGCATTCAAATACATGCTAATATAAGTATGTCTGTGTGTAGTTATGTACGTACGAGAACATTAAGCCTTACTTACATAGAGCATGCAAATCGATTTTGATTTAATAAGCGCTTACTCATTCTTACTGTGACAAAATATCGAATTTTTTAAGCTTAGCTGGCTAACTACTGACATTTCACAGAATAATTTGCGCACTTTTGCACTATCATAGCACCAACAATTTATAATGGATAAACACAAGTTGAAGGTTAGGCTTAACTGATGTTCCTATTTTTTTTTATTTACATATTTTTATTTATTATTTTGTTCCCAAGGCAATAATTCTGGTGTTGTCAGATAACAATTAGCTTTGGCAACTGTTGGACGTATGATTGATTTATGAATTTGTTTTTAGATAAATATTTAAATTATATCGAAAGAGTGACAAGGTGCCGAGTTTGAGTTCGGACCAAAACCAGCTGTTATACCCTATATATACTATAAAAATTTCCGAGGACTTCTACTGTGATTTGAAGGAGCAACAAACTCTGTCCAAATTTGTAAAGATTTTTCTGCATTTGGAGCTGTTCAAAAAACTCGTAGTAATTGGACAACCGATATGTTACCACTTATCATCATCCTCGGACGGCTTTACAACTCAGGGTGAGCTTTAGCTTCGTTATAAATCTAACAACAGTCAGCTGCCTACAGTCCCTTCAACTTAATGACGGGGGAGCAGGATCTACGACAGTCGCGCGGACATGGCAGGTAACATCAGGTTTGCTCATCTGCAACCTCTCTCAGCCTGTCATTTGTGGGTTGAAGTAACCCGTTTGCTAACCGTGGTTGTGATGGCTGCAGAAGGGCCACAACACGACTCCTGATGGGACATGGAGAGACGCGTTGGATCGAAGTTCGTGCTTTCTCTGTTGTCCAATGCCGGACAGGGGCCGTACTAATTCCCATTGTGTTTCAGCCTGCAGATGGCCTTTAAGGCCTCTACTTATTGGATCCCCAGCCACTCTGGGGGAAGGGAAAGGAAATAGCGGCCGAATGTGTAAGGAAAGGCTCTGAACTGAACCTTCAACGATACTGCGATTGACTTGAACGTAATCGCTCAAACCAACAGAACGTGGTCTCTGACTGCTAACTTCAAGACGCTCTGACCAAAACTGAATCAAATGCAGGTATCACAATGGGTCTTAGGGCCACCGAGTGTCTTGTCTTAGACAAACAACCTGGCTAGCATAACCTAACCTGAGCTCTTCTTCGTCTAGGACTTTAAGTTTTTGGATTGTGATACTATCCTCACCGGGGGTCATTTGGGCTTACGAAAGGTCTGTGCACGTTTCATTTCGTACAAGTTAACTGAGGACCAAAAATCGCTCAGAATTCAACATTCGAAAGACCTCATTAAAGAAGCGAGAAAAGACGAGAACTTCCTTTACAACATTGTAACCGGCGATGAAACGTGGTGTTTCCTACATGAACCTGAACCTAAGCGTCATAGGGCCGAATGGAAGGCCCCAGACGAGCCACCACTCAAAAATCGCGTTTGAAGAAGTCAAAAATCAAGTCGATGCTCATTTGTTTTTACGATTACAAGGGAATTGTCCACACGTAGCTCATGCCAATGGTCCAAACCGTCAATGCAATTTTCCATTTTCTTGCATCGCATTCACCAAATTCGCCTTGAATACCGAATGATAATGCACCATCTTATCGATCCACTCTTGTGACTGAATTTTTGACTAGAAATCGCATTTAACCATCACCACATTCGCCTGAAATGGCTCCCTGTGACTTCTACATATTCGGAAAATTGCATTTGGAAAATCGCATTTGCATCAAACACTCTTTCGCAAGATTTTAGATCGCGCAAAACAGTATATCGAGGTCAGAGGGGACTATTTTGAATAAATAAACTCGAAGTTATCAGAACAAAGATTTTTCCCTTTCGATTTTAGCTCAGTCTTGTTTATTTTGGACTTCACCTTGTACTATAGCAAATGTAGCTACACTTTTGTTACAAGTTGTAGTTGAGACCAAGCTCATTCCGTTCCCACGACAGTCTATATTACGTAACCGGAACGACCCGATTTATATCCGACCAAGGACTGTCACTTCAGCAGCGTTCCCCGTATATGTATGGGGAATGTTTATGCTGCGACAACAATAACAACAACCAGCTTCATTTAGCTAGAGTTCTTGCAGCTAGGCAACAGGCCGTAATTTACATAAAACAAATGAAAAAAGCTTATCAGTGTGTCAACTTCTAATTAGACTATGAATGGCAATCATATTTATACATATCTTATAATTCTATAGCCTAATAAACTTTTATCGCATAAATGGCAATATTTTTCCATAGATGTTAAAAGTATGTGACAATTATTGTCAATTAGCGCGATTAGTCTGACTTCCACCAGAAGTGCATCCAACTGGCGTTTTTGTTAGAACTCGTTTTTTTTTTGTTTTTGTTTTGTTTTTTTCTTTGTTTTTTGTATTTGCTAAAACACATGTTAAGAGCTAATGTTTCAAATATTTGTCAGCTAATATTTGTGTCGCCCAACAATAAATTGGCTTTTTATATTTAGTTAGTCGCCTTTTTATTTTCTTATTTCAATCGTAGAGAGAAGCTACAAATTGTGTTGCACTTTTTAGAAAATTCCAATAGGTCTTACTGTCACTTCGAATATTTTTGCGAACGCTTGAATGAATCAAACTGAGGTTTGCACTTCCACATCGCCCTCTACCCATCACCCTCTATTCCAAACCCTGCTTCCTTCATAAACCTAAGTTAGAGGTGGGTTGGATTGAGCGTATGTGCCTTTCTTCCGGTCCCATTCAGCCGATATGTCTCAAACTTCTTCGTGCTATAGCGTCACATTCAAGAAGAAGGTGTGCTGGAGTCTTCGGGTTTTGGTCGCAGAAACGACAGGAGTCAGCGGGACTAATCCAAATGCGGCGCAGGTGACTACACAAACTACAGTGACCTGAAGGAGTGCCCTTAAGCATTCTCAGTTTACCTTAGGGAGGGTTATCAGTTTCCTGAGCCTGCTTTGATTACACTGATATATAAGAACTAATCTCAGCTGTCAAACCATATTTACCGATATCGATAGTTCTCATGCAGCTAAAAAAACACCCTATACATACAACAGGATTGTACCCAAATGGGCTCACACCGTTAAAAACTCACGTGCCGAACGGTTGTCACAAATCTTAATATAAAATTTTGCAGTGATTTTTCCTATGTATGTATGTATGTATGTATGGGCATGTACATATGGACGTGTAATACCTACTAAGTGCATATGTATATGTACTTTGATCATTATGTAATGTACCATATTTAAGCCAAATTATTTATACATGGATGTATTATATTTATGGATGGTCTCATATTGAGTAAGTATGTATGTGTGTGTACATACTTATAAATCTATGCACAACCGAATTATTTGTGGTTTCGTGAATCGGCCAAGAAAATTTAGTAATTAAAACGAATAATAAACGGATAAAAGTGATGTCAACCAAAATATTTAACATTCGCAAAGTGTAGTATTTTGCCGATATTCTTGATAGACTTTGCTTCTTTGTTTACCAGCCGTGTTTTTATACATGAATGCGCATATTATATGTAGGCATGTATGTATGCAAATATAATATATGTATGCGATATTTTCTACTGTTTACTGCGTGATAAATGTTGCCTTTGCAGAGGTGAGGTCAATATGTTAAGTCATGTGAACCATAGCGACGCCTTATTTTTAAATGCATTTTTGAGGCATCTTTTGGTTATATGCAAAAAAAAACAAAAAATAATAATTTGCGTTTAAAAAGTGGAATATGAGCACTTGACCTTTTTCTGTTACATGAGTCGGTTCAGTTTACACCCTTATCAAGAGTTCTCCAAAAAGCGTCAAATGTATTTCAGAAACTGTACAATGTACTTCAGAATAGTCAAGAATACTTCAGAAACCCTAAAATGTACTTCATTGTAATTATTCAGGTACTCTACATAACAGTGACTTCAAATATATAAATTTACTTTTTTTTAATTTTTATTTCCAAATTCCGAAAACTAGAAGTAGTTTGTTCAATAACACAAAAATTTGTATTAGCTATTCTTAATTTTTCCTAGTAGGCGTTCTTTAACACCAAAAAATTTTCCACCACTTAAAAATTGAAGAACCGCAGGGTGGTGTTCTTTCGCCCCTACTTTGGCTAGTTGCTATTGACGAAGTTCTGTGAATGCTAAATAAGGGTGGGGTTAAGGTAGTAGCATACGCCTGTGACTTGGTCCTGATGGTATCGGGACCGTTTCTCTCAGACATGGCTGAGATTTTGGAAAGGTCACTGGCTATACCCAGTCGCTGGACTGCCACTTGCGGCCTCCGAGTCAACTCTGGCAAAACGGAACTGGTGCTATTTACCAGAAAATATAAACCTCCATCCATTCGACTTTCCAAATTAAACAACCATTTTCACCCGTTTAGGTATCTTGGAGTGATACTTGAGTCCAAACTCCATTGGAAGCCGCACTTTGAAAATCGGGTAAAGAAGGCCAGTATAGCCTTCTGCACCTGCAAATCCATGTTCTGTAAAAAATGGGCCACAAGTCGTGCTTGCCAGTTTTAACATATGGATGCCTAGTTTGGTAGGAAGCTCTTCGGAAGGGCTATAATATCAGTAAACTGGGGAGGGTGCAAAGGACTGCATGCATTGTCATCACCGGAGCATGTATAACTTGCCCCAGCGCTGCCCTTTTGCACTTACTTGCCACCGACTCCATCGCAGCTCACAGTGCAATTAGGTTAAAGGAGATTGGCCTTAGGAGGCAATCTCTCAAGGGAAATGGTAGCATTTTCGGGCAGTTAACACCGTATTTCTCCGAGCAGATCTCTCTATCCGCAAACTAGAGTTTGAGGGTCGAGGTCGAGGGGAAAATATGCACCTCTGCCTCCAAGATGGAATCGTGAGTCGGAGCAGGGGTTTTCTCTAAATCAACCAATTTATCTATCTCGTTTAAGCTGCCGAATACTGCTAGTGTTTCTCAAGTAGAAGTCTTTGCGATCCTGAAGGCATGCAAAATGCTTAGGTAACGCGGGAGCGAGCGAGATATTAACATTTCCTCCAATAGTCAAGCCGCGATCAAGGCTCTGACGACGCCATGATGCAGAACGAAATTAGTAAACGCCTGTAAAGAAGAGATCAAATCTCTTGGGTGTGCAGGTAACATTTCTCTGATCTGGGTTCTAGGGCATAAGAAGTGGACAGTTGTTAAAGGGGAGCTGCACAAATTATTTCTTAGGAAAGCACAGAAAAGATGGAGCTCCATTTCTTCATGAAGAAATTACATATTTGTGAAAATTCAGTGAATGGCTTAGTAATATTGTGATTTGTGAGAGAGATTTAAACTAATGAAAAGGAAGTGCCGTGTCTTAAATTGTGAAAGCATAAATTAATAAACTCAAACTACATGAAATTAGCTGTGAGCCACTGTAAATTCTCAAAATGCAGTTACTTTGCATTTTTATGCGGAGGACGCCATGGCTAGAAAGTATGCATGTGGTCGTATAATTTCTTGTGTTTGGTTGTTTCCATTGCTTTGGCCTACTCTTCTTCTTTACAAACAAGTAACTCCCTTTCCTTTTCTTTGTTTATTGATGGACTCTTACGACACGACGAATTCGGAAGGCGCCATTTGTTTCTCTATCATTCTTTGATTTATTGGTTCACTTGAAGAGAGGCACTCAGTTTGCCTACATTATTTGAGTATTAAAACTGTGTCCTGAGAGGGACTTTCAAGATGATTGAAGACCAAATGTTGTGGATCTTTAGGTGAAACAAGGTGCCTCCCATGGTAAGAACTACAAAGGCAATGCGATGGCTTTAGCACTGAAGGAAACCCAAAAAATCCTTAGTATTGCATCAAATTCTGCCCTTTCAACAGCAAAAATTAATGAAATGGCAAATGTTGCAGCCAACAAATTCATTGTTCGAAGAGCTATCCTGCAAGCGCCACATCTGAAGCATAAACAATTCCAAAACAACACCTTTAAATAAACTTCGCAAAGAAAGTCGGTTCGATTTTGCCACATAGTACCACATGGCTTTGAGTTCTGTTACAAATAACGATCCCGGTGAATGGAAAACAGTAATGTTTTGGGACGAAAAGAAGTTCAATATGTATGGAATTACGATTAGCTTGACTTAAGAAAGAAGGAAAGCTACTTTAGTTGACATCACAGCCGGTAAAGTGGTGTTATGGGCCGGGGAGCAATATCGTACTATAGCGCATAAAGCTATGTTTCTCGTGAAACATTTTGACCTATAAATTGGATGTTTCAAGACGTGATAGTCTTGAGAAATATGTGTGTCCAGCTTTATTGATATGTATATGGTACATTAATTTTTGCCTGCATTATCGGGCCGATGCACCAATTTCCTTACATTTCGGGAAATATCATGACGCTGAATAGGCCACACTCTACGCAAAGGAGCCCGAAGTCAGCAGAGCTGCTTTAAACTGAAATAAACAGTCAACATGAGACACAGGACGTCCCATAGAAAACCTTGTTCATATAGGCGAAAATCGACATGGGCACAGGCTAAGGCATAAGCTGAAAACCGAAAGCAATGGATATATTTTGTTTTGGCAGTATGCACCCAATGATCGGCACGATAGCAACGAATCATCATCATCGTCATTAAGATATCTTAATTTTTACTCGAACTATTCATCTGACAGGCAAAATAAAAAGTCAAAAAAAATTAAAATAATAATTTTCAAGTTCATACTTAATGAGGTCGAAAACAATGTGTACACCAAGTTTTATAAATTTGTATAAATAAGTCTCGTAGATATACAAATTTACATTTACACATAAATTTTTCTTCCAAGTGCATTTTGGAAATTTCGGCTGCCTAAGCCTGTGCTGCCTTTTTATGGTCATTACGATCTAAATACAGGGATTTTTAATAGGCGCATAATATACTTTTTGAGGAGCCTGCTCGGAAAAATTATGGCGTAAAACGAGAGGTGGAGACCAAGTGCTTTATGCAAAATTCGCTACTTCGAGTCATGCGATATGTCACTGGTGCAGTACATTTATGAATGATGCCCAATAACTGTATATTCATTTTATTTAATTATGCGATAATTCAGTAACTTAGATACCGAATGTATGAAAGTTAAAACCAGCAACAGCAATAACAAATTTAATCATCGAAATGTTGTGTGGGGGTAGTTGCTTGTATGTATACTTCGTTGTTATTATTGTATTATTTTTTATTTTCTTTGTTTTGTACGAATTAGAGGTTGCTGCCGGTTAAGCTAGCCAAATTCTTGTTCCAAGTGTCAACGTCTTAGTCGTAGGTCAATGTGAGAATGATGTGTTTCAGTGTGACCGCATATAAGTCACCATTCGCCTCATTAAGCATTCAAAGCAGACATACTTACATATGTATGTATGTATGTACATATGTTTTCGCAGTTCAGCTGTGTTTGTCACATTTGCTTGGTTAAGTTATTGTTGTGAGCATGACTTGATTTGTTTCTTCTTTATTTTATGACATTTAGTCTGTTCGAATAAATCTCCCGTGAAAATTGTGCAATAACAACTGGCATAAAAGTAACGCACAATTCTCTCTCAAATAGAAAAATATCAAAAAAAAAAAGTATGCGAACGAAAAATTTGCAAAAGCAGACTGAGACTTACACAGTAGCAGCTGATTGACGTCTTGTTTAAATTAATCGCGTGCAGACGGCATTTCCCAAGGGCAAGATTTTTTGCAGGCAACTAGTTTGAATGGTTAAATTTTACTAAATAAACTTTAATATTTCTTTATTACTAACGTATTGAACCTACTCTCTATTGAATTTTTTGGTTTTAACTCTTTATGGTTTTGATTATTCTCTCCATCGTGGTTTTGACTATGCATTCCAAAATCAGTTTGTCGCTTTGTTTGTTGTTGCATTGTTTTTAATCAGCTTTTTTCTTGCTTGCAAATTCTCAGAGTAAAAATTTGTCCAGCAGGAACTAGCAACTTCCGCGTAAACTCAACTATCACTCTCAATTTCCCCTCTTTACAAGTTTTTTGCGTAAGCCAAGGCAAACAAACACCTGATAATTTGCGATAATTCTCAATGAATATCAGGTTGTCGAACAGACTAATTTTGATACATGAATGAGAAAAGGCAGGAAATCGCGCGGTCCAGAATGGCACACCCATTTTAAAAGGATGAGAGCTGACGAACTGGCCAAATCTGCAACGGATCTAAGAGTGCAAGCAAATAGACCACCCGGACGTCCTTCTAAACGACGTCACAGTTGCACTAATTCGAACGTAGTTTGCTTAATGTTGCGTATATGATTCTTTTATACAATATTTTCATTATAAAGGGTGGTTAAGTTTCAAGGGCCGGTGTTGATTTTAAATAAAGTACAATTTTTTTAGGGAATTATTATCATCTCTCTCTCTTTATTATAATAATAATGGTATGGCTCAATTACGTATGGAACAATATATTGGCCAAATGGCCGCCGCGGTCTCGACGGCACACCTCCATCCGATGGTCCAAATTTTCGATGACACTGAGGCATAATTGAGGTTCTATGCCGTTAATGTCCCGAATTATCTTATCCTTTAGCTCTTGAACTGTTGCTAACTTATCAACGCACACCTTTTCTTTCAAATAACCCCACAGAAAGAAATCCAACGGTGTTAAATCACATTATCTTGGCGGCCAATTGACATCGCCGCGACGTGAGATTATTCGGCCATCAAATTTTTCACGCAAAAGAGCCATTGTTTCGTTAGCTGTGTGACAAGTGGCACCGTCATGTTGAAACCACATATCGTCCACATCCATATCTTCCAATTCGGGTCATAAAAAGTTTGTTATCATCTCACGATAGTGAACACTATTCACAGTAACTGCCTAACCGGCCTTATAACTTTAACGCGTTGCTCGATTGTGTATCTTTCCACGGTTCAAATTGAGATAGTCTGAAATTGAAAAATGTCAAATGAAATGCAGAAAGAAAATTGACGTTTAGGTGTGTTCACATTCCCTTTATAATCACTTCATAATCTTTTTTATTTCATTAAATAATTTCAATCTTTTGTACAATAAAACGTTCTATGACCTGCTGCGTATTTCTTTAAAAATTAATCATAAAACCCTCGCTATTCCTTAAGTTAAGGTTAAACATGTTCCACATACTTTACCTAACTGCCTTGTCAAATATTTTGGTAAAAAAAAAATTCTTAAAACTTGTACAAGTTTTCTTATTTTAGTTTACCTAATTTTATTTTATTTAATATAATTTTATAATAATTTTATTTATATTATTATTTATTTTCATCATTATTTAATTTAAGATGTATTCAGCACTCAATAGAGCTATCGCTCAATGCAGCAGTGCAAGTAACAAATGTTTTTGCAATTTCTTTGCTGTATGCCCTTATAATTAACATGCGAAAATTTGCACACGAACGAGGTGTATAAGTCATAGAAATGTGTTTCCAAATCAGTGGTTAGCAAAGTGATCAAACCATCGAATGTAGCCAAGGTGATTGAGACTTTATGATTTGCGCCTTAATATCAATCGCTTAAGTGCTACTCGTAAATGCTTCCAACAGGGTGACGCAGCATGTCAAAAAGGGCAAGAAGGTATGAACTTTCGAGAGAGAAATAGGCCCATCTAGGTTGTTGTTGTTGTTAATGTAGCAGCACAAACTTTCCCCATGAATATACGGGGAATGCAGCTTAAGTGACGGTCGCCACTCTAGATCGTGCCATTTACTTCCTTTGAACCACTTTCCGCTGTTGAGGCTCGTCAAGTTACATATTCATCAGCAGTGACACAAATTAATATTTTTGAAAATCACGTTTTGACATTTTTATTACTCATATTATGCATTAAGCAAAGAAATAAATCGATTTTTATAATAAATGTCTGCCAAAATATGATAGTTCCAATTTTTTTAATATACGCAAATTATTTAAACGAGTGGCTACTACAATGTCTTACTTAATTACTTACATACGTATAAAAAATAACAATTCATACCTTTCACTACATCGGTAAGTTTCATGCACATGAACATAATTCAAACCGAAGCAAAATAATTAATATCATTAAATAATTTTTTAATTATTTTTATCGAAATATTATTTAACCGATAGTTAATTAAATATCAACAACAGCTAACTTACTTTATTGTTCAGTCGCCATTCGCTGCCATCTTCGACGTCTACGCTGTTTGCATAGTGAGGGCAGTTGCACGCGCATTCTGTGTGTCATCAGCGGCCTGGCCGAGAAGCCCTACTTGTGCTGCATTTGTTACACGCGCGCAATCGTGCGGGGTATTATAATTTTATTGGCATAACGGCTGGTATGTAGAGCATCGAGGCATCGAGGAACCGGGTTAGATATACTTAGATATACTTAGTCTTGCCATAACTTCTATGACAAACTTTACAATACATACGGTGAAAACGAATTCGCCGAAAAAAGTTCCGTTATTTTTGCTTTTGTTCGTATGCGTTGTCTGCTCATAAATTATACTCAGTTTCGTGGCAAATTGCGCTTGTTAACAATGGAGTGGGGAGCTAAGGAAAACCGCCTTGCGGGGATTGCATTAGAAAAGTGTGGTAAAAGTGCAAGTGAGATTTACGAGTTGCTGAAAAAACTTAATATTTCGAGAATGTTTCTTTACCGCACGATCTAACGTCTGAAGTGGCAGACAGAAAAATAAGTGGTCGTCCTGGTGTGGCTCGAGCCGTTCGAAAAAGAAGTCACAGAAATCCCCTTAGAAAGGGGTCCATGTCAAGGTTAGAAACGATCTCCACATTAAAGACTTCCGTCACTCAACTAGTCATCTTTTAACAACGCACTTGAAGAAAATTAGTTTCTTCGGTGGCACGCGGTCAACTGCCATGAAAATATTCTTTTTATAGATGAGAAAATTTTCACTGTTTAAGAAGTTTTTAATAAGCAAAACCACAAAATCTATGCTCAAATTTGTAAAGACGCAAAAAATGTTATTTCAAGCTTTCAGCGTAGCCACCATCCAGCTTCCGTAATGGTTTGGTGAGGAGTGTCTTGTAAAAGCGTTACATCTCTTTATTTCTGCGAAAACTGGAGTAAGACTGGGGAAAAAGTGTACCAGGAGGATAATTTAGAAGACATGTTGAACAATACTCTCTTCAATGCAGAGCGTTGGATCTTCCAGCAAGATTCCGCTGCAGTCCATCAGGCAAAAATCATCCAGAAGTGGCTAAAAAATAATTTTCCTGGTTTCGTAACCGCAGAAGATTGGCCGGCTGGAAGTCCAGATCTAAATCCATTGGACTACAGTTTAAGGTCAGAATTAGAAAACATGGCCTGTCGAAAACCGCACAGCGATTTGGAGAGTCTCAAACAATCTATGGTTCAAGCAGCGACGTCAATATCCATAACATCGGTCGTGCTGCAATAGCTCAATGTCTTAATGGTTTGAAGGCTTGTATAAAAGCAAATGGTGACTATTTCGAATGAAAATTTCACCATTTTTCTTTCATTTACAATTTTTGCAAATAATGAACCAAAAAAATTAATACGTCGATCATTGCCATACCCACTTTTGGGTAAATGCGTGTGTCTCGATAACGATTTCATAAGCTCGCCCAAACCTGGTACACATATTGGTCCCCATCTCATTAAGATCCGATATAAATAGTACCTAAGCTTTTTAAATGCGTCATCAAAGATAAAATATATTTCTCAGTTAAGAGTTCAAGTCAGTTCAACTCAGCAGAGCTGCTTTTAAATACATTCTTTACCACAACTTTCCCAACGAGAGAAGCTTGGGGCAGTGCGGTAATTGACAAGAGAAGTGGATTCAGTATCTATACTGATAGTTCTAAGCTCAATGATCACGTAGGCCGAGGCATTTTCTCTGATGAAATGAGTGCCAGTATTTCTTCCCAGCTACCGGATCACTGTAGTGTATGTCAAGCCGAAGTTCTGGCTATCAGGAAAAGCTAATTGGTCTTAAAGAAAAGTGTTCTCACCACAAGAGAAAAAAATATATATTCAAATAGCCAATCAGCCCTGAAACCATTACAATCACCGAATATTAACTCGAAGACAGTAAAAGAATGTATCGACGTTTTGACAGAACTATCGCAGTACTTTAGAACAAATGTGCTCTAGGTACCGCGTCACAGAGCCATAGAAGGTAACTGCAAAGCATATGAACTAGCGAGATTGGGTACCACATTACCGATCCCTTTAACTCTAACAACTTGAAAGCCACTAATAAACAAAAACACCATCAAATCTGCCAACGAGCTATGGACTCAGTTCCTGACCTATGTATGCAGCAAGTAGGCTAACGTGGCCAGAATAGAACATGGGGCGCACAAGCTGACTGTTGAAATTCAACAAGAAGGATCTTTTTGGGCTTCTAGGTAGTGGCCTGTCTTTCTTATAGGCAGGCATGCCAGCGACTACTGCGGAAACTGTAACGGCATTGAAGGAGAAGAGACTATAGATCACGGGTGCATGGCTCTGGGTAAAAGAAATTTCAATATTCTAGGAAAAAGGTTTTTGAGTAACTTGGCAGAAGTAGCCAATTTAAAACTAGCAAAGATTGTTAGATGCATTAAAGCCACAGGTTGGTTGAATGAAGACAGAGTGTAGAGTGAGGAGAGGGGAGAGGGGACAGCCCTGGTGGTATCACAAAGGGAATACATTAATCCTAGGGGTATCAATTGGCAACCACTATACCTACCTACCGAAGAGTTCAATTTGCTTGAATCAACACTGATCTGTATGGGGTCGTTCTACACTTACAAATCTGGCTGTCTTTAGTGAGTGATGTAGCTCTGCATTATTTTTTGGGTGCCAAATTGATTACATTTACTCCGACTTTTCTGAAGCCTTCGTCAAAGTTTCACGCACGGTGTTGATCGACAAGCTCGTTTGTCTGGGTTTTCATTCCACTTTCCTGCTATGGCTTAAATCCTATTTGAATCTAAGGCGGTGCGTTGTCACACTCGTTGGTGCTCACTCTGAACAGTTTTTTGCCACCTCTGGTAACATTTCGGATCCATTGCTGTTTATCCACATTACCCCACACACACGGCTCCGTATTGGTCACACCATATGGTAATACTAGCGCACACCTATTACAAGGTAGTATATCCAACACCTGCCCCTTCTGCCAAGCCACAGTCAGTGTGCATCACCTACTGGTATTCTGCCCAGAACTTGCTTCTCAAAGGCATCACCACTTCAGCAACGCAGATCCGTTTCAACATTTAAAAGGTCCCACTGGAGATTGATGCAATAACTACAAATTGGGCTCTGCCCTTAAACAAAGTGACGAGGCGCTCTATTAACTGGTCAACGATTGAATAATCTTTATTGTCACAAAGTCATGTATGATGATTATATTTGTTGTTATAACTACATCATAGTCTCTGCTGTACAATATGTACTGGTGCGCGCACGCATGTAATTCCCGAGAGATGGCGCCAGGGGTATCAAAATCACATTAAATACATTATTGTTATAATGTTGAATATTCATATATTACAACAGAGATAACATTAACAAAATTTACACATTTCTAAAGGACACCGACCTACTTACTCCGTCGTATCTGATCCAACACACATCACCAGCCAGCCCAAAAGCCTCTGCTGCTAGCGCTGCGTTCGCTTGAGTTTACTTATAATTTTATTATCATGTAAGCTTTTAAAAATAAAAAATAAAAATATATAATTTTTACTAAAATGTGCGCGGGTATATAAAATTCGGTCCAGACCGAATTTAGCCTTCCTTACGTGTTTTTGTGTTTTTGTACTTGTTTGTTTTTCTGTTTTCTTGTGTCATTAGCGCCACGTTGGGCTCAAATGTGTGTAAACACTGCACAATAAGGCAAATAAGAAGCAAATATGTAAAAACAACTTTTGCAATAACAACAACAACAACAAAATGTATTCCCACAACTAACTTGGTCAATAAATATGCTTGACAACAGCCATCCCCTCCCTCACTCCCTAGCGTGGCCAAGACGGACAGTTTGCTGCTCTCTGAGATATTTTGTAAAATTTTCAAGTGTAAATGTATGTGTACATATGTATGTAATTATAATATAATTGCGTATTGTCACACATCTTATACTACGTATGTAGATGTGCCTTCCCTAAGTTCAATGGGCAGTTCATTTCAGAGCGAAATTTAAGTAATAGGACTCTGTGATTTTCCCCATCACTGAAACTGATCTTCTATTGGCAGGCAATGATAGAGCTCTGAGTGCATTTTTACAGTCAAAAAGTTTATTATTGAGGCAGAGTACATTCCTGCAGACCTCTTAATCCGATGATCCTGTAGGACAGGGAACTCACGAGCTGGAGCTTTTTGAGGTTTCCCACCGACACACTTTGCCCTAGCGAACTTCAAAAGTGACCAAACCTCGAAGTCATATCCATTTAAGCCGCCGTTTTCTGGGTCGCTAGTTATGCAATTTACATAAACAGCGATGGTCCAGTCTAGAACACTGTAGAACTGCAAAGTGTTTTGTGATAAGCCCGAACGGAAATCTGTAGACCTTTTTTTTTAACTTGGTTGAAAAGACGTTCGGTTGATGGACAGTATAATGAAGGGCACAGCCCATGGGGTCAGCATTTGATCACCATTGGAAGCATTGAGGACCCGATTTGACCATTTCTCCTAGAGAAGATAGTTAGCATTGAGCATTTTCTCTGTGAGTGTCTTGTCTTTCGTAGAGCAAGGCTACGAATTTGGGTTCCGATGCCATGAGAATGAGTAAGATGCGTTCTCTCAAGCTGGAGGATGTTTTCAGATTTGTCAAAGAGTCTGGAACATTCTCACAAGACTAGTTGTCTCTGTCTCATCTCTTTCTCTCTGTCACTTCTATCATTTCCTCCTTGACTGTCCACCCTTTTACTTTCCAGAGCCTCGAAAACAAATGGCTCTTCAGCCTAAGTGTTTTAAGCGTTACCATTCTCTCAGTGCTTATTGGCTTACCTTTTTTTTTTCCAATCAAAACTCTGATTAAACGAATAACTGTCTAACTGAGCAATAAATTTGATCGCGCTATTGACAAGTTAGTCTAAAATCTTACTTACGATTTTATGGGTATTTCATATAATAAAAAAATTTTAATGTAAAAAAGCATAGACGCCGCTCCAGATACAGCAAAAAAGCTTATCCACATCCATCTTCGTTCGGTCCATTAATAACTTTCTTATTGAATTAGTTTGTAGGTTACATTTTTAAAAGCACACCCACTGAAGAACTAATTAATCAACTGACTGTTAAATCGTCTAAGCAGCTGCCGATGTGTACGCACACATTTCATTTCACTTTATGGCTAACTGTTTGTTTAGCCGATCTGCCATAATTTTTATATAAACAAACTAAAGTAATTTTACTCACTTTTTTCTTGAATTGGCTGATTAATTATTGACACAACGTGATAGCATATTTACGAAAAAGCTAATTGTTATAAAAAATATCCAAGCGAAGGAAGTTGTGGAATATGTTGAAAGACCTTACTTATGACGAATAGCCTTCATACAGAGTTCATGCGGGCAGTCGTGAAAGTGCGGAAAATTATGTATGTACGAGTACATACATACATTCATATTTATTTTTATTCATACTTATAATTTAGGGGCATATTAATTATGGAAGTTTTCTGCAAGATGCCTTTATTGAGTAATATCTTAGGATGTTTACAAGTACATTGCAGCGGGTCACACCATAGATTTAAAGTCGACATTAGGATAGGTTAGGTTTTTGTGGCTGTCGATTTAGGCCGACTTTACGCTTCAAAAAATACTTTGAAAGTTTTGTGTGTAACAGTGTTTCAAACTAAAGGTATTATTATTATTATTATTTTTAATTTATTGCATCCCAAAAAAGGACTAATTAACATTAATTGGCGACAACTTAGCTGCAGGCCAATAATTTATAATAGGTACAAAATATTACAATTCAATATATGTATATAAACATTATATAAAATAGTTAACAAAAAGCGCATTGTAGGGGTGGTTAAGTTTTAAAAGCCGGTGTTGATTTTGAATAAAATACACTTCTTTTAGGAAATTATTGTTATTTCTCTTTATTATGTTAATATTGGTATGGTTCAATTAATGGAACAAAATATCGGGAAAATGGCCGCCAGAGCCTCGGCGGCACACCTCGATCCGATGGTCCAAATTTTCGATGACGCTGAGACATAATTGAGGTTCTATGCTGTTAATGTCCCGAATTATCTCATCCTTTAGCTCTTGAATTGTTGCTGACTTATCGAAGTACATCTTTTCTTTCAAATAACCCCAAAGAAAGAAGTCCAACGGTGTCAAATCGCATGATCTTGGTGGCCAATTGACATCGCCGCGACGTGAGATTATTCCACCATCAAATTTTTCGCGCAAAAGAGCCATTATTTCGTTAGCTGTGTGACAAGTGGCACCTTCCCGTTGAAACCACATATCGTCCACATCTTCCAATTCGGGCCATAAAAAATTCGTTATCATCTCACGATAGCGAACACTATTCACAGTAACTGCCTGGCCGGCCTCATTTCGGAAAAAATCTAGCCAAATGTTGCCGCCGGCCCATAAACCGCACCAAACAGTCACTCTGGTTTTTCGGCAATCACTCTTGGATTATCATTCGCCGAAATGCGGCAATTCTGCTTATTGACGAATCCACTGAGGTGAAAATGTGCCTCATCACTGAAATCACGAAGTGCGCGATATGCATTTTGATTTGAACGCCCGTTTTCATAATAAGCCTAAATAACTTTAACACGTTGCTCCATTGTGTATCTTTCCATGGTTCAAATTGAGTTATTCTGAAATTGAAAAATTTTAAGTCAAATGTAGAAAAAAACTTCATGTTTAGGCGTGGTTCACATTCTACATCGGCCCTTGAAATTTAACTCTTATTTAGAGCTCTGGAAAGAGGGTAGATAGTCAAGGAGGGAAGGCGAAAAGTATCAGAGAAAGAGATAGGAAAGAATAGAGACAGAAATAAAGTTAGCCCTGTGAGAATTTTCCAGATTCCTTGGCAAATCTGTAAATATCCTCCAGTTTTAGAGAACGCATCTTACTCATTCTCACGACATCGGAACCCAAAACTCGTAGCCGTGCCCCAGCAAAGGCAGGACACTCACAGAGAAAGTGTTCAGTGCTATTCGCCTCCTCCAAGCACGACAGTCACATTGAGTCCTCAATGATTCCAATGGTGGTCATATGCTGCAACCCGACCAACCGAACGTCTTCCCTTCCAAGTTTTAGTAGAAAGTTTGACAGTTTTCTGTTCGGACTTGTCACAAAACACTTTGCATTTCTGCAGCGTTCTAGACCGGACCATCGCTCTTTATGTAGTTTGCATACATAATCGCTCATCCAATTTATGATTGATGTAGAACTGATTCCGATTATTAGTTCTGGCCCTTGTGGGGAACCGCTGATCCACGGTTGGCCAGTTCATCGGCAATTTCGTTTCCTTGAACACCGGAGTGTGCTGGAACCCATATAAGTACAAGCCTGTTTTGTCTTGCGACAGAATTAAGCTTCTTTTTACATTCTTGAACAATCTTTGAGGTTTGCTTCGCGATTTCCAGGGCCTTCAGTGCAGCCTGACTGTCACTCCAATCTGTTTCCCGCTCCATCTCTTCGCGATTATCCATTCGGCTAATTTCAGGATGGCAAAAACTTTCTGTAAAAAGTTTCGGACTATATGACAAGAATTGAGTAAAGCTGCTTTTTGCATGTCGAAAATTAAAGATTCTTGGAGTTGAAGAGTTTTCACTAAGTTTTTATGCACGAGTCCGTGGGCTGAGAGGATAATTGGTAGTATGTACACCCTCCTTAGCTTCCACTGGCGTTTGACATCAATCCCTAAGTCCGAATATTTTGATATTTTTTCTGAATGTTTTTGTTAAGAGGAACACCAATATCAATTATATAACCAGTCGTTTGAGATCTATCCACCAAGAAAATGTCTGTCCTCTTGCGGTCTCTTGTTGCGTGCGTTAAAATTGTTCGGTCATAATACAAAAGGTAATTGGAATATTCTTGAACAGTTTCTGGGATGTTACTGAAGTACGACTATTGCACCTTCGACACCTGTCTGCAGCGGAATTTGGATCTCGCATTTCATATTTTATGTGATTTCTTGTTGGAATCACACCATCTTGTATGGCGAAAATGGTACCCTCCGCTTCGGCGAATATCGACCTGTTATTATTATTACATATAATATATTCCCATGCCACTCTCCACGCCACCATAATCCAGCACAATTTGGGCTCGGTGCGATGGTGCGATGGTGCGTTATCATCATGCAAATTCCAAAAATTTTTTGCCCGCATTTTCGGCCAGCCAGGCAGACACTAATGATCCGATGGAGGTTCGTTGAAATTAAACATTCCCGGTTCTTTCTGATCATAGGGTATACTTGTGTTGATGGCTATATCATCTGTAGTTATTGTATGCGCTGCTGTCAGGTTTATTGTTGTTCTCCACTTTTTATCGCATCTGATAAAAATTTTATAAGTTTTGGATATATTTTAACGATTTCTAAAACCTTATTAAGCCAGCTATGTATGTGGGACCGAGTCAAATGCTTTCTGGTAATCAATATAGCATGTGTGTAGATTTCTCTGTTGTGTGGTAGTTTGCTTTAATATCTCAGAATCTATTACTAACTGCCCCTTGGCTCCTTTTCTGCTCTTCTTTTCTCTGCTTTTCTGCAACCCTTCTGAACTTCACGGGCGTATTGCTGCTATAATTTTTTGCAACTCAGTAGACGCCATTCACGGATTTCCTCCAACTGCCTATTACTCGCAGCCAATTAGGCAATTAAATTAAATATTGCTTCTCTTTGCCTTTTCTTCATATCCTTAATAATAATTAAACAATAATTTTACTGTGTGTTTGGCCGCGCTCCTTCCCCTATTTGTGGTCTCCGGTTTGTGACGTTGTTCCACAAATGGAGGGACCTACAGTTTTACACCGTATCCGAATGGCAAACGTTTTTTTTTTTTATGAAGAGCTTTTTCGTGGCAGAAATACACTCGGAGGTTTGCCATTGTCTGCCTAGAGGCGATCGTTGTGAGAAAAAACTTGATCTATCATTGAATATTTCATGTCCGGGGATTTAAACTTGTGCACTTCCGAATGGTAGTCATGCACCAACCCATTCGGTTACGGCGACTGCCAATTTGCCTTTAGTCAATAGTATTTTGAGCTTGAAATAGGCTGTCTTGTCTTGCCTGTTTTTTTATTTGAATACAACGCGTGACGCTCTCTAAGTTTTTGTTGGGGATTAATTCGAACAGTCTCTAAAGCTGCCCATAAAGCTTTGTACTGGCATCCGTCGCTATGCATTATTTTATGTTTGCAAAACCAGTGGAATTTATTAAAAGCTATAATCAAATTTCCGACTTAGTTTTAAATATAAATCATCTCCTCAGGCGATAGCCACTTTTGGCTTAATAGCAAACAAAAGTTCTGCTATTCTACAGGGTGAACGATTTGGAGTGTTACCAACTTCACACTGCTCGTATCTGTAAAACAGCTCATGACATCAACGTCAAAATTGTTCTGATGACAGTTCAACATACTGTTTATAAGCCATCAAAAGCATTTACGTCTCAGTTTTGTTGAATTTTTTTTCTGTGATGGAATTCAAACGTAATAGTGTGATTGCGTTATATTTGGCTGAAAAATCACAACAAGCCATTGTTCGTGAGCTCAGTCACCTCAAAGTGAATAAAATGTTTGTGTATCGCACTATAAAACGTTACAATGATACTGGTAGCATTGCAAAACGCTATGGAGGTGGACCAAAAAGAACCGCAACAACGCCAGAAATGGTTCGGAAAGTGAAGGCTCGACTTGAACAAAATCCACGTCGAAGTGGAAGAAAAATGGCCAAAAAACTGAAAATATCCCAAGACAGCATTCGACGCATATTGAAGAATGAGCTCAAGGTCAAGGCTTACAAGTTCCAAAAAGAACACGATCTTTCACCCCAGCAAAAAAAAAGTTCGGTGCGAAAGAGCAAAGGAGTTGTTGCATATGCACGAACGTGGCGAATTTCCTAACATTGTGTTTTCTGATGAAACAAATTTCCCAATTGAGCAGTTCATAAACGCAAAAAACGATCGTTTTTACTTGACCGAACGCTCATACGAGAATTCGAGCCTACGTATGGCCACTCGAAGCAATTTCTCATCGCAAGTAATGGTTTGAGCCGCAGTGACGGCTGATGGACACTCTCCAATCGTTTTTATCGAGCCTGGTGTCAAAGTGAATGCGACTTATTATCGGGAAAATGTTTTAGAAGCTGCTTTCGAGCCGTGGGCACGCAAACATTTCGGTCGTAGATCATGGACGTTCCAACAGGACTCGGCGCCGTCTCATAAAGCTCTTGTTCCACACTTCATTTCGTCCACACAATGCCTTTCGAATTCGCCAGACACAAATCCGATGGGCTATTCCGTCTAGTCCATTTTGGAAAGCAAGGTGAGGACTAAAAAATATGCCAGTATGGATGTTCTGAAAAAAGCGATTATACGAGAATGGGCCAAAATACTGGCGTGATCGTTGGACCTTAATTCTTTCGAGATAAGGAATCAAATAGCGTTACAGTCACCGCTGTTGTTGTTGTTGTAGCAACACAGCCATTCCCCATACATTTACGAGGAACGTTGCTGAAGTGACAGTCCTTGGCCGGATATACATAAATCCGGGTCGTTCCGGTTACGTAGAACCGCGACTGTCGTGGGAACGCCGTTATTGTCAAAGAGTTCGGTATAAAGCGGTGTAAACTGAGCGATGCTAGCGACTAGAACTCGACAACATTGATATTATTCAAGCTGCGCTTCTCACGAGACGATGCTATATGCCATACAAGCGACACATCACTTTAAGTTGGGGTGCGACTCACCCCACAGCAGCCGTTCATCGTTCATCGACTATGCGACTTAACACCTGTGGGTTATTTTCTCTGAGGCTATGACAAGTTCTTAGCCTACGCTGAGAAGAAAACTTTTTTGGACGAGCTCGAAGTATACATTAAAGATGCTATTACCGGAATGACGCCACCCATATTGGAGCGAGACATCAAAAATTAAACAGACCGCTTTTATTGGTTATTTGATGGGTTTTCTAGTCCATGCGTAAAGGCATGAAAGTAAACCAATGTCAATGGCATCGTAAATGCGCATATAGAATAGCTACTGCTTTTGACATTTCAGAGATGTTTTCTTTACATCAGACATGCACACATACAAATTAATATATCTGCATACTCCTATAATAAATAGCGTGACAACTATTGACAACTTTATTGGTAACTTCACCATATGTATGTATGTATGTGTGCATACTACTCAGCTATTTAATACAATTCCTAGGTGTTAATTGTTGTCAAATTGAGGGACAAACTTCCATGCATGATCTGTCAATTTGGCGACAATACGCTGACAGCATTACTCAAAGTGCATATAGACACAGTTGTGAAATAGCGACGACATGAACAAATGAACAAAAAATATGTACACACACACACACATGCACATGATACTTACATTCATATTTGAACGGTTATTATCTACCGGCTTATTTGCTAAAGAGTAGACCACTAGCAAGCGTAAACGGGAGATAAAATGCATCAGTATCGTTGAAATAATCAAAAGTTTAAGTGACAAGAACAAAAAGCAGTAAAACTTATTTCACAGTTTTCAGCGGGGGCAACTGAAATTTATTCGCACGGTAAGTGAACCCATAGGGTATGCTTACAATTAATAGCAGCTAATCCCGGCATAACAATAGAAGATTTCCAAGAAACTCGATTTAATTGAAACGTTTTATAACTCTTTAAATTAATCTACGCAAACTTCTTTAAATCGAAAACCGTATAATTTATCCGACGCGCTGATAAAAGAAGTTAAAACATTTTGTAATAGAGGCGATGGAGGTTTTATCGTCAAAAGGCTTGTAACCATACCAATTTTCACAGTGCGGATGCCGAAAGATGTTTTCCGCCCACAGAACAGATAGAACAGGTTCCGGTCAAAATTAAGAGACTTTACTCTAAATGCTTTTCTGTGCACACATTTTAAATATAGTAATAATAATACAATCGATGACTTATATTTTTTTTATGGGGTAGAGTTAATATGTTTAATGTTTAATGTTTAATGTTTTTGTTTATATTAATTATTGCAGCCAAATGGGTTGATGCGTGACTACGAATGGGTTTAAATTTCCGTGTTTGAAGCACCAAAATGATAGAAAAAAGTATTTTAGGCAGGCAAGTGTGTATTTTGCTATGAAAAAGTTCCGCACAAAAAGTTATCTGCCGTTTCGCAACGCCTTCCATTTGTGGAACAACATCAAAACGTACACCACGGCTAAACACCCAAAAAGGATGTAAGGGACAATTATATGAATATCCTTTGGGGACAATTATATGTATAGCGTTTTCTCTCTAGTTAGCTGTAGTGATCGATATCTCGTAAAGTATCTATCGAGCAATTTGAAGTTTGTGCTCGTTGTCGAGGTGACATTTCACACTAAAAAATCCTTTTGCTATTTTCTGTTTGTTCCATTCAGTTGTGAGTTACAGGCTGTTAACGATGGAAGTCAACAAAGAGAAAATTCGGTACATTTTACAGTTTTTCTTTGATAAAAGCGAGAAATGAAAATGCAAGCCAGACCGCTGAAATTGTGAATGGTGTTTATGGTGCCGATACTGTAACAATTAATTATGTGTAATTTTGGTTTCGTCGATTCTGTTCAGGCATTTTTGATGTTAAAAGAAATGGCAATAATGTCGATAAAATCACGGAAATAATCGAAGTTGACCGGCATGTTAGTAGTCGTAGCCCAGGAACTAAAAATCGACCATAAAACAGTTTTAAGTGGTATACAGTTAGAAGGAAAAAAAAACGAATTTTCCTGAGAAAACTTTTAAATGTATTGATCTAAAAATTTGTACACAAATTTGTTATCTTTGAACTGTATTTTAAGACTTAGTATTAATAAAAATATTTATTTGGAAAGGCGATACAGCTGATCTCCGGGAGTCCTCTCAAAAAAGACGTCTTGCGGGGATCACTATATCTCTGAACTGGATCCTCTGAAATTAAAAAACAAACAGATTTCGTTAAAGTAAAGTTAAATCTAGTAATTAATCGAAGAAATAAGCAAAATAAGTTTTTTTGACAAAATGGCGGTTTCTCAAAAAAAAAAACGATTTTTGACCAAAATTTCGGTCTTAAATTGCTTATAAAAAAAATATTTATTGTTGAGAAAAATTTTTTGATTAATTACTAAAAAATATATTTAAGAAGCTCGTGTTAAAATTGGAGGCTAATTGGTTTAGTGGTTTTCGAGTAAATGCCGACTTTGAAAATACCATTTTGAGAAAAACGCGTTTAAAGTTGGAAAATCACTTTCAAGCACTCTGAAACGCCTTTTCAATTTTGCGTGTAACTTCGAAAATATTCACCAGAACGATGTTAAATTTTCTGTGTGTATTTTTAAATATACAATAAGAAAATAATATAAAAAAATCGTTTTTTTGAAAATTCTAACTGTATATAACCCTTTAAACTATTTGCGCAAAAATTTTACCCAAAAATAATGGATTTCTTTTTCCCCAAACTAATATATATAATTATTTTTTATAAAAGGAATGCATTATTATTCGCATTTTTGAATAACATGGTTTTTAATGAAATTAAAAAAATTTATTACTTGAAGATTTGTATATCATTAGGTCTGTCCATGTAAAAATTAGCCAGTAACTTGCCTGTAACTTCATTTCCGAGAATTCACTCTCAAAAAGAAAAATATCAAAAAAAGTACACGAATGCAAAACCAGTAAAAATTTGCCTGTATTACCAATAGCTGATCAAATTTTTGGCGGGTAAAATGACAAAAATTAAACAAATTTTTCATTTGACCTACCTCTCATTAGATTAAAAAAAAAGTGCGTGTAGCGTAGTACACATAACGGAAGTGAAACTTTCAAGGGAGACAAAGAAGGAGGGAAACACCCGAGAGGGAATGAGAGAGAGAGAGAGAAAAAGAATATATATCTAAATAAATTCACAACATTTGCAGAGAATACAAATAAACAAAATTTACAAAAAACGGAGAAGGGTCCGGGAGAAGGGAAAGGGGACCGGTGTAGGTATTTTCCACCCGCACAAACGCAGCGATTGCAGGACCGCAGCAACGGCACAAATTACCGCAAGGCAATACCAATAAATCCGACGCCGGAATGGATAGCACTTTTTAGTACGCACAAGCACTAGCCAGGAAACGGCAATAAGTGCCAAAAAGTAGGCACCAAAAATATATTTCCTAAAAGTTTGCTCCACCAAACAAGCGCCAAAAAGTAGGCAGTGTTATTTCTCACTAGAAATTAGCAACCACAAGGAAAAACTCAGGAAAAATAGCCTAAAATGTATCTAAGGTATATATGTATAAGGTATAGCTCTCTCTTTCCTTTTCCTCTACGTTACATCTTTTTTCTCTCTCGCGGAACGAAAATTCCCAAAACTTTGCATGGCCTTGAAATTTTACTCTCCATTCTCGCCCGTCCATCGACCCGTAAGAAGTTTCACTTCAAAAGTATAAAGCAAATGAAATGCAAAAAAACGAACTTCGGAATAACATGATTTTATTTTCTCCACAATAATTTATTCCATTCGATCATCGCTGGCAGATGAAGAACATTCCATTAGCAATTCGCAAATTTTAATTCGTGTTTATTTTTACTTTGCGATCAGTAGTTTTTGTCACTTGCAAATTCTTACAAGTAAAAATGTATCCAGTAAAAACTTGCAGCTTCCCCTCAAAATGAAATGTCATTTTGCTCTCTCACTCTCCCCTGCTTTGTAAGTTTTTTAGGTACGTGAACACTAAAACGTGATAATTTGACAATTCAAAGGTGGGTGAAAATTTTCAAGAAACTGACGCTGGTGAGGATAGGAAAAGGACTTGTAGCCCAAAAAGAAAAAACTGGGCGTACTGTTGAGAGCGCTACAGCAGCAAAGTGTTGGTGAACGCATATAATTGTTAAGAGCCGTATTTCGTGTAAAAATACTGAAGCCAGAAGAATATACATTTTCAGATGTTTTATTTATAAACAACATCTAGGCACGTCTTTTGCAAAACTCTTTTTAAATATGTCACACTAAAATACTAAGTGCGCAACTAAGTTCTCGCTGTTTTTTTTTGATAAAAATACAACTTTATTCTGAAAAAAATGGTTACAAGTGAATCATTGAAAGTATTGCCCATCGCTGGCTACTACTTTTCCCCATCTTTCTGGTAGACCTCCTGTACCGTCGCGGTAAAACTTTTCATCTCTTGAGGCTATCAAGCCATATTTTGATGTCTTCATATGAATGGAACTGCTGGTCAGCTAGACCATGTGCCATCGATCGGAACAGGGGATAATCGGACGGCACAATATCTGGAGAATATGGCGCTACCCCACCCGCCATTTCCCATTTCAGTGTTTCCAGGTAGGTTTTAACGGGTTGGGCAACGTGAGGCCGATCATTGTCATGCTGTAGAATCACCTTTTCATGTCTCTCCGCGTATTGCGGCCACTTCACGCGCAGTGCTCGGCTCAATCGCATCAATTGAAGTCGATACCGATCCCCAGTGATGGTTTCGCTTGATTTTAACGGTTCATAATAAATAACACTAACTTGGTCCCACCAAATACATAGCATAACCTTCGCAGCGTGAATATTCGTGCGAGGCGACGACGTAAAAGCATGACCGGGCTGTCCCCATGACTTTCTTTTCTTTGGATTGCTGTAATGAATCCATTCACCCGTCACGATGCGATGAAGAAACCCCTTCCTTTTTTGCCGCTGGAGCAGTTGTTCACAGGAGAAAAAACGACGTTCAACATCCCTTGGTTTTAACTCATAAGGAACCCAAGTCCTCTGTTTCTGAATCATTCCCAAAGCATGCAATCGCTTGGAAATGGATTATCGGGTAACTCTTAATACTGAAGTAAGCTCTTCTTGCGTTTGACACGGATCCTCATTGAGCAATGCCTCCAATTCAGCGTCTTCGAAGGTTTTTGGCCTTCCTTCACGCGGACGGTCGTCAACATTAAAATCGCCGTATTTGAAGCGACGGAACCAATCTCGTCTCGTTGTTTCACTTAAAGCAGCATCTCCATCAACTTTTTATAGCTCTCGGTGCGCTTCAGCCGCCGATTTTTTCGAATAAAAGAGGAAACCCCACATTTCCCGCAAATTACGATTATTCGGCACAAAATCAGACAATAAAAACTCCCTTCCCTACATAAAATAATAATAACTCCCTTTCCTACAGAAAT
The DNA here is from genome assembly GCA_037575425.1 of Anastrepha fraterculus. Taxonomy (NCBI): domain Eukaryota; kingdom Metazoa; phylum Arthropoda; class Insecta; order Diptera; family Tephritidae; genus Anastrepha; species Anastrepha fraterculus. The sequence goes on from JAYXIM010045730.1 coordinate 83,666, forward strand.
GTTAACCCCAACATATAGACAGTGTGGTAGCTGACTAAATGTGAAAACCAATCACATTCATTCACACGCATTCACACTCTCGTCCAATCAGTCGTTGTTTTTTTCGCAACAGGAGCGACGACTGTGTTGATATTTTTTCATATATCACTAACACATCCTTAGTTTTTACATAAACAAACCCATTCATTACCCCAGCTACGTAAGCCCATCAGCTGATTCTGTGAAATTTGTTGAGACTCGGCTAACGGTCAGATATTGGCCAGACCCCTAACATCTTTTCACCACGACGGTAGTATATACACCGTACTTACGTGGTAGGTATTGGTGGTGGTAGATATTAGAAAAATTTGAATTACACAAATTGCCAGTACCTGCCTTGTGGTGAAAAGTGGTAGGTATTGGAAAAGGCGGCGTAGCACGTCCCATCCAAACCGAAACCTTAATACAGCTTTGCCCTGAAACGACCAATGCTAGAGTACTGAAATTTCATACAGTCAAATAAATGACGAATACCGCACATGACGAAATTAAAAAGGTGCTCGAAACTTTAAAAAAAAATAACTGATGAGCAGATAGTACATGTAACTAAATGACAATATTGAAAGTTTTGGATTAAGACTATTTTATTTTTTTGTAAAAAATACATTTTCCGATTGTTGTCAAAAAATTAAAAAACTTTTAATTTTATTATTGGCTCTTTTAATGAAATTGGATAAGATTTACTACTTACAGTGAAAATTGTTATTATACATATGATTTTTCGACACATAGGCCTCTTCTTTCCACCATTTCCCCGCTCGCTATCTCTATGCTGGATTAACTTCACGCAAAATTTACATGCGTAGGCAACAAAAAAGTTATCGAGTAAGATTTGCCGCTAGCGAGTATGGCAATAGGTCATTAGGTTGCACTGCCTTACCAGCACATGTAATTTAAGGCAGTTCTCTGCTCGCGTTGCCAACATATGTTCCTTTCTACCAGTTGCTTCATCTATTCCCCGCTTGCTTAGTCTTGGCGAAAAAAAGAGGCCTTATGTGACTTTTAAAAGCAGTTTATCATACATTTTAAATGTTTCTATTTCTTATTGAATTTTAAAAATGTATGTCTCAAAATGAGTCCCGAAATCCCAGCATTACTTGAAAGATAACCCGAAATCGCGTAATTAAAACTCTCCCCTGATATTGGCATCCGTAGCATAGGCACACAATTCTACACTACGTATGCGTGACATTTAACACTTGTCAACTAATGAAAATCACGCATACGCTGTGTGCACTATAAAAATATTTACACACAGAAATTGTCAAACGAAATCGTCTACACAGCTATGCCAACATACATACTTATCTAGTTATAAAGTGGAACATAACATTCAATATTTACGACTTCAATTAAACACTGTTTGGATGTCGATTAGCATACATTTCAATTTCTTAGAGGCTTTCTGATTTTGTAATGATTCCAAAGCCGAGTAAAGTTTCTAAATGAGCTCTATAATTAAGCTATTAGCCGATTTACCTATTGACGACATTTAAGGGGCTAACTATCCGTACTTATTTGTATAAAAATAAAAGTAAATAATTGACGCGTACAATTCTGTAGTGTGTTTGGCCGAGCTCCTTCTCTCCTTTGTGGTGTGCGTCTTGATGTTGTTTCACAAATGGAGGGACCAGTTTCAAGCCAACGGGCAAATAGCTTTTATGGAGAGTTTTTCATGTCAGCAATATTCTTGGAGGTTTGCTATTGTCTGCTGCTTGCTAGATTTCAATACACTCAAACGTAAAAAAGTCGTGCCTGATCAAAGGATTTTTTTTTTAATTTCGATTATTTTTTAACAATTAATTATCGGTTTTTTTCTCGAAAATCTGAAAAATATTTCTTGAGGCCGCCATACTGTTAATTTTGAAAAAAAGCTTCGATCAGGCATAAGAGTATCTGCTAATAAAACTTATTTCTTCGATTGATTGTCCGATTGATTTTAGATGAATCTCCAAGGACTTGTGATGATCACCGCAATGGACTTCTGGAGAAACGGGCTCCTCACAAACAGCGATAAATTTTGCAATTATTAATTATTTTTTTATTGAAATTTTGATAAAGTCGAGTCAAAACATGATGTATTAATGCTTTGTTTTTATTTTTGTAAAATAAGCAGCTAACTAGCAAAAAAATTATTGAAAATCTTCATTTTTTCGGGCCTCTTACTACCCACTTCTAAGGCTTTTAGAAAACCAATTTGGGGAGTATTGTCCACACATATTCGATTGGGTTAAGGTCAGAGCTGCAGGCAGGCCATTCTAAAATTGTTATTTTTTTTTTTTTGCTGCCGAAAACTGTGTAATATTGCTTTGAACGGCTTCGTTGTCATTGCTGGAAAATCCAATCCTCATCGAAACTAACTAACTTTATTATCAAAAATTAGTAATAGGTACCTCGTCTACAAGTTTCATTTACTTCACACTATACATTTTTGTGGGCATGAAAAATAAAGTCGTTTTGTTTGGGTTAGATACAGTTAAAAGGCCGAAAAAAGGGAATTTTAAAGAATTTTTTGAGAAAACTTTAAAATTTATTGATCTAAAAATTTGTACACATATTATGTTATCTTTTAGCTGTATTTTAAGACTTAGTATTAGTAAAAATATTTATTTGGAAAGGCGATACAGCTGATCTCCGGGAGTCCTCTCAAAAAAGACGTCTTGCGGGGATCACTATATCTCTGAACTGGATCCTCTGAAATTAAAAAACAAACAGATTTCGTTAAAGTAAAGTTAAATCTAGTAATTAATCGAAGAAATAAGCAAAATAAGTTTTTTTGACAAAATGGCGGTTTATCAAAAAATAATCGATTTTTGACCAAAGTTTCGGCCTTAAATTGTTTATAAAGAAAAATATTTATCGGTGAGAAAAAATCTTCGACCAGTTACTAAAAAATATATTTAAGAAGATCGTGTTAAAATTTGAGGCTAATCGGTTTAGCTGTTTTCGAGTAATAATGTTCGTCACCGTCTTTGAAAATACCATTTTGAGAAAAATTCTGACTGTATAAATTAGACAATTCTATTTATTAGACATTTTATTTTCCGACACGATCACTTTCAAAGCCGATCTTTTTCTGTTAACCGCTAACCGTTAATCGAAAATATGTTTTTGCTAATTCAATCAAATACCAATCATAAAAACATTTTCCAGGAATTTATCTACCGCTTTAGCGTGCCGTGTGCAAAACCTTTTCAACTCCCGAAATTTTCCTTTGCAATCAATAAGATCATTCATATAGTTGTAGTTACAGCTTCGTTCTCATTCAACTCTTGTTGTTGTCGCTCTTACTACTTATCTGTCGCTTAGCGTGCCGTGTGCAAATGAATGAAGATCATAAGCGTGGTTATAGTTGTAGGTAGCTTCGTTCTCATTCAACTCTTGTTGTTATCACTCTTACTATTTTCTGAATGAACTTTTATCAATGCGAGCGCATGAAATCCTTATGAGTATTTAAGGGTGATAATGAGGAAAACGTACAGTGGTGGTTTTAATAATCCTTACTTAATAAGTTGGGGAAGTTAGCACGTTCCACTAACTTATATAACCCCTTAAAAGCGAATTATACGGCACACACGGAAAATAATGTTTTTATGACGTCTTCAATTCTCAAAACAAACAGCACTCTTTGGATATTTTGTGATGTATCGTGATCAAGATTAGAGTATGCCGCTCTTATCTGGAGACCATACCGAATAGGTTTATCTAATCAGGTCAAGAGAGTTTAGAAAGTTTTTCTACCTTGTGCGCTCCGATCTTTAAACTTTTCAGAACCTTTACCAACTTACCGCTCTCGATGTTTATTGATTGATTTAAAAACACTTGATAGCAGAAGATCTATTCTATGGGGTTCATTTATTATTAGTATCAATACTGGAACTATTGCTGGAATTCAATTTAATGCTCTTAATAAAAATCTTCGACGTTAGGAAACCTTAAAAGTTGTCTTCTCGAGAACCAGTTATGGGGTGAATACTCCGAATTGTAGGGCATGTGCGGTTTAAAGTCTGGTGCTGATTTAAGTCAGCCATGTTTTCAGCAGCTTAACAAAATTAGGTTTTCCCATCCCAGAATTTTACTTTCGCGAAAAATCTCAAGGTAAAATTCAGTTTTTATCCAACCACAACGCCCTGATTACTGAGTTATGTTACAAAGTCAGGCACTCGAAGTATAACCAACTTCAGACCGCTCGCGCAGCTCATGCACGGGCATCAGCTGTCTGTTAGTTGGCTAAATGACAGTCCAGGAGCTTGAGCACCTTAAATTAAATAAAATCTTTGTTTATCGCCCCATTACTCGTTACAAACTAAATTTATGGCCCCTTTTTGTATTTTATTACTTCTATTACAATCTTCTACCATTTTTATTAGATTTCTGTGAAATTTTCTAATATATTTGAAATCAATGTTCCAAGCCAAGTTAGTGTAACCTAAGCTAAGAAAATGCGTTAATTTTTGAATAAAATATATTTCTTTCATATTTATTGTAATTATAAATGTTTTCTTTTTCTATTTTTTATTTCAAAAATACTTAAATTGTTTTCCAGATTATTAATAACAAACATGGATTGGAAAGCTTTATCGAGCGCTGAGAAAAGCCCAAAAATAGAACGCTGGAAGGCAAGTCCTATACTGGAGCCTGATATACTACCACCCCTACCACCGCGCGCTTTTATGCGTCAATCAAGTTTCACCAAAATCGGAAATATGCTGAACACCGCTATAAATATCAATGGCACCAAAAAAATACCGAGTAAGTCGAAAATATAAGTATAAATTTGCGAAAAAATAATGTAAGTAGAGAAAGACATAACTTTGTTAAAAGCCGAAAACTGTTACCTGTATTATATACACTGAACCAACCGAACTATGGAGGCTGGTGAAAAGCACTGCACAAAATAATCCAACAGAAAATAATTAGGAAGACACACAGAAACATATGCCTCACTTGTTTTTATTAGCGTAAAAGTGAAATGAGCCGTTAAGCTAAGGGAACCCAATAAAAGAAGGCCAGCAAGCAATAAGCTTACTACGATCTTGGTTTGGGAGTCAAAATTGGTCCACACTCTAGATCGGTTTGTAGTGCGTTGGCTTGAGGTTAAGATTCCCATACAGTTACCGACTAGATGAGTGGAAGGGCGGCCCGCAAACGGCACTGAGTGCTGTTACTGTATATTATAAAAAATAAAATAAATAATTGGCGCGTACACTTCTGTTAGGTGTTTGGCCGAGCTCCTCCTCCTATTTGTGGTGTGCGTCTTGATGTTGTTCCACAAATGGAGGGACCTACAGTTTCAAGCCGACTCCGAACGGCAGATTTTTATGAGGAGCTTTTTCATGGCAGAAATACACTCGGAGGTTTGCCATTGCCTGCCGAGGGGCGACCGCTATTAGAAAAATGTTTTTATTAATTTTGCTTTCACCGAGATTCGAACCAACGACCTCTCTGTGAATTCCGAATGGTAATCACGCACCAACCCATTCGGCTCGAAATAAATGGGAGTTTCTACTCGCAGAATCTGAATATTAGAAAGTCGTAGCCTTGTGATTCGTTTGCTCAAGTGATCTGCTAATTTTGCAGTTGTTTAACTCTGCGACAAAAAGTAGATCATTATTTTCATTTCAGTGATTTTACCATAAACATTAAAAATTATGGATTAATAAATTGTTGAATGGTGATGAAAATATCGGACGACCAATATTTCAGCCACAATTTGAAATTACGCCATGTCTACGCTTTGATCTTTTTTTCTTCTTTATTTACATATTCGATTTCCAATGATTAGCGATAATCGTACAAAAATAATTAAAATCCTAAAATAAGTTCATGTAAATAAATTGACTTGACTAGATTCACAGCCATGACAATTGTTTTCGCCCGACACATCGTCTTCCTTCGACTTTACCCTCCAAGATTAGTTTCAACAGTCGGTACTTTGTATTTCTGACCATATGACCCAAATATTATGTAATATATTTTCTTCCTTCGCTTAATTGCTAACCACAACGGTTGTCTATTTCGATTTATTCGGCTTAGTACTTCGTTATTTGAAATGTGATCTGTCCACGGTATTTCTTCTGTACAGGCACATTTCGAACGCTTCTAGCCTATTCAAGTCAGCGATTTTAAGGGTCCATATTTAGATTGTGTATAGTAGCCATCACGGTGGCCCCTCGGCAGGCAATGGTAAACCTCCGAGTGTATTTCTGCCAGGAAAAAGCACCTCCGTTTGTGGACAACATCAAGACGCATGCCACAATTAAGAGGAGAAACTCGGCCAAATCCCCAAAAGGGTGTACGAACCATTTATATATGTATATATAAACGCGAAAAAAGCAAATCATTAATAGATTTCAAACGTGATAGTGTGATTGCATTATATTTGGCTGGATAATCCCAACCACCGATTGTTCGTGAGCTCGAGCACCTTAAAGTAAATAAAGTATTTGTTTATTGCACCATGACTCGTTACAATGATACTGGTAGCATCGCGAAACGTCTTGGAGGTGGTCATCAAAAGATAGCAAAGTCACGTGAAATGGTTGAAAATGTGAAGAAGCGACTTGAGCGAAATCCCCGACGAAGTGACAATGAAATGACGAAAGAACTAAAAATATGTGACCGTAGCATCCGCCGCATACTGAAAAGTGACCTCAAAGTCAAGCCTTATAAGATCCAAAAGGTGCATGATCTCACACCAAAACAGCAACAAGTCTGACTTGAGAGAGACAGAAGGAGTTGCTTCGCTTGGCCAAAAGCGATCAATTTCCCAATATTTTGTTTTCTGATGAGAAAATTTTTCAAATTCAGCAATTCGTAAACTCCCAAAACGATAGGGTTTATTTATTTATTAAACTAAGAAAAACAACGTTCCGAACTTCATAACGTCCACACAATGGCTATCAAATTCACCAGTCGGGAATCCGATGGATTATTCTCTTCGGGCCATTTCGGAGAGAAAGGCCGAACTGAAAGATTCGCCAGTCTGGAGACGCTTAAAAAAGCAATTGCCCGCGAATGAGCCAAAATACCTGCAAGTCACATAGTCAAGGCAAGGTAGTCATATCGAGCAAAATTAAATTGATTCTTAATTTTGCATTATAAAGGTTGGCCAAAAAGTCTTGCGGTATTTCCGCAAGCTTGTCTTTGCAAGCGCGTAGTTCTAGTTGTATTCGTCGCATCGGTTCACGCTAGAGCTTTTTGAAAAGCTCTTTTCACGTGCTAACACGTATTTGATTAATTGTTGTTTGCTTTTAGTCGTTCGTGAGTTATAGCGTCGCAAACATGGAGCAAAATAAAGAGAAAATACGGCATATTTTACAGTACTACTACGATAAAGGCAAAAATGCATCTCATGCTGCCAATAAAATGTGTGCATTTTATGGACCCGATACAGTTTCCATTTCCACCGCACAACGATGGTTTCAACGTTTTCGTTCTGGTGCAGAGGTGATCGAAGATGCGCCACGGTCCGGAAGGCCTGTCGTCAAAAATTGCGATAAAATCGCTGAATTGATCGAAACAGACTGGCATAGTAGCAGCCGTAGCATCGGCCAAGAGCTGGGCATGAGTCATCAAACCGTTATAAACTATTTGAAGAAGCTTGGATTCAAAAAGAAGCTCGATGTATGGGTGCCACACGACTTGACGCAAAAAAACATTTTTGCCCGTATGGATGCATGCGAATCGATTCTGAATCGCAACAAAATCGACCCGTTTTTGAAGCGGATGGTGACTGCCGATGAAAAGTGGGTCACTTACGACAACGTGAAGCGCAAACGGTCGTGGTCGAAAAGCGGTGAAGCTGCCCAGACGGTGGCCAAGCCTGGATTGACGGCCAGGAAGGTTCTTCTGTGTGTTTGGTGGGATTGGCAGGGAATCATCCACTATGAGCTGCTCCCCTATGACCAAACGCTCAATTCGGACCTGTACTGCCAACAACTGGACCGCTTGAATGCAACACTCATGCAGAAGAGGTCATCTTTGATCAACAGAGGCCGAATTGTGTTCCATCAGGACAACGCCAGGCCACACACATCTTTGGTGACGCGCCAGAAGCTCCGGGAGCTCGGATGGGAGGTTCTTTTGCATCCACCGTATAGTCCGGATCTCGCACCAAGTGATTACCACCTATTTCTCTCCATGGCGAACGAGCTTGGTAGTCGGAAGTTGTCCACAAGAGAGTCCTGTGAAAATTGGCTCTCCGAGTTTTTTGACGATAGGGAAGCGAGCTTCTATAAGAGGGGCATTATGAAGTTGGCATCTCGTTGGGAACTCGTCATCGAACAAAACGGCGCATATTTGACTTAAATCGCATTATTATAACCAATTTTATGAACAATTGAAAATTCAATAAAAATACCGCAAGACTTTTTGGCCAACCTTTATTATTTTCACACATTTTTTGACCACCAACATCGTGTGATATCACATCTTTGGACTTTTACTTGTGGAGATAAGTAAAGTTTAAATGCTTTGTGGATAAACCAGCTTCGATTGAGGCATTGGAAGCCAACATTACTAAATTTTTTCACAAGATATCGACCGTAGTCCTCCAGCGAGTCATTCAAAATTGGTGTTTACGGATGGTCAAATTACGGTCAACATTTGAAAAGGATTATCTTTAAAAAATAAATGTCATGAATGGTTCTACACAAAAATTATAAAGATCGCCCAATCTATGAATTTCGTTGTTTTATTTCAATTTAGAATCTGATACCTTTATATTGATCACCCTTTACAATCCGAATACGCCGAATGTATGACAATAAAAATTTTGGCCGGAGCACTGCTTCGTTTTACGCGAAAAATGTGAATCGAAATGATGGCATAATATCGTAAAATATATCAAAAACTTTTTTTCAAAAATCCTAAAAAATAAAACAAGTCACATTTACTTACATATACATATATCATATTTCTTTCTCATTTTTTTATATTTTTTATTTTTTTATTTAATTCAAACATACAACCATAGGTTATTTTTTGCAGTTATTGATAGCTTACATAATTAAATCCCAGATAAGAGAAACGGTGGCGTTAATGGGGATTAACAACTTAATTCGGAATTATCTCAGAAATCAAGAGCAACTAAAGCAATTTGATAACTAGAGTCATAATATAAGCGGATCAGGGGAATTTTCGATTTCAACGTAGCCGAAAAATTACAGTTAATATCTATTGTGAATGAGAAATTATGAAATCTTTAACGAGAAGAAAAAGAAATAGAGGAGGCAATGCAATTTACACTAACACGTTCGAAATTACATTAATTGTTTTGGTATTTCGGAGCATTTTGAGAAATTAGAATCTAAGATTTTTTTAAATGAATAATTATTTCTAAGTGGCAGGGCCATTAACCAATAACAAAACTAACCAATAAGCAAATCAGCTGTTCACTAATCCGCATATCAACCGGTAATTCTGATTACCGCCATCGTCTGTCTAATCTATTATAACAGTTTTGTGAGGTACGTATAACAATACTCACTAATGGCAAATATTGCTCCATAACTTTGTTGGTACTGTTACATGCAAATTTTTCATCAAGTAAGCAGAGCCCAAATATAGCGAGCAGAGAAGAAGCGAATCGAAAGCATTTTTATGGCTGTTGGCAGCACTGATATAAAGTTTGATAGTAATAATAAGAACATAATTAGGACATGGCATAATAATTAGGACATGACAGCACTGAAGATGAAACATTAATAGAAGTTGAAGAAGATTTATATAATACCCAATTTCAAAAAAACGATATTAAAATTAAAAATTGGCGGGTTTCAAGTGCTAATCAGTTGAAATGTTATTAATTTGCCATAAAAGTGGATTCCCAATGGCGCGACAACGAAATTTTCTGCAAAGAAACCTCTTTCAAAATAATATTTATCTCTAAAATAAAAGTTTTTTGTTTTTTAATTTACTTCATATGCTTTTATGTTTACATATGGATTAATACATCTGTGCTACCAATTAAAACAAACTGCTAACAAACTAACGACGAAAAACCTAACGAAAAGAATGGGTCATAATTTCAACCAAGATATCTTTCAGCAATACAACGTTGTTGTTTTTGCATTGGCGTGTAAAAACAATGGTCTCTAAATTTGGTGTTTAATCACCAACAATTTATTTTTCGCCACTACTTTGGCGTTACTATATTATTTTATGTTGCATGGCAGTGCCGTTCGGCGGGAAAGTAAAGCAAATGGAACGGCCAGTGTTGCAGCCCTTATTCAAAGGAGTTGGGAAGCAATGCAACTACAAACTTATATACGTTAAATTGTATACGTAAAAAAGTAGGATCAGTTCGTAATTTCTACAACTACAAATACTTATTACCTTATTTATTATAAAGCCTGTATTGAAGAAAATTAGATAAATGGGAATTATGCGTAGTCGCATAGCGTAGCTAAGTTGTAAAATAAACTAACAAGTGCAACTATGCATACTATATTACAATGGCAACCCCGCGCTGTTGCCATTCTAAATTCGTAATTTGTTATAAGCAGTCGCGAGATTCTTTGCGGTGTTTCTTTTGTAATTTTTCGATCTTACATTAGGAATTTAAAGTGTTTAAAAGGTGTGTAGATTCAACGAATTCGCGGTAAGCAACGAATTTCAGGAATTTAACAATAAAGTGATAAACTGATAAAGAAAATTGTATCGAGGGCGGAAAAAATTAGAGGCATTCGCAAGTCGCCACAAAGCTACAAATACAACAACAGTAATAGTGATTTAGTGTCGAACGTCGTCGGCATTGGCTCGCAGCAGCTGCCTTCGCCGCTGCAGAATTGCGAAGCAACGAGAATAATTTCGACTAGCAAACGACAAACGAAACAGTGTCGTAAACGAACGTACAGCACAAAGAAGAAAGTAAAAAATAGCATAAAAGACGAGACTGAAAAATGTAAAAAAAGGTTTAGCAGAATAGAGACAGTAAATTGGTAGATTTTTGTTTTTGCTTTGTCGCTATGTTCATATTCAATTTGATGTGCAAATGCTAAACCTCAACAGTGTTTCGTGCAATTTTTTCTCCGGCATTAGTATTAGTCTAAATAAGATAATATTGTTTGTAAATTTTTATATGAAAAATGGGAATTTCCATTTCGAAAAGAATAAATAACAACAAAGTATGTTCATATTAGTGGTACAACTTTTCAATCGATTGCTGACTCAATTTCAATCAAACTCAACAAACCAAACGTTTCAACCACAAGCAATCGCAAAAATCTTAACAATTTGGCTGGAATTAATACAGGTACTGTGAGAAGAAATACCAATCACGCGGTGCATCTGTAGCAAAATAATGCGTTTCGCATAAGTATACAAATTAAGATCAAATGAATTGAGCAAATTGATTGAACCGCTAAGAATGTCATGCTTAAAGTCGGCCATTCGAAAAATATGGAATGTTATACGCGATATTGAGTATATGCATTGAAACAAACGGCATAAGAAATTAAAAAAAATCCTTTGACAAAAGGACCGGGAAAGAAGAAAATTAGGAAATTGCATGGAATGAAGCCCAGCGACGAGCAAACGTAAAAAAAACTCGATCGAAAACACAAGCATAGTTGAATGAAAAATCAACACAAAAGAAAATTAAAATTGCACTTTCTACTGTCATACAGAACGTGTATAAAATTTCCCCCCGCGATTGTTTGCACATTTTCGTGAGCACAAAGCAAAACGAGAAAGTAGTGAGGCACGTTGCTCATCTTTTTGCTTTTCGCTTGTGTGTTACTGCATTCGGCATCACAACCACCGGTCGCTGTCGTTTACGACAACGCCGCCGCCGCCGCCTGAAATTGGCTGCATTTACTTCACAAGCACAACAAATCACAGAAAGTGAGCGAACGAGTTCAAAGAAGAAATGTGCAAAACGTCGTTGTTCTTCGGCTAATCCCTTTTTTGTTTTCTTTATTTTTTTACTATAGTGTGCGAATTGAATATGCGTAAAGAGAATTTGTGATAGAACACGAGAAAAATTAAATTAAATCACAATCTACAAAAGAAAAGTAAATTAGATGTATAGGCAAGTGCAAAAAAACGTAAGATAACAGCAAAGAAAAGCGAAAAGGCAAAAGTGATAAAATAATAATAAATAAGTGAATTTGTGCTAAGTTATTGTTGCTTTCATTATTTCCATTCAACTCTGTGGCACCAAGTCGTCCTGATACATTCGAACACAGCAAAGCAAAGATAAATTGTCGCCATAAGTAGCTGCTGTATCCAGCACATTGCTAAGTTGTCATGGCCGGTAAGTTCCTCCTTTGGTATACACTTATACTTATTTATCTATGTACACATGTGTGCATATACCTGCTATGCATAGTATAGTAATAGTTTCGTCATGCACTTCAGACGATTTACTCAGGCTGTACGAAACTTTGTGTTATGTTAGCGCGTGCTTGTCAATTTAGAATGACAATTTAAAGTAGAGATATCTAAAATGCATTAGCACCAGTCAACTGAAGCTATTGATCATAATTAAAGGGGATAACAAATAGATATTTGAAATTATTAAATTTTATCAAACGAACCATAATTGCAAAATGTGTACCGACAACCAGAATATTTGGGGATTAATTTTAGTTTAAGCAGTTAAAAAAGAAGTTATTTCGGTTATCTTTTTCAGAAATAATTTTGAAAAAGAAATCAACATTAGAAAAAAGTTGTTTTGCTAAACATATTTATGTACATATGTATGTAATTATCATTGCCGATATGCTTTAAGTATGCAACTTTTCGTAAAACACATGCGCGTGATTATAGAAATATTAAGTCTACTTTTACTTACTGTTTACTCACTGCTGCGTGTGAGCATGCATAAATAAAGCGAGATCGTTTCTATTATGGGAAATACTTTTTGAAAATTATATAAATGTAATCTGCCTAATGGCAACGGGACCGCAAATTTCAAACTTAGAATTCCGTTATAAACAAAATTTTTATTTCATTTTAAAAAGTTTACATAACAGTGCAATTATTATATAATATAAACTTACAAACTAAAGCGGCACTAGCATCAGGGGCAAAATTTCAATGCTCCCTTTCGTTGTTTATGCAAAATAAGTTCCGCGTATGAAAAACCATTTAAAACTTTGTTCCTATGTACACACCCCATAGAGGTCTAGGAATGTCATATGCATCTGCAGCAAAATATTTGCAGAAGTCAGAAGACGTTCATAAATTTATTGAATGGAAGAGGCCTAAACAATGCCTCTCCAAATCAAGGTCAGATCATTGATTTGTTTGTGACAAAGCCGAACTTATTGTTGCATGAAGCTGAAGCAGTTCAATGGGAAAAGTGGTGTTAATGTATCCAAATGTACAATTCGAGGGCATTTACGTGCAGAAGACTTAAAGTTCCAGAGCACCGCTGCTCTCATAATCACAAATTTAAAAAAGAATTGCGGGGCTAATGCACAGTCAAAAAGGAATTGGGCAAACGAAATATTCTCGGATAAATCTTCCTTTTGGGCGAATTGTTGCATACATAGGTCCTGGTCAGGGATTGAAATTGCTACAGAATTTTTAGTGCAGCACCACAAAAACGCATACAAAATGCAACTAACCAAATAAAAACGAACAGTGCTCAAATAGCAGCTATAGGAGTAGTAGTAGTAGGGCAGCAGAAGCGAGAGTAGTAGCGGTAGCTGGAGTACACGTGAATAATTTCGCAAGTAGCGCTCCGGCCGATTCAAATGCTTTTGCTACTACTCCAACTACGGAGAGCATTACAATTTTTCTTTGATAAAAACAGTTGTTCCCGTTACCTGCTCCACTACTCATCTGTTCAAGTTTAGAGCAGTAGCGAGAGCAGAGCAATGTTTTCGTTGATATTGCTGCTACAAGGTAGTTAATGCAAACTCTGGTCCTGATGTACTACTGATAATCCAAAAACTTCAACGAACTGGTCAGCATTCAGTTCATGTTTGCAGCTGCCTTTCCGAAAAAGGGATTGGCCGTTTATTTGTGTTTGTTTTTGCGTTTGAATGCAGTTTGTTGATGAATTAAATTTAACAAAATGCTTTTTACCGTCACCTGCAAAGATGTTTGGAAGAACTAGCCAAGCTTGGATTTTGCCAGAAGACAACGATACAAAGTATAGCAGGCGAAGGTGTGTAGAGTGGAAACAGCAAAATGGTATTGAAATGTTGGAGGCGCCTAATGCCAACCCTTTTGAAAATGTTTAAGCAATAGCTAAGCAGAAATTCAAAGGAAAACAAATATGGACTGTCAAACGATTATCAAGACAAATTCGGCTGAATTGAAAACAATTTACACGGCGACAGTCGGTTCTACGTAACCGGACCCGCACGGATTTATAAGGACTGTCCCTTCAGCAGCATTTAATTTATTTTGGTGTATTATTGATTTATTCGAAAGATTGGGAATGTCTGTCCTTTATTTATGGAACGCGAAATCATTTATGTGGCTGGCTGAGCTGGCTTTGTATGTAGTGGCGCATCCTGCTAACCCAGTATTCAATGGCCTTAGTGACGGTATGTGGCTCTGTCATACAAATAGCTTGCACAATTGCTTGCTTATTCTCTGAGAATGCCTTGGCTTCACGACGATGGCGTGCGAGTGTTCCGCAGCCGTCACTGCCAAACTAAGATAATTAAGAAAAGTAACCGTTATATGGGCCATACTGTACATGCGTTAAGTCAGATATTGAGTCTTGAATTTGAGGGTCCTGTTTTTTGTTTTAAAATTTTGTTTATTTTATATTTATTTATTTCAAAATTTCATGTATTTTTTTATTAATTTCGAAATTTGATTTACGTTTTTATTAATTATTTTTTTTTTTTTTAAAAAGGTTATTTTTGACAATGATTGACCTAAAGAATAGCGTACATAATTAAATTATAGATAAAAGAATTAACAAGAAAATTAAAATTATAGTTAGAAGTAAAGAAGTTGAAGTGGTAGAAGGTATGCAAGGTGATGTAGCCTAAAAATTGTATCCAAAGGGTGTTTGGTGAAGGGTTTGAGGGGCATGAGAATGGGTGATTAGTGTCGTGCGGGGTACCTTCACATGCCGGACATATAGGGTAACGTTGTTGTAGTTGTTATAGCAGCTTCTAAACCCTGTCACGGCCGTTAGTTATCGGCCGTCTTCGTCTAAATCATCCAACCTGAAAAAGTGCTATCTGAACAGGTTGGGTCCATAGGGAGAGGGGTGTTAGGTGAATAGGTTTGGTAGGGCATGTGAATAGGTGGTTAGTCTCGTGCGGAGTACTTCCACATGCCGGACATATAGGATCACGTCACAAATATTGCTTGTCTGAAATAAAAAAAAATTTCGAAGGTTGTAAAAATTTTAGATGACACCATTATTTTAGATACTATCAAGTTTAGAACATTTTCATAATTTTTTTGTATTAAATCTGTGTAAAACGAAATACAAAATTTAAATGAAAACCTTGTATTGTCTCAAATTAAAATTTGGGGGTTACGCACTGAATGGCTGTTGTTATTAACACGTTGAGCGCGGCACCGATATTTCTGACATTTTTTCTCGGCTGGCGTTGATGTAATATTATCAGAGCTCAATTCCCTGTTCCTCTTACAAGATAACACCGGACAAAAAATATCAGTTAATTGGTAGATGAACTGACACAGCGAGTTGATGAACAAATTCCACTTCGGGAAGAAAAAAGTGTTCATAATTTACAGAAAAAGGAAGAAGACGTCCTTAAAGTTCGGAAATACTGTTGTGGCTGTTGTGATGAAAATTTAAGATTATTTGGGTCTAAAAAAGGTTTTGCTTACAATGCTTCAATAAAACTCATTAGAATATCATTTGACCAAATTCATTCAGGTTACATTGAACTTTTAACTTTAATATTGTCGGTCCCATGAAAAGTGTAACGACAGTCTCCAGCGACTGGAGGCGGCCACGGGGAAAGA